>CM075875.1:24404883-24904883 GCA_038021265.1 Cyprinella venusta | reverse complement strand
CGGCCGGTTTGATGAACACAGAAACATTGTTAGAGTCAATAAACAAAACCAAGTCCATCGCACGCACCATAAAACTGAGTGGGGTGCATATTTCAGCCTCGAACACCTCCAATAGTTCGTTTCTTGTCATTTTTACACAAGGTTCGCAGGCCAAGATACACTTTAGACAAAAGGTTCAGGAATACATTGAAACACTTCGGTACAAAAAGAACATAAATAGCAGCGAAGAAAAACAAAGATCTGTCACAGACTAAGCTCGGGCAGGAACTTCACCCCAAAGACTGGATGAGGAAAAGAAAGGCATAGTTTACCCTAAAAACGAAAGGTCTGTCATCATTTACTCACACCAATGTCGTTCCAAACTGCATGAACTTCTTTCCTCTGTGGAACACTAGGGCTGTGAATCTTTGGGTAGAGAGTGAATAGATTCGATTCACAATTCATAGCCGTACGATTCTATTTTTTAAAAAGGAGAAACGTTCTGTTCTCAAAATCAACGATTCACAATGAGATCCAATTAAAGGAGTAGTTCACTTTAAAAAACAAAAACTAAAAAACAAAAACTTATGCTGATAATTTACTCACCCCATGTCATCCAAGATATCCATGTCATTCTTTCTTCAGTCAAATTAAGGTTTTTAAACAAAACATTCCAGGATTTTTCTCCATATAATGGACTTCAATGGGAACCAAACGGTTCAAGGTCCAAAAGGCAATTTCAGTGCAAACTGTTCAAAAGGCTTTAAACAATTCAAGACAATGAATAAGGGCCTTATCAAGCAAAACGATCTCTCATTTAAAAAATAAATAAATAAAGTTTAAGTTTTATAAGCTCAAATGGTCACCTTGCTTTGTTCTATGATGCACGTTCGTGACTCTCCTGTTCAAACTCGTTCATTAAAATGATTAAATCTTTTTTTCGTGTCATTTGGTTGATTCAACGAACAAAATGAACGAATTGACTTGAATTGAAAAATTTCATTTTGAACAGGAGAGTCGCTGGACCACAAGGTTCCCATTGAAGTGCATTATATGGAGAAAAATCCTGGAATGTTTTCATCAGAAACCTTAATTTCTTTTCGACTGAAGAAAAAATGACATGGATATCTTGGATGACATGGGGGTGAGTAAATTAACAGCAAAAGTTTTTTTTTTTTTAAAGTGAACTACTCCTTTAACGATTTGATTCTGCCTTTTTTAAGCGCATATATTATTTTTTAAACGCTTCCCCTAAAGCCCAAAGTTAGTTCATGTTAGTCCTTAATGATGTCACATCACTTCATTTTAAAGGGATAGTTCACCCCAAAATTAAAATTATTACTATTACTCACCTTCGTGTCGTTCCAACACCATTCGGAACACAAATGAATATCTTTTTGATGAAATATGAGAGCTTTCTGACCATTTAAATTTTTTTGGGGTGAACTAACCCTTTAACAGCTTGTTTTCACGTCACGTCACGCCACTGCGTTGCCATGGCGCGAAAGTGAGGAAGGAAGTGATTTTCTATATTTAGGAAGCACTATAACACACTCAAAATGCCTATGTTTTGCGTCGTTTACGGTTGCTCAAATCGATCAAACCACGAGGAGTTTTTATCGTGTGACAAAAGTTGTTGTTCATAAGGGGGGAAAATACAAGAAATTGGCAGAAAAACACCGGGAAAAATGCCTTGCAAACCTACGTCTGTGGTCGGGGAGGAGCCGAATGGGAAAATGCCTGTGTGTGTGCAGTGATCACTTCATCAAATGTGAGTTAATACATTATTTATGTGGCTTATAATTACATTATTCAGGTGTTTAAATACACTTATGTGGCTGTTTGTGTAACGTACCAGTTTCCGAACTTTGTAAAGTCAAAGTATGTCTATAAGACAAGTTAGTTGCTGATATTTGCAGCCTCGATGGCAGGCAAATCTCTCAATTTAGTTGAAAATCGGTTCTTTTCATAACGTAAGGATCACGTCCAACATATGTTTCGATTTTCTGTATATATATTTTTCTTGTAATAGCATCTAAAGTAGTACAGTACGGATTTTCCTCCATCTCGTCCATTGCGCTCTTCACTCCTTGCCCTTCATCTGCATTCCGGGCGTCAACACAATCACGTGACTGCAAACCACCTATAGCCTATAAAATTGGTATACTGATATTTATATAAAGATTTAAAAAGGCTTAGAAAGTATTGTTGGTACATGTTAACCTCCGTGTAGGATAGTGTAATGTATAGTCTACTCTACACAACCTTATTACAGTGTTCCAGAAAAATTAAAACATACTGTCCAATGCTTCCATTGACACGACTACTCGAGATTATCAGGCATTTCCCTAACTAATCCTAACCTAACTTTTCTTCACATAATAATAATAATAAAAAAGTTTTTTTTTCTGTCTGCACTGGTGATCGAAAGCTCAATGCATACACATTTTAAACGCCTCTGAATAATTTGGTTCTTGATCTTATTTTCATTAAAAATTAATTAAAAATGTAATGATACAGTGTCTACCAGCCAATGATACAGCAGTGAATGAACAGCCATGCAAATTGTACGCTATATTTTATGTCCTCTGAAATCAAACGACAGCTTTGCGAGGAAAAGGCTGTTGAAGATTTCCCTCGACCGTAGCTCTTAAATCTCATTCACACTTTCGTATTTTTAAACTTGAAAGTGAGAGCAAAAGGGATGTGAGAGTTGTGGCAAAAGGAACGATTTCAAACAAATGACTTTGCTCTTTTCCTAAAACAAAGATATCGTTGGCTCTATTGTACAGCATAGCACACCTTGGAACAATATGGGGGCGTGTAAATGATGATGAATGACAGGGCTTTCATTTTTGGGTGGACTAACCTTATACAAACGTGTGAATGAAAGGTCTGAGAGGGACGTAAAGACAAGATAGGAGAAAGACGTATGATTGTGCATTTCACCGACCGTAATGAGACGTTACCATAAGTGTAACTCCTGCTTGTGCATATTCATGAGCAGCATAAGACAGATGTGGGAATGTGTGCGAGCTCTTGCATGTGTGTGTGTGTGTGTGTGTCGGCGCCAAGAGCTCCGCGAGGAGGGAGAGGATAGGGATAGGCGCAGTGGTCCTGTCTGCTTGGAGCCGACTGAATTGGATCAAGGCTGCGGTCCATACGAGATGGCGTATGACCGGGACTTCCCCACCGTCAGACTGCCAGCGCTCGAGTCTGCCTGCAAGTTCAACTGTATCAATGTACAGTCGTCCCGGGTCAGAACCTCCTTCAAACGCCTTCGATCTGAAATCCAGAGGGCTTAGGAAAATAGACAAGGCTAAGTGTGGGTTTTAATGCAATAACGAATTTCAGACCGTCTTCCCGCTCTCTCTCTCTCTCTCTCTCTCTCGACCGTATCTGTAAAATCATCGTCCATGTTTCATGGGTAGAATGAGCAGGATGGTGTGGATAGCGATTACTAGTAGGGTTTTAATTTATTTAACACAAATCAATGTCTTGTTTTCTGGCGATATTGCATTGATACTTCACACACTTATATTGATTCAAAATATATTATTAATATATAAATGATCAATAACAATTATATATAAAATTCTGCCTTCCTACTTTTAGATCAAATAAAAAGAGATGTTTTCGATTTTACACACACAGGTCTTTTTGAGAACCCTATAACCAATCCCAACCCTTCCCTAACCACAAATATCGAATGATTTGACCGTTGATAACTCTTTAAATGTTTATTCTGTTGAAAGTCATTTTAAGGCAGATCAACTATTTGACTTGAATCAAGTATTTGCACTAGAATCTTTAGATAGTAAGAAATTGGCTGGTCCGGATAAATTGGATTTATATTTTTTAAAGTTGACAGCTGATTTCTGATAACTGCTTTCAAAGGGGGTGATCCAACTGAACCAAATAACTACAGGCCTATCTCCAAATTTTCTATTTTAGCTAAGGTTTTAATTGTGAATGATCATTTAAAAAGAGTTTTTATCCTCTGAAACAGTCTGATTTCCAAAAAGGTTTTAAGAAAAAAATATAGTACCCACACCGAATTTAAAAGTATAAAATGACCTAATGCTTTTACTAGACAATAAGAAACACTGCATCTAATTGCAATGTTATTCAGCATACATTGAGGGATTTAATATGGTGGCCGAGAGAGTTCAACGTGTTGCAACCTAAAGAAGACGCATGCAAATACAAAAAAACGTGTGCAAATATAAAAACGCATGCGAATACAAAAAAACATCTGCAAATTAAGAAAAACATCTTCATCAGTTCCACAACACACGTGTGCTCCAAGTACTCACAACACAACCAAATATACAAAACGCGCTGCAAAACCTCACAACACAACCAAATACAGAAACGCTGCAAGTAACACAGAGCACAACGGAAATGTTTCCGGGGAACCAAATAAGTGACGGACCCAACTGGGACTTGCTTATTGCTCGTGAGCTTCCCTATGCCCTACTCCCTTCAAAGGGCAGACGGCAAAGCTCTTCAAGTGGGAATTTGGCGTGAGCATGACACCTAGTGTGTCATTTATGTAGCCGTTTGGAACTTGAAGGGAGCAACAACAGACAACGTAATGTAATTATTTTTACCTTGGATGTTCCTATGACAACGCAGCACTTTGTCCATCAGCTGTATAGCTGTTCTGACGACAGAAATATAATGATTAACATAAAGGTTGCAAATAAATTATTTATTTTTTATTTTTACTTTTATAAAAATCTGTTAAAATCAACCTAGGCTCATTGGAAATACGTTACTCTGCCTACATTTTTGCAAAACCTGAAATACGTACCTCCAGGTATGTTTCCCTGCACTCTTCGGGTGAACTGTCCACTAGAGGCGCTAAGTGTAATTTTTTTCTATTGCAGTGCTATTACGTTTGTCCTGAACATAATACATTGCGTTGGTCCTTAACCTATTGCAGTGCTATTACGTTTGTCCTGAACATACTGCTACATCCAAAGCAGGTTTCTTCACTATTTATTCATAATCATGGCATTAATGTTTTGACTCTATTGCATTCAACTGTCTTATCAATTAAGTTTTCAGTCGCATTTATTAATATAATAGGCCAACGTTACTCATAAATATTAACATTTCGCTCTGTTCATGCATTCTGCAGCAAAGTCGTTTCGGAGGATTAGCCTGCGTGGTGTTAAAAAGGAATACACTTTTAACCTTAAAAATACCTTGTTTAACCATTTTGTAGTATTTAGTGTTTACATAAAAAAGCATTTTCTCCAATAAAACACAACATACTGATACATTCACAAAATACATACATTTTATTAGCTTGATGTAAACCAAATCCTAGAATCCATACGTTGTTTGCAAGAAACAGATCCAAATTCAGCCTTTTATCCATTGCTCTTCATCATCATTTCTCAGCAGCGACCGCAAACGTCAAATCCGCGCTGGTGATGAATTCAAATTCAAATAATGCGCCTTCAAGAAGCGTTACGACATGTTTTACGGCAGTGATATCAAACGCTCATTGGCTCTCGCCTGATTCGTCACAGATATGCGACATGCCGTGTTTCAGTCGGTGTAGTACATTTGAAATGGAGAAGAGCGCGCGCCTTCAGAGAGCGAATCGAAATCAGATTAACATTTTCATGGATTAGCGTTAATAACTTTAATTCTGATCTGTACCTCATACACAACTACTATAATACTGCCAGAGGACTGCGACTGCAACGCATCATCATGTGAACAACTTTTAATTTGGTAATGTTAACGTTACCGGTTTTGACATTTTCAAAATAAATAAATTATTGTGAATTGTTTACTTGTCTGTCTGTTATGTTTTTCTTTTCTTCATAATTGTGTTAGCCTACATAGTTTTAAGGAATGGTTAGGTTTAGGGATAGGAGTAGGATTAGTGGCTCAAAATATATTTTAATACTAAAACTCATTTACCTACACATTTCTGTCCATAAACTTACGTTTTATCCTTTTTAAATTCTGTATAAAATGGATATGTTTAGATTTTGGGAGTAGGATTAAGGGATCTTGTTACATTTATCTTTAAAAGTGAAAGTATACAGATATCGTTATGATATGAAACATACGTAAACAGTTAACGTTTTGTAGCTGTAAAAACGTAATAATGTTACGTTTAAATGTTGCAAATACATCCATACTATACGTTTCAACATCTATCCAAACGTACAAAAACGTACGTTTTATATCTTTGAAAATAACGTATTAATACCTACGTATTATAAACACGCATCTTGCGCCTCTAGTGGACATTTCACCCGACAAGTGCAGGGAAACGTACCTGGAGATACGTATTTCATGTTTTACAAAAATGTAGGCAGAGTAACGTATTTCCAATGAGCCTGGGTTGGTTAAAATATCCGTTTTATATATCTGTATGTCAGTGCCATACATTACCTAACATTTTTAGGAAACTTTTCTTATGAATATTTAAACATAAAATGAAACTATTTGTATAGTGTAACTGATGTATAGATTAATATCTTGCCTTCATGTTCTTCTAGATCTTTTTTTATTTATTTTGTTTAGTTTTCAGATCATTGTTCTTTTCTCATTTGTATTGTGATGACATTGAACATATTGTTAGCACATGTATATTGTACACAAGTTGTATGTCATATTAATAATAATTTGAATCTCTGTGTTTTGCGGGGGAAAAGTTAAAAGAAATTAAATGAAATAAAGTAGAATTTTGAGTAAGCAAGGAGTATAGACAAACTATAAAACAATTATAATATTATTTATATATACAATATTATTTTAATAGTATAGTTTATTTATAAAAAAAAAATAGGCTTTGACTTCTTGTCAATAAAGTTTTTTTGCTGTAAGCACGTCCTGTGTATGCTATGAACACGTCCCAGTCGGGTCCGTCACTTATTTGGTTCCCCGGAAACATTTCCGTTGTGGACGTGTTGCAGCGCGTTTCTGTATTTGGTGGTGTTGTGAACGTTTGCAGCGCGTTTGTGTATTTGGTTGTGTTGTGAGTACTTGGAGCACACGTGTGTTGTGGAACTGATGAAGATGTTTTTCTTAATTTGCGGATGTTTTTTTGTATTTGCATGCGTTTTTATATTTGCACACGTTTTTTTGTATTTGCATGCGTCTTCATCAGGTTGCAGCACGGTGAGCTCTCTCGGCCACCGTAATTTAAACTAAACTAATGATGTTTCAAATAGAAAGTCTACACTCTCAAGTTCATGTTGAACTACTACAGTGATTGAAATAGTTTACCAATACAAATATTTGGGATTTTTATTTGATTAATCTCTCACATTCCGGCCCTATGTTCAGCATCTTGTAAAGAAATTAAAGTTGAAATAAGGCTTTTTCTTTAGTTAAGTCATGTCTTTCGTTTGAATCTCTTTAAAGGAGGAGATTGGCAGCTGCTACTTTTTTGTCAGTGTTGGATTAATCTGCAGGCACCTAAGCATTGTTCATAGGCATTTTATTCAGTTTATCATGGGGCTTTAAAATGTTGTACCAGTGATTTTAGGCAAAAAAAGGCCCAAACATAAATAATCACATTCATCTAATCTTACCTAACGATCCGCCCCATAGGCAGGCCGTCCAAAACGTGTCTCTGTAGGCAGCCATGGCTCTGAGATCTGCACAGATCAAAATAAATAGTGTTCCAACCAATCACCTACATGGGTTCGTTGATAGACGCTGGCTTAATCTTCAGCTCTGACTTTGCGTGTAGCCGTGCACGAGCGCAAAACCTTACAACACCCACCCCCCGTCGGTGATTAGTTGGAACACTATTTATTTTGGTTTTGAGTGGTTGGTGAAACCAATTGTTTTTGTGTGCAGATCTAAGAGCCTAGGCTGCCTATAGAGATGCGTTTTAGAGCCTAGGCTGCCTATAGAGATGCGTTTTTTTAGACGGCCTGCTTATGGGGCGGGCAGCTAGCAGATCATTAGTAAAGATTAGATGAATGTGATCATTTATCTTTGGGCCTTTTTTGGGCCTGAAATTGCTGATAATGCTTTAAGGTTTGTTATCAATTCAAAAGCCCTTACCCATCATTGTTTACTGTACTCTTGGCTTGGCTGTACCAGTGCTTGAGTCTATGGATTGACAGCGCAGGCCATCTTTATAAAACTGTCAAATATGGGTAAAAGGGTTGGTCTCTCTAAATGAATTTAAGAGCATTTTAAATGATTTGGTCATGAGTTTACCTCCTTGTAATTGTTTTCACTGATGTTGTATCATTTTTTTGTATATGTAATTAATTAATTATTTAGTTTAGTTTATGTTTAAATTATTTTTCATGTTTAACTAGTGTATTGCCTGTCTTGGCCAGGACCCTCTTGTAAAGGAGATTTTAAACATCAAGAGTTTTTCCTGGTTAAATAAAGGTTATAAATAAAAACAAATTAAAAAATAAACCTAAAACTAAGGCTTACGATAGTGAGAACTAGTCAAAAGGTCCTCAATTTACCCACTTTGTCCTCAATCCAATGGTCTAAACTGGTCCACAGAAGTACACACACAACGACCACCACCCACATACATACATACATCTATATGTAAATATATATCTGTGTGAGAGTACATTTACTTACTGTACATTAACTGTCTGTCTGTCTGTCTGTCTTAGAACAGACAGAGATTTACAGACAGATCGATTATTTCTAGTAAATATATTAGGTCAAAGGGGTTCAGCTGACCAAAAATTTTTAGGAATCCCTGATCCAAGTCATGGCATTGCCACAATCAGTAAATAAAAGTGATGGCATTATAAAACGTCTCCGTTACGTATGTAACCCTCGTTCCCTGAAACGGAGACATGACGACTGATTGGGATCATGGTTAGAGAGCCTGTCATCTTCAAGTATTGATAAAACGAGCCAATGCACATTGGCGTGGTAGCTTTGCATCTCACGCTACGCCCCACTGCGTGGGTATCAATACGGAAGTGGATGCACACACCATTTGTTTTTTTGGTGTGGAGCTAAGTGGAGTTAGCAGTGGTCCAGCAATAGTGGTAACGGGACTACATCACCGTTCCCTCCTTCAGGGAACGAGGGTTACATACGTAACCAAGACGTTACCTTTCAGTCATTCATATTGGACGTAGTCAACTGATTGGGATCCCAATTAAAACGCAACTAGTACTGCCACCTTCCAGTGCCTAGACAAAAGCGTCCTATCCCCCCGCAATATTGAGGTGGAGATGGGACAGGGCTTAGGCCAGGGAACCCTTTTGAAAGCACCGATCAGACACATTCCTGCTGTGAGGCGTGTTAGACCGAATCCAGCTCCTTACCGGAAAAAGAGATCCTCAAACCATGGGCGAGTTTACTCTTTTCCCAGTTGACCTGAAGACCCAACTGGTTATGTAGCACTCGAAGGGAAGGATTTGAACTGAGACTTCGAACGCTCAAACGCAAAACACAGGATGGCCTGCTGGAGGATAGAGATCTGAAGTACGAATACTTCAGGTCGAATGCTACAGACCAATCTTAGGGATCTCTGCGTTAGCAACTTGAACGGAGGCTTGTACAGGGCCCGAATCAAGAGTCGCAGGTCCGAGATTGGCCATTACCACCACCTTTTTTGCGTACAACTAAGTACGAGCTTTAGAAGCTGGTCTTCATAAAGACCAGAGGAAACCGGTTCAATCGCATCCTTCGACAGTAGGAGTGCAATGTACGCGCACATGACTGGGCACATTCGCTCAACACCACCAGCACTGGGAGAGTCTTCCAGAAGAACAATGACACACTCGCTCGTTGAAAACTTCAACACTCCTCAGAGAGACCGATCGGCTCCTAAGCGAAAGACAAATGCGTGCATCACTTCCGTATTTATACCCGCGCTGCAGGGCGGAGCATGAGATGCAAAGCTACCACGCCAATGTGCATTGGCTCGTTTTATCAATACTCGAAGATGACAGGCTTCCTAAGCGTGATCCCAATCAGTCGAACGTGAGCCCAAATAGATCTTGATATTGCTTAATTTCTTTTGGAAATACCCAATGAGGGTATGTTGTAAACAATGGTGTTATAATCAGAATTTGAGCTCTATCCTTAAGTCAAAACAGAAATGCTAAAAGCGGCGTGCTTTAGAGTAAAGCGGCACCTTCGAGAGTTCTGGGCAAAGGATTACAGTTGTTATTGTGTTGCGGAGCCCCGTTATTTGGGGAGTCGAAACGCAGCCAGAACCAGCGCACTCCAGCGGGGAAGTGCATCCCCAGAACTCTGACTTAATGGGCCGTAGTGTACACCACCTCGCTGTGAAGTGGGATTTGGGGGTCAGCATGTGGAAAAACCCACCGTAAATCAATAGCATCTGAAACAGCCAGGAGGACTCGCAGGCAGCACTCCGCTCTCTCGAAGCTTGAAGATGAGACTTTATTCAAAAAATAATAGCCAGTCTGTTTACTGCGCCACGAGATGGATTACATGGCACTGAAATAAATACTTCCAGATGCGGCTCAACAGAAATTATACTGAAGGAGAGGGGGGAGAAAAAAAAAAAAAAAAAAAAAACGACTCCATAAATCTAGAGAGAGAAATAGCAAAGCGTTTTCTGGCACCAAACACTCAGCTTCATGCTTCTAATGGCATAGTATTTTTATATCAATGCTTCAACA
The DNA here is from genome assembly GCA_038021265.1 of Cyprinella venusta. Classification (NCBI taxonomy): domain Eukaryota; kingdom Metazoa; phylum Chordata; class Actinopteri; order Cypriniformes; family Leuciscidae; genus Cyprinella; species Cyprinella venusta. The sequence continues at coordinate 24,894,276 of CM075875.1, read as the reverse complement.
AATAAGAAAAGATAGGCCGCCATAGCCAACACTTTGGCGTAAAATAAAAACAAATACAGTTCTTTGTGTTCAAGGCTCATAATCCAGGAAGTTGGACATTACCGTAGAGTGCTGTTCTTTCTCTGATAAACGTATTTCAAAGACAAATATTACGCTTTACTTCAAATGGCGCCAGTACTTGGGCTGTATTTCTGCACTGGGAGGTTTGAATATCATTTCGATAAAATATTGCCTCTTTGGAAGACTACCGTATGCCGTTTTCCCATTCCAACTGACCCACTTCTGTAGGACTCTGCCAGTACGACCGTTCACTTGACGTCCACAAAGCAATTTCATGGAGTAATAACAAGCTATTCAAACCACAGGGAAAAATGTCTCTACTTGTAAATGTGTAATTGTTAGGGAAGGTTTTCAATGGCTCTGTAGACACTGAGCACAGGAACTGGTGTCTGATGCCAACACGAGGGACGCAACTGGAATTCAGGGATGTAAAACCTGCTCCAATGGGCCGTTTATAGTGCAGCATTTATGAGGCATTGAAAAGGGCACAGAAACAGAGAGTTCTGTGGATGTCAGCAGCCCGGTACAAGATGTCCATCCTCAGATATAGAGACGATGGGGCAATAAACAACAGAGGAGACGTATCACTCCCCCATTTGTTGTCTCTGGCAAAAAGACTTACATAAAGCGAGACCGGTGGAAACTGTAAGTAAGGCACAAAATATTGCTGTCACAGCAAGTTCTAAACATGCATTAGGGCCAATGAAATGTTAACAGATCTAGCAATGTCTAACATATCTCTAGCTCAATAGGATACACTTTTGTGCTTGTCTGAAGCTTTTGTTAAGGCAAGATTTACTATTTCTATCACTATCAACCTAAAACAACCATAGCAACATGCTTAACCACTTCGAAAACGTTAGTAACCACCCAGAACCCACTAGTAACATGCTAACAATACACTGGGAAAAACCACCAAACGACCTTAGTAATGGCATAGCAACGCCCCCAAAATCAGCTAGAACCTCCTAGTAACTGCATAGTTACACACTAAAAAGGACCCAGAATAAAAACACTCAAAAAACCAAAGCAACAATCCTCTAACAACCAATTAGAACACCTAGCCACTAGGGCTGGGTAATAAATATCGATTTCTCGATATTAATCGATTCTCATGTTTACGAACCGATAACGATTCTTAAGTCTCAAGAATCAATTAGTCATCCTGTTTCATTTGAATGAATGGATCATACGCCTTATTCACGGGAGCGCCATCTTTGATTTTTAATGAGAATGAAAGCGAGGCTGTGAGGGATAGATATGCATCTCTTCAATGGGCTGTACTGTTATTTATTGTGTTTTCGGATTGTTCTGCTTATGAAACACTGGAAAAATATCTTTCCAAGAAATTTCAGTTGACAAAAAACTCCCGACAATGTAAGCTGTGGAAAATTGTAAGTAATCTAGGAGCTTTATTCAGCTTTTAACAGCGGATGCCATTGGAAACACGGCAAGTCTATCCCTCACAGCCTCACTTTCATACCTGTCATGGCGCTGCTCTGAATAAGGTCTATTGTATCGCGGCTGCGCGCATCCAAAAAAAATCGCAATAATCTTTGTCCTTTGTTACTATTGATAAGAAACAAAGCCTCAATTTTCAAATTACGTCCATTTTCTTTAGAAATTCAAAAACATAAATAGCGTTTTGGCGCTGTGGCGTGAGATCGCTCTGGCGCAGCTCTAGAGAAGCAGCAGCGCTGATCTCACTTCCGGGTTAATAATACCCGTTACAGAGCGAAATAAACATGAATGAGCATCTGAAAGTGTGTTAAAAGATAGAGTAAAACTTATTGAAATCCGTATCATCACATTGATTCGCTCAATCAGCGTTTCAACCGTGGAAAGACGTCAGTTAAACAGCTTGTAATCAATGTCATGTATCGTCATATTTACCTCAGAAAACCCACATCAACTCGTTAGTCAGCTAGAAAAAATAACTCTAGAGAGGAGCATTTTGCTAAATATATACACCATATTACATATGCATTATAATCTTAATGTTCTTCAATATTTAATGCATATTTGAGTAAATCTGGCAAGTTTTTATGACCGCCACCATTTTTTGTTTATATTTCATAATCTTCTTATTATAAAAATAAATAAAAGTGTAAGTGATTCATTCATTATTACCTTCATATTAGGCTACTGAAGCCTAGTAGGCTACAACTAGACTCCCATAGTTTACAGCATTAGTTAAGAGATTTGATTCCCTTGAGAAAAACTGCCATATTGTAACTGATATCCAAAATAATCGATATTGAATCGAATCGTAATCGAAATTGAATCGAATTGCAAGCTTGTGAATCGAAATCAAATCGAATTGTGGAATTTGTCTCAATACCCAGCCCTACTAGCCACCACATAATAATTTACTTAAAACCACTATGAATACCTTAGCAACAACCTAGTGACCACCCAGAAGCCCTTGCATAGCAACACCTTGCTAAAAAACTAATTGAAAACACTACAGCAAACTGATCATAGCAGTGAGAAAATATAAAAATTGAGTTCTAATTATATATATATAAAAAAAAAAAACAGTGATGATGCTTTATAATTCACCCCAATATATAAGAAGAAAACCTTACTTTTAGGTATTTGGTATTTTTAACAAATGCAACGCTTTGAAAATGACTGACGTGGATTTCTGTGTACTAAAATTAAATCCCTGTGGATATTCCATTTACACGTTATGTACTCATGACACTACAAAGCACTGGAAAGTTCTCCTCGCCTGCCTCACATTAGCAGGTAAAATTAAGCATCAGAAAAGGATGTTTTCACCAGGCATCTTCAAAACTGGCAGAAACAAACACAAAAGGAAAAACAATTCCATCTGATGAGCCGATTTTCCACAACAGCAGAGTCTGGAATCAAATAAAAGTATACTTCTTCTTGGCCGGTGACTTACTGTCCTTGCGGACGGGGGAGGTAATCGCGTTGCCCTGTGCGTGAGTGTAATCTAATGATCTCTGAATGATTCTAGGTCTTGCGTTACCCTCTTAATTCAATTTCAAAGTTAATAATCTCACAATGACTTGATTTTGGTAATTTGAGGCCGATAAAGCCTCCAACAACAGTCACTGGGGCAGACATTTAAATTACATAATGCTACACATCCACAATGGTGAAACTTGAGTGAAAGCGAACCGTTTCCAGATTGGCTATTTCTCTTCGTTTCAAGCTGGGGGAGTGTTGAGAATCTCATACGCATTTGAAGTTAATACGTCGACTTAACTGTTGGCTCGTATGTGCAGCGCAATCTGGGACGTGACCGCACCACCGAACGGCCCGATAGATAACCGTACACGTTAATGAGAAATTGCCTCACGTCTGTCAGCGAGCCCATATACGCTCGACCTTCCAAACAAGGGCTTACTTCTATTTTTTTCTTTTTTTTTAAAGACCAGAGTGAAAATTGCTTATTGGTGCAATTAATCATGGGTTTAAACTGGCTCCAGTCGCAATAAAACCAAGCCAATTACATGATAACTCCGTTCTGACGGCACTCACTCAGTCACTCGCATCCCCCCGTCTAATTATTCCAGTGCCATTCCCAGTAAGGAGCTGAGATTTACTCATCAAAGGCGAACGCAAGTGGCACTAGAGAACATCTGGAAGTCTTCACTCAGCATCATACCCTGGAAAACCATATAACACCTGTTTTATATATTAAACAATACACTGCGTCCCTGTGCAACTCCCAGTTTCCTACAGTTATACATGTCGGCTTCGTGTTTATGCCGTGGAAATGGCCTTATCCAGTCACAGTTGTCCTGCGTTGCTTGGTGACACTGAAACTGTAGGACTTTTAAGTTCATTTAGAGATGTAATAAGAACGTGCTTGGCCAAACAACATGGACGAGACATGACGGAAATATCCCAGGATGTTTGGTCCTTTGGTAAAACACGAGTTGAATCTGCTGTAAAATGAAATAAAATTGGAATGCCATGCCAGCAGCTGATGATATTACCATGCCAAGAGCTGTGTTGTACATTTTGTACCATTTACACAGTTGTATGAATACAATAAAACCAAAGAAAACGAAATTGAAGGAAATGGTTGTCTACTTGCATTAAACGCAGAGAAGCCCATGATCTAGTGCTTTGCTATTTGATAAGTGTATTACATCATAATGAAAAGTAACAAATATCAGTATTTAAAACAAAAAGCAGCCCCGCAGAACAGATTTTGCCAGGTCTTCTGGCGGGCTGTTGGCTCGGGAACGATCAAGTAGGCCGTCAGTGGTAAATTGCTCATTACCTGTGAATTGCAGATTGACCACAATAGCGAAAGCCTCCAAATTGGCTGTGAGAAAGCCTCCAAAAGCCATTTCTCAAATGCAGACTAGCACTTAAGACTCCCACACTTCTGCGCCTGATGGAAAATTATAACTCGCAGTCGGCGAGCTGCAAAGTCGCATACGCAAGTGCGCGGAATAAGCAGGCATTTCTCAGCTGTAAACAGGACTTACGGAAAACAAAACAAAATTAAATCTCCTTTGTATTTCCAAAAAGGATCGAAATTCCGCTTATTTAATTCTCCAGTCGAATTATGTGACTTTTATGAGGAAAATTACACTAACCACAAATTGCGCTAAACAATTCCAATACTTTAGGGCTTGACCACTTTAAAATGGGGCTGCGCTGCGATTATAAATATAACTCTTTTACGGCTCTGTTATTACGTACTGAGAAGGGGGAGAGCGGGCCAATCTTGTGGCTGTAGCGCCTGATGGCCTCTCTGATGTGGGCTGGTTGGATGGCACTGCTCTGAGCCTCCGCGCCACAGGCCGCCGCGCTCTGCAACGAAGAAGACAGAGAAAATACAGCTCGTATTATTGCTAATTCAAAAACACTGTGGGAGTCCTGCAGTTTAATGCACAAACACAGCTCGGCGAGGACACGGCACACACACACACACACAATCGCACGCTTTTCAGAATCAAAATCGGAGGATTGGCCAGAGCTTTACCTCCGGAGAGATATAAATGCTATGTGTCATTTGATGCTTTATGAACTTTCAGCACTGATATATAGAGGGTTTGACAGTAAACGTTAGTGCTGCGTGTGATTGGCTGTAATTGCAGTGTCTCTGAAGTCACTTGGAGGGAAGGGAACAATTCCAACTCGGTATCAAGTCGGATGGGAAAACAACTTCCCTGTTTGGATGCTTGCAATAAAGATCAGAGAAACTGGAGTCAGTAAAACAGGGTGAATAGGAACATTAAGACTTATTCCTCGCTAATTTTTCTACAGCTTATGAAGAGGCTGGAATTTGTGACAAGTATTAGAATAACCTCAGGGTTTCTTCTAGGGTAAAATAAACAGTGTTAGGGGGTTTTCTGAGGCAGGATTATCTGTTCGTCTGACCAATGGAAGTCAAGGGATTTATACAATGTAGTCATAGGTTGGACCAGCTTAAATAATTTAACACATACACTCACTCTATAAATGTATTTATTTTAGGGCTGTGCAAAAATTAATTGCGATAAATTGCATCTAAAATAAAAGTCTGTGTTTACATACTATATTTGTGTGTGCTGTATATAATTATTTTGTATATATAAATACACACACATGCATGTATAAATAAAGAAAATGTGTTATTCATATATAAAATATTTAGATTTATATAATTTAGATTTTGTATTTATATATATATATATATATATATATATATAGAATTTAAGCGCAAATAATTCTTAAATATATACATGCATGCATAAGTATTTATATATACAAAATAATTCTACACAGCACACACAAATCTATTATGTAAACACAGACTTTTATTTTGGATGCGATTAATCGCAATTAATTTTTGCACAGCCCTAATTTATTTACAATTTATTATTAATGTTATTATTAATATTATAAAATGTATAATATACATTATAACATTGTATTATTTATGATTAATATTAATATATATATTTATCTTTTGGATCTGTAAGATTCTTCATGTTTTAAAAAGAAGTCTCTCCTGCTCACCAAGGCTGCATTTATTTGACAAAAAATACTAACCAAAATATATATATATATATTGTTAAATATTATGGCAATTTAAAATTACTATTAAATTTATTCCTGTGATCAAAGCTGAATTTTCAGCATCATTACTCCAGTCTTCAGTGTCACATGATCCTTCAGAAATCATTCTAATATGCTGATTTGATGCTTACAAAAATTTCATTATTATTATCAATGTTGAAAACAGTTGTGTACATTTTTTAAGGATTCTTTGATGAACAGAAAGTTCAAAAGAACAGCCTTTATTTGAAATACAATCTATTGTAACATAATAAATGTCTTTACTGTACCTTTTGATCAATTTAAATTATCCTTGATGAATAAAAGTATTGATTTATTTTATTTCTTTCCACCAAAAAAAAAAAAAAACCTCTTACTGGCTCCACACTTTAGTACTGATTAATGTTTCTTGAGCATCAAATCAGCATATTAGAAAGATTTCTGAAGGATCATATGACTGAAGACTGTTGTAATGCTGCAGGAAATTCAGCTTTGATCACAGGATTAAATTGTAATAATATTTCACAATATTACTGTTTTTTTTATGTTTTTTTATCAATAAATTGTGAGCAGAGACTTCTAATAAAAATATAAAAAAATCTTGCCGATCCAAAACGTTTGGTAGTGTAATATATATATATATATATATATATATATCTCAATCTACTCCTAAATAAATAAATAAATGAAGGTATAATAATAATGGTTGAGCCACTCTTGTTGTGTCCAGCCCAGTTTGACTTTTCAAATGAACAGTCTGCAATTCCATTTAAAAAACCACGAGTGGTACAGTTATCACACTTATCTGTAAAATAATATTACCATAAATAACAATAATATTTTTTGCTAAAATATTTGTGTACCTTCTTCCTTTTCCTCTGTTTAACCTTACTGCTGCCATCTTGGTTTGGCCCACCATTGCCCTGGGCCATGGAGTGCATCTTCCCCTGGTGTCCCGCCATCAGTGGGCCACTGGGAGTGGACGGAGGGGTGTTTTCTGGAGAGTCCGCTTCCTTTTTGGTGCTTGCAGCCTTAAATTAGACCAGAAAAATCACTCACATGTACGTAAACATAAATTCTTGATTATTTTTTTAAGAGTGACGTTAGACGACTGCAACTCATATAAGGATCAAAACGTGCTCAACATTCTCACAACACACTCTTTTTGGCCAACTCAAAAGTAATAATGACGTGAAAAGGTCACGGCTACAAAACATTTCAACACAACCCTGAAAAACATCACCTGCAGTCTTACGACACGTCTCAGTCCTATCGCTCAAACCACAGGGTCATTCTGTCACTCTCGCCACATGGGAACACCATCGACCCCCAAGGTTTATGAGAAAAACAATACTGGAATTCAGGCTTAAAAAATACCATGTGCGCTTCCAGACCCGGAGCGGCCTTGGCCGAGTCCGAAAAAAGAGTGTAAGAGAGACAGATGAGGTTTTTGTGGTTTCAGTGACAGAGAAGTCCATCCATGGAACGGATCCCGCAGCTCAAAACCACCTTGGACAAACTTGGCGGGCCTACTTGGCGAGAGGTCAAACCCACGGAGCGGGACAGTCTTGTTTGGTTTTCTTTTCCAATGGACAAGCGCTCGGAGAAAGCTGTTGACACATCCCTACACATACGTTTACGCCAGTAAAGACACTTAAACTATTCTATAGACTCACCAAACTGCAACCAATCTGATTACTGCATAAAAATGCATTGGTGAAGTATATCACTTACATGCAGCTTTAAACAAATAAAAAAACACATTACTGGCTTTCCTCCTGAGAAGAACTAGAAAACAATGATTGCCTGTCATTCTGTCATCATTTAGTGTTACAAATAAAAGATGTTTTGAAAAATGTTCATGGTGGTCTTTACTTTTATTGCACATATATGGTTCTTTTGCGATTTTAGCAGCTTGACCGCATCCGATCCAATTCACTTTCATTGTTTTCTGCTAAACTTCTCCTCCACCAAAGAAGGTCATACAGGTTCTGAACGTCATGAGGGAGAGTACATTCTCATTTTTGGAGGAAACTGAACCTTAAATAACAGCCTATAATTTCCAAATACTATTCACAAACAATAGTGTTATTTTAATAGTAGCCTATGTACAGTGTATACTATTATATTATTTAGAGAAAAAAAATATTTTTAATTAGCTTTTATTTTTATATTTTCAGTTTTATTTTTAATGTTATTTTATATTTTAATTGTTCTGTTGTCATTTTTATTAGTTTTTGTTTTATTATAAATTAATATTTAGCTTTAATTTATTTTCATTTCAGTTAAGTTTTAGTCATTTAGTATTAAAACTTACTTATTTCAGTTAGTTGTGAATCCAACATTTCTCCTTTTCATTTAGAAAGTGTTTTTTAAAGTTTTCTTCAGGTTTCATCTAATATTTCAGATTTATTTCAATTAACAAAAACAATTGTTTATAGATTTAATTTTAGTTAACAATAACAACAGTGACTAACAAAGAGTAAAGTAAAAATGGTTTTGTTTACCTCAGCCGAGGAGTTGCAGTACTGGATGAAAGTTGCTGATATGGCGTGTTGAAACGGATCGCCCGTTTTAGGAGTCATATCTTGTTTAACCAACAGGGCAAGGTCGACAACCTAAAATACAAAACCATATCAGCGTATGAGCAATGTCACTTGATATGAAAAACAAGATGATGATATTTTTTTTTCCAGGAAACATCATATTAAACAATCAAAGCCCTGGAACGCTTCAAAAGAGGTTATTTTCAGGGGTCTAATTTCATGTTGGCTTTCTGGGTTTATTGCATTGGAAACAGAGATGGAGTGAAAGTAAAGTTACAATTTAGCAAACGTTAGAGAGATTTTTTCTGAAATGAGACCGTTTTAGTTTATCTGAGAAACAATGGGATTGCATGATCCTTGTTGGGCTGGAAGAAAAAAACAGTGTGGTGGCAGCTCACCTGGGCCACTGTCTCGTAGGCCAGATAAGACAGGACCTCCATGGACATGGCGTTGGGCTTCAAATCCAGACTGCTGCAGTCCAGCCACTCGCGGAATTTCGAGGCCTTTTTAGCTAAACAGAGCAAATCATTTGAATCATTTTGAGTGAGAACATACACAGCTCATAAAGGGACATGGTGGTGGAAAAAAAATTTGAGATGGGAGGAAAAATAAGTCAGTGCTTTTGCCAGCGAAACCTTTGTGTTCACCCTCAAAACTTTGAGTTCGTTTGCGAAACTTGTTTCCCAGAGAATCTTTGCGTTTGCTCGCAAAACCTTTGCATTCCCCCGAGGAACTTTGCGTTCGCTCACAAAACATTTGTGTTCCTCCCAACTTTACCTTTGCTCACAAAACCTTTGCTTTCCCCCAAGGAACTTTGCGTTCGCTCACAAAACATTTGTGTTCCTCCCAACTTTGCATTTGCACGCAAAACCTTTGCATTCCCCCTGAGAAACTTTGTGTTTGCTCGCAAAACCAATGGCGTTCCCCCTAGAAACTTTGCGTTCGCTTGCGAAACCTTTGCGTTCCTTCCAACTTTTGCGTTCGCTCATGAAACCTTTGCGTTCCCCCGAGAAACTTTGCGTTCGGTTGCGAAACCTTTGCATTCCTCCCAACTTTGCATTCGCTCATAAAACGTATGCGTTCCCCCAAGAAACTTTGCTTTCGCTTGCAAAACCTTTGTGTTCATTCCTACTTTGCATTTGCTTACGAAACCTTTGCATTCCTCCCAACTTTTGCGTTCGCTCATGAAACTTTGTGTTCACTTGCGAAACCTTTGCGTTCCTCACAACTTTTGCGTTAGCTCATGAAGCCTTTTCGTTCCCCCGAGAAACTTCGCGTTCACTTGTGAAACCTTTGCGTACCTCCAAACTTTTGTGTTTGCTCATGAAACCTTTGCGTTCCCCGAGAAACTTTGCGTTCGCTTGCGAAACCTTTGCGTTCCTCCAAACTTTGCATTCGCTAATAAAACTTATGCGTTCCCCCGAGAAACTTTTGCATTCGCTTGCGAAACCTTTGCATTAGTCCCAACTTTGCTTTCGCTTTTGAAATATTTGCGTTCACCCGAGAAACTTTGTATTCGCTTGCAAAACCTTTGCATTCCTCCCAACTTTGCTTTCGCTTTTAAAATATTTGCGTTCACCCAAGAAACTTTGCGCTCCATCACAAAACTTTTACTTTCCCCAGAGAAAATTTGTGTTCGCTCGCAAATCTTTTTGAGGTCTTTTGCGAGCAAACAATGAAATTCTCGGGAACAAAAAAAAAAAACAAAAAAACCCCCGAGAGAACGCAAAAGCGTCAACAAATAATTTTTGCTCTATCTCATATTTTTTTTCCTTCACCATGTCCCTTTAGGGGCTCCGTAAGAACATGATACCAGAGTGAGGAAATAACAAGCAGTTTTTCCTAAGAGCAACTATATTGGTAGTACACAGTGACAATATTAATTATTATAAATATTTTTTCCCAAATTGCGCAGAACAGAACGCGAGATGCTATAACCTACTAAGCAATACACTTGACTTTCTATTTAAAAAAACACCACAAAATCACTGATTTCTTAATTTGACTCATTATTCGTTCAGACTCATAAGACATTTGATAATAAAACTGGATTCAAATGCAAAATGTTTTTACTTAAGAATGAAGAATGCCAATTGCTGAATGAAACAAACACAATGAGACAATCTAGCTTACTCACATAATTGTTTGACATGTGCAGCACTGCACATAGAATGCCTTTTCTGCATATTATGACTAAAAACAGTGTATACTGCAGAATTTACATAAGTAATTAATTCCAAATATATTCTATTAAACAAAAAAACACTGTTGTGTTTATTCAGTTTCAGTGTTATGTAACAGGGTTACTCAGGGACATTTACGGCGCTGTTGTCCCAACCTGCAGCTCAATGCCAGTAAGACATCACAACCACTGGAGCGGCACAAAGCCAGTGAACATGTTATTAGTGCTGAAATGTGGCCTTCAGAACCCAGTGGTGGTGTGTTCACAATCCCACAACTGCGTTCTTACAAGCCCTCGGGCGCACAACTGCCAACCGAACTACTCATCGGAGATGATATCTGATGCAGAAGTTCTTCTGAGGAGTGATCTGCTTTACACTGATACTACAAACCATACCTGACCAGCTCATGGAGCAACAAAACCGATGCTTTCACGCAGTAAACCCCAGAGGAAAGAATTCTTGTAGCTCTAAAACTATAGCATGCCACTAGTTTTCACTTTAGAAACGCAAAAATGAAATAGTATGTGAACGATTACTCACAGAAACTCAGCTGTCGACTTTCACAGAAATCACTGTACAGACTGGAATCCATGTTTCTGGTCATCTTCTCAATTCTCTGTATAAAAAAATAAAAAATGAAAAGAAGAATATTAACTATTTTCATGTGTCAACATCATAAAACAAAAGTCAAGAAATACATGCCTGTGGAAAACTCGCTGCCACTTTGCTAGGGTTTTCCTGTCTGTGATATTAGGTTTCTAGAAAGTTTGGGGTCAAGTGTTTTTGAAAAAAGTATTTTACACTTACCAAGGTTGCATTTATTTGTTTAAAAACACAGTAAAAACAGTAATATTGTGAAATATTACAATTTAAAATAAAATATTTTTGTGTGTGGATATATCCTACAGTGTATTTTATTCCTTTGATGCAAAGCTGAATTTTCAGCATCATTTCTCCAGTCTTCAGAGTCACATGATCCTTCAGAAATCTTTCTAATATGCTGATTTGCTGCTCAAGAAACATTTATTATAGGGCTGGGAAACGATTAATCGCGATTAATCGCATCCAAAATAAAAGTTTGTGTTTACATAATATATGTGTGTGTTGTGTGTATAATTATTTTGTATATATAAATACACACATGCATGTAAACATTAAAGAAATATTTGCATGTATATACTTTATATATATTTATACAAAATTAGTATTATACATAAATATAAATATTTAATATATTAATAACACATTTTTCTTAAATATATACATGCATATGTGTGTATATACAAACTAATTATACACACTACACACACATATATTATGTAAACACAAACTTTTATTTTGGATGCGATTAATCGCGATTAATCGTTTCCCAGCCCTAATTTATTATTATTATTATTATTATCAATGTTGAAAACATTTGCAAAACATTATTTCATGACTATTTAATAAATAGAAAGTTTAAAATAACATTTTGTCACTTTTGTCAGGTGATATTTCGAAGAAATTTTCACAAACAAAGTGAAAATTTCTTCAAAATATCACTTGTCATAATGAGCGTTTGAACGTTCAATTAAGATATTGTGGAGCTCCAGTTTGATGTCATGGTTTAAACCAGAGTTTTATCAGCTACTCTAAGGATTCAATATCAATTTTATTTTACGCTACACAAGATAAAATGGCATAACATAAGAGGAAGGACGTTCTCTGCACACTTTAAGAGAGCCACGCGCAGTAATGAACCCTCTTAATAGCAACCCAACAGGTTTCACTTGGATTTACAGCTGAGCGTGTTAAGTTGCAGGTCAGAACCTATAATTAGACATTTCCTCATCCTGGACCAATTTCATACCTTCACATAACAGTCAATTTGAGCTCTCTACCAGGCTGTGTGTCATAAAAAAAAGGTTCAAGGTTTATGACCATTCCCCCCTCCCCCCTCCTGCCGCAAAGAATCTGTTTTACAGTCTAGAGAGAGAATGGTAAGCGGGAAGCGTCAAGTTGGAGACTGAGGACAGTCTGACATGACGCTCGGGGCTCCGGGGCCCGATGCGAGGCAGCCTGGATTCGTTTTCAGGCCACCCAAACCAACCGGAGTCTTTTTATTTAGTTAGCTGGCAGTCATTGGAAATTCCATCTTTGAAAATACATATTAATGATGCCGAGCGCCTTCTCGTTACACAGCGCTGGAACTGTGATTTCTATTAGTGTCGTTAAGAGCCGAACGGAGGTCTCGTTTTGCAGCTCTGAGGGGGAATTCGCAGCAGCCTCGGTGTCTGGGTCCCGCTCCAAATTGGGCCGCGAGCGATACGAGACTGGAGCCGCTGCACTTTTAAATAACTCTTGTCAACCGGGTCGGCCAGAGACAGGAGAAATGTTTTGACTGTGGCTTATTGACTGAAAAGAGCAGCGGGGGGATTCGATGTTTGAACACTATGTATAGCCGCTGATTAAATCAAAACGTTGACCCACCTGCTAATAGCCAAATTATACCCACAACTGACGCGGCGGCCGTATAGGAGGACGTTGGCAAATATTTGATTTGGCCCGCTTGCGACTTTCATTTCATGCCAGTGTGGTCTGGATAAAGGGAATCTCAATTTGTAGCACTGCTAGCGATGAGATTTCCATAGGCTGAGGCCCAAGATATATTTTGGCTATCTAGTATATTTCAATGCGCGTCAACCCGCGCATCGGTGATTAACGGCCCGAGGCAGGCTATAATTAAATTTGTGGGGCATTTCATTCAGACGCACGGCTTAGACGATCAAACAGAGTGAATTTAAAGCGCCACTGTTTTTGCTCATAAAAAAGTCTAAAGCTGCTTGAAAGAGAGTCAGTGATCTCTGTGCAGTCATATGCGCTGGTTTAAACAAACTGTGACAATTACTTTCAGGTCGAAGAGAAGTGAATATGACACCTGATGCCACTCACAAATCCATGAAAGAAAGTAAAAAGCAAACTATTAACATCCTGAACCTTTACAGGGTCATATTCAATAATAAATCATACTCAGTTCATGTTCAAGTGTCCTGCGTAAAGGGCTAGGCATTTTTCTTTCTCTGCGAACTATTGTTTTTATTCAGTCAGGTCAATTTAGAAAAGATAAAGCATCTGTGTGTGGCCACATCCAACCACCCAGGTAGACTTATACTGTACTGAGGAATTGCAAGACATTGTGGAAAAAGTCAAAAGTACCTGATCAATAGATAAATAGAAAATATACATTTTACATTTAAAAGTCTAAATAAAGGAATTAACAGGGATTTTTAAATGCAAAACACAAATGCTCGGGCAGTTCATTTGGTTTGAGATCGGATTGCATTGATTTTGGTGTAAATGTGAACGCTCTGAACAATCTCAGACCTCATTGAAGTGAACTGAACACAGACAATCTCTGTGAATGATTCATCTAAAAAATGCATTGTTAACTTTAATTTCCCCATGCATGTCATTTCAAATATTTTTCACCATTACGTTTACGTTTTGAATTCATTACGTTTGGAATTTAGATTAAATATATAATATCGAGAGCTTGGAGCCAGAAGGGCGTAAGTGGCTTTTAACAAACTTTACAGGAGAGACAAAACAAAATTTTTACCATGCTTCAATCACCTGTATTATTAACCTTAAACCATAAACAATGCAACCACAGGTAGTAAACATTTAAAAAAGTAAAAAAATTATGGCATTTTAACACACTGAAAATGTTCTAAAACATTTTCAAAAAAAAAAAAAGTCAAATACGTCAGATACGCCTTTTTGTTGCTTTATTCAATAAAGTTTGATCTCAGATAGGTATTTTGGCACCATTTGATAGAGCTCATTGAGACCTTTATTTTGATATAAAGAACTCATATTCACCCAAAATGCCCCTCTGGCTCCAAGCCCTCGATATATTAAAGGGGTGGTTGACTATGATTTTACTTTTTTAACTTTAGTTAGTATGTAATGTTGCTGTTTGAGCATAAATATCGGCAAAGTTAAGAGAGATATTTCCTTTTAAAGAAATTGCTTTTAAAATGAGTACAACTACATTAGCTTCCTCCTGGATTAGTGAAATCACAAACCTACCACTTACATAAACCCTGGCCCTGGAACACGATTTATAGATTATTAAGACAGATATGCTAATTAATGACTAGAAGATAACTATAAGCTACATAAATTCATCAACTAACCATTCACAAATGTTGTCTACATGTTGTCACTTCTTCTTGAGTCTCTCCATTTTTGTTTGACGGCCGGCCCCGCCCACTTTAGGCTTCAAAAACGCTCTTCAGAAACCTACGGGTCACGAAGACTTCGTCCATTTTTTTTTTTTACAGGTTTTAGCACACCCTCAAAAAGTGGCAATTTTAACATACTATACAAAAATATCTGTGGGTATTTAAGCTAAAATTTCACATCACACTTTGGGGACATCATATATTCATTTTACATCTTGTGAAAAGGGCAAATAATTTGCTATGATATGCTAAAAGGGACATTGCTCGAAACAAACAAAAAATAAAAATACTGGATCAAATTAACTAAAGCACTTTCAAATTCAGAGGCATTGATTTATGATATATATATATATATATATATATATATACACAGTATATACATATATTTAAGTATGAAATATAAGGTAAAAGTTGTCTTATAATAATTATTTGATTATAGTAAGTAAAAAGTTAGTGAATAAATAAATTAATTAAACAAACGTACAAAAAAAGACATTCACTTTCAAAGCCAGGCACATTGTAAATCCATGCAATAAATAAATAAATAAATAACAATAATAAAAAAGGAAATTTCACTCAAGTTCACTAAAATACGTTTTTAAAGAGACAACAACATCAGAGATGCTTTTGCATTGTCTTCAGACTAGTTTGCCAATGACATTACTTTCCTTTAAAGAACAAATCTAATGGTGAAAAAAAGTTTTATGAAAACTCAACCAAGCAAAGGTGCAAGAGTTTATGAAGCCGTTTTCAGCATTTACGGTTTCCTAGGGAATTTGCAAAAGACAGATCACCAGTGTCCCAGAATAGCATCCTGCTGTCATCATGGCATTAAGGCAAAACAATGCGGATCCCACACATCATGACAAAAACACTTTTAAGCATTCCCATCTGAATGTGGCCGAGGAAATAACAGATTGTCAAGAGATCTTAGAGGGTCCTTGGGAAGATGGATGATGATCTGCCTGAGGAAATACAATCCATTCCACACACCACTGACAACAGAGAAGCTCTCGCCGGCTGATCAAGTGAATTATACCCCTGTCCGGCCTGATCGCGGCTGCCCTGGCTGTTCACACGTGCAGTTAGAGGACTGGACATCTGACAGATGTTTGACCCGTAAGCTGTGGCTTTGGAAATCCTATGAAATAATGGCCTGAGTATTTACACAAGTGTTGTGGCTTATTCACAGCAGCGAGAAAATCTAGTAGCGAGTAAATGGACGATGCAAATGAGGTCATTAATATAGTCAGATTTACAGTAAAAGAGAGCTACTAATAGTGCTAGACTGATACACTGACCAGCGCCAGGCCAACGAAGGGGTACTTTGCACTTTTTTGGCTACATTTTTTTAAGTCTCTTATGCTCATTTATTTCACAGATCAAAAACAGTAAAAAAAATATAGATATTATTGGGAAATATTATTACAATTTACAATGTAATTTACTTCTGATGCAAAGCTGATTATTCTGTATCATTTCTCCGTTCTTCAGTGTCACATGATCCTTCAGAAATCATTCTAATATTCTAATTTGCTGCTCAAGAAACATTTCTTTTTATTTTAAATGTTGAAAACAACATATTTTCGTGCCGGGATGCATGTCTTTCAGGATCCTTTAATAAATGAACAAAATAAAGCATCAATATGAATTTGACATTTTTTGCAACATTATAAATGTCTCAGAATTCAATTCTCTGATAAAGCAGCACTAAAATGAAACAAAGTCTCATTGTTCAACTAAGGTCAGTGCAGTATTGATTGAGCTAAGTTTAATAACTCTGTGTATAGTTCAATAGTTCATCAATTATAAAATGAGTTCAAGTACCTTTATAAACAGTGCTGTCAATCGTTAACATTTTTTAAAATATTTTTCTCTGCAATTAATCCCCATTGATCACACCTACTGTAACATTAAAGTGTTTCATATATTTTTACATTGTAATAATTTCACATTTAATCTTTAAATGAATGTAGAAATAACAAAGACAGTAGCCTATATTTTAAATATTTGTTTAATGGCATCTTTTTATGAAAGGCCAGTATCACAGATACTGCTACAGATGTCTCCGTTTTCTCAATTTTAGCCATTATAGCCTTTCAGCATCACAGTATAGCTATCTATTTCCAGTTCAAGCACTGTCTGAAGCTGCTGCAGAAAAACAAAACAAAAAACAATACATTGCACTTTGGAATTTCAAGGGCAGGCCTCAAGGTAGCCGATGATACACTGTTTTTAAGTGTAAAAGTGTCTCTCCAAAACTCTCTTTCCCACTGTCACCTTCACAAGGAAGACACTTAAGAAAAGCACTTAAGAAAAACACTGAAAAAAAAAACACTTAAAGTGCTCTATTAACCTTATTTCTAAAAATCTCCTCTCAAGGTGGATTTATTTGCAGCATCTTTGATAAGTAAATTCGATATTTTTATTGACAAATCAACAGATTTTATTGAGAAAACATCAATGTTTCTATACGACAATGTAGTACCACAGTGGAATTGCAGTAATGTATTTCCACATAGTGATTTTTTATAGATAGTAGCACCAACAATATTGTAGTTATTTATTTATTTGGAGTGTTTATTGTAGTATGAGGTATTTGTGTATAAACACCAAATTGATTTCTTCTTCTCAAAAAATGAATACAGCAAAATTTTACGGAAGGGGTGTTAGGAAGAGTGCAGAGCAGGGCCGGATTAAGAGTTCAGAGGCCCCTGGGCACAATGTCTTGTAGGCCCTAGTCTCGCGTAGCCAGACCTTCAGACTGACGGCTGAAGGTCTGGAATTCATAGCAGCTTTCTTTGGCCAAGGCCCGCCCATAAGGCCGTTTGACCGACATGTCAAACAACCAATTACAGTTCGTTTCGTTCAGCGTCACGTTTCGGGGCGTGGAAATGTCTCCACAACAACAGGCCGGCGTGCAACAAGTCAGCAGCAGTCACCGGAGCGCCTTATACTGTATATGGATCAAAGCTCTGCGTTATAAATTTCGCCCACGAACTCGCGCTCATGTCCATCTTATGCCCGCTTTGTCACACGGCCAATTCAACCTCGTATAAATCAGGAAATGTGTGTAAATCACGTGCCCGCTCACGAGTGCTCACTCTACAGACACACAGCGCTGCTCGCGCGTCACAGAATGTAGCGCTCCCCATTCATCGGGTCGTCTCATTCAAAACAGCCTGCTGTTGCTGTCATTGAGCCGCCGCACATTGAATACTCACATGAGTCAGGCTGCAAATGTAAGTTACGTTCCCGCCCCAGCGCGCTCACGCCTACTAAATAAACGCCTCACCAGAGTCGGCGCCAGAACAGATCTACTGGAGGGGCATTGGGTCATCAGCGGGGGGGCACTGACGTTTAAGAAATATTTTTAAGCAAAAAAAAAAAACAAAAAAACAAAACAAACGAAACACCTTTTATTATTATAATTATTATTTGCGAATTTCCCCATCACTTTTTGCCAGGGTCCTATGTTGTCCCAGCACCTTTATACATTTCGCGGCACGGGGATGTACCAATACAAATAAATATCCGGTTACCAAGCAGAGTATTCATTTGTTAAATAAGAGGCGATATAGCACGCTGAAATGTGTTGTTTTTTAAATCAACAGACCAAAGTGCTCGTTGACTCGATCTGTGGTGCTGTCGTGCTGATAAAGTGTTCTCTTGTGGCTCGCGCTCCCACAATAAACATCCACACGGACGCGCGCTTGATCTTTTGCGGCGAAATCTCTATTCGTACCGGTGAAATCACAAAGTAAAATGCACTCAGTGTCCCTGCTTGACAACCACTGATAAACATAATCGGTTAATGATGGGAAAAAACAATACCACGAGTGTGGATTCGAAACCAGAATCTCATGCACGCCAGTCTAAAGCAGTGCCACTGTACCAACAGCATTTGCAATGCAGAATGGAATTGGATACATCTATTTCTTCACGTGAAAATTCTTGGCACCAACACATGTTAGATCCAATTAGACAACAAATTAAATACAATGTACTATTCAAATAGATTGCTGGACATTTGGTATTGTATAGCCTTAATCTGATTTATGATTTAGCATTGTATTAGAAACTGTGGTAGGAGGGGCATCAATGACCGCTAGGGGGGGCACGGCCCTCGAATGCCCCACCATAGCGCCGACCCTGCGCCTCACCTCCGGTACTTCACTTGATCTTCCATAATAGATAGGAGGGGACATACAACTACGTTTAGCTGATCTTGATAAATGCTCATTGTCACTCATATAAACACAACAGTTTTTCTTCCGCAATCACACGCCCGCGCTTTGTTTCCCGGCGGACCGAAAATAAACGCGACACTGACGCCCCCCGGAAATCCGATAAATTTCAACCAATCAGATAACGACTTCGACATTCCTGAAGTGTTTCCAGTTAAGTGCACCATATGCATCAGACGTTTAGCCAACGTTCCGTGGGCGTGACGTCTGAGGCTGAGACTATGTAGGCCCCCTCTTAACCAGGCCAAATGTATATTTTGTCCAAGGACAATTTAATGTGACATTTACAGTTTTACTAATTAACTTTGTTGAACTATGCTGGAGTAAAGTTCATAAATGGTTGTTCTTTCATAGGAATTTGTAAAACTATGTTGAGTGGACCCTTAATATAGCATTTATAGTTTTACTGATTTACTGTTCCTCTAGGGGGGTTCAGGGGCATGCTCCCCCGCAAGAAAATTTTGTACATTTTAAGGTTAAATGCATTTAAATAAAAAAAATTGCATGCAAGCAAAACGTTAATTTTCACAGCCCTAATAGTAACATATATGTAACGTTAAAAGCTCAGGGAAGGTGGCGGTGAATGTAAATTTAATGACAAAATAAGCAAAAACAAGAATTTCATCATTAAGAATGAAACGTGGTCTGGAAACCACATGTTAATTTTCTCGTATTTGAGGCGTGGTTTTCGAATGCCCAGAGCCGTATTAATTGGATGCTACGAATGTCTATCAAATGCGCCTGTGCTCCCTCCCCGTTCTGTGATTGGTTCCCTATTTCAGGCGAAAATTTGGTTCATGGTATCCAGACTGCCTAGCGGCGCGAATAAAATCGCGCTGCGGCAAGGCAGAATGGGGAAACCCAGGCTATCCTTCCCGAGCTCCTCAGTGAAAATCCAGGCCGGTGTGGCGAGCAGGTCACACTCATTAACACTTGCACCACCGGACTTGCTCCGCTCCCACAGCTCTCGGCCCCACCCTGCTTGCCACAATATACTAACTATTAAACAAGTAGTTAAATAAAGCTTTAGAATTATGAAAAAGTTATATTTGGAAAAAGTTGTGCAACAACAATGAAAGAACAGTTTAACCCCCTGGGGACCAAAAACGCGTCCCCGCGGTTTGATCGTTTTTTTTTTCACACAGCTGCAACATAGACTTAAAATACTCCGTCATTGATGGTCATATAAATAAAATCGATACATGATTATAAACTATAGAGGGTCTTCTTTTTTTCTGTACACTCTTATTAATATCAAAACCTTGTGTTTTTGTAAAATAAATAAATTAAACAGGGTGCGCTTTCAGCTCACTCTGTCTCCGCAAAAATCTTTCTGAAACGCGTCCGAAAAAAGAGCTGTAACTCATTAAATACTTGTCACAGACACACGAAAGATCTCTCTTTATGAAGCTGAGATTTTCTTCTTTTAATTTAAGTCATTTATATAAAAAGCAACTACTCTCAGTTGATGTAATCTGTATGAAAAGAAAGAGATGTCAGGATTTTCCCTTTCACCTCATTACAGCAAATGAGGTGCTAATGTGACCGCGCCCACTGGGAGCGCGTGCTATTCAAATTCTAATGTTGAGGCAAGCCATGAAAATGCCCACATCGATAAAAAAACATACAGTTTATGCCCACATCGATTAAAACATACAGTTTATACGGATAACCTCGTCCTATTCTTTCGTCTTGCTGTGCAGTGAGGAGATCCTGGGAAAAAGTTACCTTATACTTTCATTTTGAGGAGCACGGATTCAGCTGATGCAGTAAGTCATTTATTATAAGTGCTTTGTTCTAATCGCGTTATTGAGTAGTGTCTACAAAGACTGTGTAAATATCAAATGCGCGTCTGATAGGAAAGAATAGACGAATTCACAGACGCGCGCGCTGTGCGTTAATTCACTTTCGCTTTCATTAGAACAAGAATCTCATGAGACATCCTTACATTAGTAAGATAACATTATTTATCTGTACCTATAACCAAAAAGTGTGTTTAAATATGATTCGGGTGTGTGGACGGACGTACGAACGAACGTTCATTTAGTTAGACTTTTAGAGTTCTGCTCATATTATTTTCTTAGCCACACACCCGCATCATATTTAAACACACTTTTTGGTTAGAGTTTAAAACATCTTGATGTTTTAAACTTTAACTCTGAGCCAATTCTACATGGCCCGTATAATATTTGACCAGGATTTGTTTCCAGGTATGACAAAAAATGGGTTTTGACTTTCATTTAAACTTTGATTTTATACATACATATATATGAAGAGGTCAGATGCAAAAGCCTCTAAGTGCCATTTGAATTTTTTCTAGAATTATCATTTTTATCAAGCTTGTATATATATCTTCAGTAATTTCACATAATGGCAATGAAGACTACCTATTAATTGTCATTTAAGTGAAATTACTGAACTTAAAGCTTACAAGCTTGATAAAAATTATCATTCTAGAAGAATTTAAAATGGAACTTAGAGGCTTTTGCATCTGACCTTCTGATTATATATATATATTTATATATATATATGTTGTCCTTTCATTTTTTTCTTGTCTGACTCACCTGAATGAATGGCTCATTATTATGCATGTCTTTGTCTCTCTCAGGTGTGAATCACCAAATTATACATGATGGGGCTGGCCTGTTCACGCCCATTCGCATATTGCCTTGGCAAACAAAATGTTTTTCACAATATAACCCAATTCACAGTTTTATGTGAATGATTAGGGGGATGATTTTCAGATCATTGTGAAGAAAAAACCCTAGGCAACAACATCAATCAGTCAAAAGTCTTGTGGACGCATATTTAGTATGTGTTTTGTGGCCTTATTTCAGAAACTTTCATTTTTAGTTTTTACAATAACCACGCATAAACAATATTCTCTCAAAAATACAAACATGTACAAACATGTTGCCCATATGTCATGGTTGCCCTGTTTCTGCTAAATATAGTGTAATTTCACCTGTGCCATTAATATGTTTATAAGCAGCTGAAAAAACACAGATGTCAGGGCATGTCAGAACCTCTCAAGGACCCCAAATACACCTTGGTCCCCAGGGGGTTAAACACCTCAAACTTCGGTTCCACAATGACTACAAGAATAAACTGCTCTGTCAGTGTAGTTTTAGCACCTGATTCACTAAATAAATGATACTGGAAATTAGTATTTCCATGGATGACTACACTCCAATACAGAAAACCAATAAGGTTATTATGCACAATGATAAAAAAGGTTACACTTTATTTTGATGGTCCACTTTAGACATTCTACTAACTGTATAAGTAACTTTGCAACAACATTTGAAGTAACTCTGATTAAAATATTAAGACTGTCTGCTTAATTAACTGCTAACACTTTATTTAAACACCTCAAACTTCGGTTCCACAATGACTACAAGAATAAACTGCTCTGTCAGTGTAGTTTTAGCACCTGATTCACTAAATAAATGATACTAGAAATTAGTATTTCCATGGATGACTACACTCTAATACAGAAAACCAATAAGGTTATTATGCACAATGAGAAAAAAGGTTACACTTTATTTTGATGGTCCACTTTAGACATTCTAATAACTGTATAAGTAACTTTGCAACAACATTTGAAGTAACTCTGATTAAAATATTAAGACTGTCTGCTTAATTAACTGCTAACACTTTATTTAAATGGTCCCCATGAATAGTAACTACATGTCAACTAACGAGTGTTAATTTCGTTAACGAAAACTTCGATGAAAAATGTTTGTTGACAACCTTTTTTCCCTGACTAAGACAAGACGATGAGAGACAACACCCATGTCATTAAACGACCAATGTGACTATATCAACACATGCAAAATCGTTGACGAAAAAAGACGAGACTGAAATGTGTTTAAAAAAATTAAAACTTGACAAAACCACTTGTTTTTGTCAAATGAAGGAGACGACAACACATTGACAGTTTTTAAGAGTGTTCATGCTTACTGTTGCCAGATTTCAAAACTTTAAACCCTCAGTCAGTGCTTTTCTGTTAAAAGAACTCTATTTTTAGCCGATTTTTTAAGATAATGCACTCATCAAATGTACTTGTAGTAAACTTGTGACAGACAGACAGATGCTTCTACACAGGATACTGAACAATTAGGCGGCCACTAGTAAGCTACTAGCAAAGAAACATGAAAAGTAAAAAAAAAAAAAAAAAAAAGAGAGATTTATAAAACCCTATGAAATCTGACAACTACATGATCACCCTACAACGTCTATATGCAACCGGCAAGGCTAGCAGATGGAAGAGCACAGGAAAACCAGACATGTGCTCTTAGCCGCTAAAAGAGCTAGTTAAAGAAGACAAGGGGGTGGTGGCGGGGCGAACAGGGCACTAGATAAAGCAGCACAGTGCCGTGTGGTTAAACCATAAAGCTCCTCTCGAGAGGACTTCATGAGTGGGGCAAAGTGGGAGGCCCAGAAGGATATGGTTCCTTATTCCCTAAAGGTTGTCCTGATAGCTAAAACATACCCATTAAAAACACTCAGTAGGAACAAAGTTTTGGGGGAAACCGCAGGCTTTCTTGGCCACATCCAGAACAGACTGGTGCTTGGTTTTTAATTGAGACGGGACGTATAAAGTCTCATGGTAATACCCCCTTGTCCACGGTTCTTGCTTCAGACCTTTAATTACATCTTTCAGCTGTAATTTATTTATTTATGGCCATTTATTTCCCTTGGCACAGTGAGAACAAAAGGATGTTATAAAGACTCCTGTGTGTATGCCACAAGAGTTCAAGTTCATATCGCGGAGACTGGACTGATAAAGAATCGCTTCATCAGACTGAAAACGCTCCTGGTGACTTCATAATGACATTTTCCAGGTCATATTCCCGCTCTCTAGATTCACTCGTGGCTTATTTGACATCACAATGGAAACTCAGATGAGATGTTAAGACTAGTGGAGGGGATGAAACCCAGTCGGACCTTCTGACAGGAGTTTGATCCTCGGCTTCTTGTTTTTTTATATATCAACACATGCAAAATCGTTGACGAAAAAAGACGAGACTGAAATGTGTTTAAAAAAATTAAAACTTGACAAAACCACTTGTTTTTGTCAAATGAAGGAGACGACAAAACATTGACAGTTTTTAAGAGCGTTCATGCTTACTGTTGCCAGATTTCAAAACTTTAAACCCTCAGTCAGTGCTTTTCTGTTATTTTTAGCCGATTTTTAAAGGGGACATATCACGCTTTTAAATCATTAAATTTTACTTATAAATCATACATTTGTGGTCTATATAAAGCATAACTGCAATGCTTGGGTCTGAATTCCACATTATTATAGCTCAACAGGCCCCTTTTCTACCTCTTTTCTGATGTGCTTCTGTGAGCAACCCGTTTCGAAGCGTCCCCTTTAAATAAAAAGGAGATGCGTCATACCCCGCCCGCTCTCCAGGTCGCTGAGTTCACGTTCGGTTCAACTCCCCGCGTTCAGCCATTATTGTAGTTTGATAAGAGATATACGATTACTGTAGTTTCAAAGAACATTTTTATTCACACGTCAACAAAATGTCAACAACGGAAGACTTGTCCATCAAGCGTTACGTATTCGAGCCAGAGCGAGCGATTTGAAAAAGACGACGACGAACCTGCAGAACGTCTTCATATGGATGCAGTGGTATGTAAAGTTAAGTTAACTATGTTGTGTTATTAGTGAAAGTCGACTATTTCTCTTGTTAAAACAAGCACACTGACAAGATAAATGACTACAGTCTAATCTTACCACTAAAAATCTGTATTGATAATAATATGATAACTTAAGTTTAGAAAAGCATCAGCAAACACAGCAGCTAAATGATAGAAGGAATTTACCCCTCATTCAGACGAAGTCGATCGGCAAACCCTTCTTTATACTGGTGGAGGTTGTTGGATTGGGAATCCTTGAAGTGCTTCAGGTCACTACATCCAACAACCGAATATTTTGACTTGCCCTCTCGATACTTCTGCATCATTGAGCTTGGACTACAAAATCGGAGCGAGAAATAATAATGGTGGATTGCTCGAAGTGTTGGACCGGTAGTCGATGTCCTTATTTGGCAGTTCCGCTGCAAATCCTGTGACGTTATTGTTCAAAAAACGTCATAGAAAACAGAAAAATCTGAACAGGTTAAAAAATATGACCAAAACAGAATATAAAGATATAAACGAAGCACCTGAAGAGAATAATTTCATCTTTTCTGTACGTATAAACACTCCAAATATACAACAAAATGCATTTAAGGGCTTAAAAAGTGGATTTTGCATGATATGTTCCCTTTAAACTTTTCAATAGTATCTGGCAACCATGCTCAAACCGCTTTGAACGAATCATGAAATGCAACGATCCGTTCATAAACGCAGCTACTTGCTTCGTTACTGAATGAATGAATGACTCAATGACTCATTTAAAGCATTATTTTTTTTAAAGAGGTATTTATAAAGGAAAAAAAATGAACTGGAAAAATCGATTAAAGGGGCAAATATTGTCCCTTATTGGAAAGGTGTGACTGGAGAAAAATTGAAAAACCACTTAGCTAAGGAAAAGTGCAATGTCAATAAAGCCTGTTTAAATTTCTCATAAGCTTAATTGAATTGGCCTAGAGAGAAAAAAAATACATAATGATATTTTTTGTCTAAATTGTAAAGACTACATATAAATAGCTACTAAAATTAATGTCAGTAACTGCAGTTTGACTAAAATTCATACACCGTCGCCGTCGGTGTATGAATGTGTGTGTGAATGGGTGAATGTGAGGCAAATTGTAAAGCGCTTTGGTGGCCATTGGGTCTATGAAAGCGCTATATAAATGCAGTCCATTTACCATTTACTAAAAGTAACGACTAAAAGTTGACAAAAAATGCGTTGACTTTTCTTCAACTAAAACTAGACTAAAACTATGAAAGACCAATTGACTGAAACGTAAATAAGACCAATAAGCATTTTCGTCTGAAGATGAAGACCAAGATTAAACCAAAAATGGGTGCCAAAATTAACACTGCAACTAACTGTCTATTAATTACATGTTTCTAACAGTCTATAAATAATCTAATGAGAGTTAATTCACATGTAGTTGCAAAGTTACTTATAGTTGGTGGAATGTTTAAAGTGGACCATCAAAATAAAGTGTAACCAAAAGCAAGTATCCAATTTAAGATAACAAAATAATATAAAACATAAAAATGTTGCTGATATGATATCTAATATCTGATAAAAATGCACATACTAAGACTAAGCGTGTGAATGTTTAGGTTTTGACATTTTTATTTTATTTCAAAATCTTGTGAATTCTTGCATTCCCAGTTTATTGATTTTATTGATTATTTAAATTAAACTGATTTTTGAGAGTTATTGCATTGCTGTGCATGTGAGCAGGCTTACAATCGTCTAACATCTAACTGAACTGCAGGGTTTTAGTTAGTTTGGCAGTCTTTATCATAAAAGAATGAACCGATTCCCCTCTATCTGTGACCAAAGGATAATCCCCTTTTGAGTTTCAGTGCCGTCCACCCTCGCTGGCATGCGAGTTCTGGGTGTTCAGACTGAAGCACTTTTCTGGGATCCTCCTACTCACCTCCAGCCGTTCCTGCTTGACTTCATCCACCTCCTCTTCCTCCACCAGAGACAAGAATTCCCCCGTCTGGTCGATGGAGACCAGGAAGTCCTGGGCCAGACGCTGCCTCTTGTTGCTGCTGTATTTTTCTGTAAGAGGACAGAAACAGGCACATTTGCTGACTCTCCGTCCTGAACACATCTGTGGACCAGCTGGGCTTGTTTACACCTGACTCAAGATGCAGCGGCCCACTCGACTATAGTGCTTTCTGTTCTGAGTCATCTCGGCTCAGAAGAAAGCCAGACCTCTGAAAGCCAAAGCCTTGTAACTCTTAAAAATATAGGAAAAAAGTTTTTTTGTTGAAATCTGCTTTAGAACAAAAGTATACACACTGTTGAATGTTGTGAATATGGAAAAATAAGTGCACATTATCATCGGAGGGATCTGTGGATTGCTGTTTAGTCAATCAGAGTTTAAATTAATGGATTTGAATGATTTGTTGGATATTATAGAGAAAAGGGGGAAAAAAACATTCTTTACAAAATAGAGCTCTTAAAAGTTTTATTCTTTGCCATAATCTATCACAATCCCTTTCAGATAATAAAAATGTGTGGCGAGCAGGACAAGGGACGTGAGAGAGCGGTGTGAGGCCCGTGGCGTGACTGATAATGAACGACACCTGTGAGACGCACCGGTCTCGCATCTCCCTCTGCCTCGTCCTGCTCACCACAGTGATGGTCTAAATTGATCCGATATTGGCTGATAATAGTTCCTATATAATGTGCATCCCCAGGTAAATGCTTGCAAGTACTTTTGTTAGAAAAATAACTTATGCATTCATATATATATATACATATATATATATAAATGTAAAAAGTATGTACAAATATAGAAATTTAAAAAGACGTGCTCAGAATTAATGGTACCCCTGGTAAATATGATCAAAACTGGCTGTAAAAAATAAATCTGCATCGTTTAAATATTTTTAAAATAGTTACATATTTTTTTTCAGGGCTGTCAAACGATTAATCGCGATTAATCACATTCAAAATAAAAGTTTGTGTTTACATAATATATGTGGATGCACTGTGTATAATTATTTTGTATATATATATATATATATACATATACACACATGCATGTATATTTAAGAAAAAAATATTATTTATAAATAAAATTTTTATATTTATATATAATATAAATTATATATAAATCTATATACAGTATATACATTAAAATAATTCTTAAATATAAACAAGCATGTGTGTGTAATTATATATATAAAATAATTATACACAGTGCACCCACATATGTAAACACAAACTTTTATTTTGGATGCAATTAATCGCGATTAAACGTTTGACAGCCCTATTTTTTTTAAAATTTATTTTAAATTGTAATAATATTTCACAATATTACAGTTTTTTTTTATTTTTTATTTTATTTAATCAAATAAATGCAACCTTGGTCAGAAGTAGAGACTTCTTTTAATACCATAAAAATCATATCGATCCCAAACTTTTGAACGGCAGTGCACTATTTTGCCAAAAGTTTTGGAACACCCCTTCAAATAATTGAATTTAGGTGTCCCAATCACTTCCATCGATCGCAGTTTTATAAAATCAAGCACCTAGGCATGCAGACTGCTTCTACATTCATTTGTGAAAGAATGTGTCGCTCTCGGGAGCTCAGTGAATTCAAGAGTGGGACCGTGATAGGTTGCCACCTGTGCAATAAGTCCATTCGTGAAATTTCCTCACTACGGAGGTATTGGAAATGGACAGATACTCTTAATGTTCCGAACCAATTTGACTTGTAATGCTGCGCGAATCACACACTGATCCTTCGTTGGCCAGAGGAGAACTGGTCCCCTCCTTGCCACTGTTGCCTTGGCTTTTGGCTTGTTAGTTGGGGACATTAAATATTCAACAATATTATTGATAGGTGTTGTATTATTTTCATGTTATCACTGTGAAGCTTACTATACAATCTGTATAGTATTTAACACTTTATAAATAAAGGTGACTTGACAATTGTAACAAAGTGGAAGCAATTGGAAACAACAGCCACTGGCCATGTAAAACCACAGAGCGATGTCAGTGCATGCTGAGGTACACAATGTGCAGAAGTCGCCAACTTTCTGCAGAGTCAATAGCTACAGACCTCCAAACTTCGTGTGGCCTTCAGATTAGCTCAAGAACAGTTTGTAGAGATCTGGAATGGATACCATGGCTGACCGGCTGCATCCAAACCTTACATCAAGTGCAATGCAAAGCTTCAAATGCAGTGGGTGGAGGGGGGGGGGGGGATTATGGTGTGGGGTTGTTTTTCAGGGGTTGGGCTTGGCCCCTTAGTTCCAGTGGAAGGAACTCTTAATGCTTCAGCATACCAAGACATTTTGAACAATTTCATGGTCCCAACTTTGTGGGAACAGTTTGGCGATGGCCATTTCCTGTTCCATATTTTTCGTCAACAACATTTTTTCACAGATGAAAACGAGACGATAACTAAATAAAACCTGGTTTTGAATGACAAAAACTATGACGAAAATCTATTGACATTTTCATCAACGAATAAAAACTAGACGAAAATGTTAGATAGTGACGATCTGGGAGGCCATCCAGTCAGAATTGATGTCCTGTGTTTGTGGTAGATGCGCACATTTGTACTGGTACGTGCTGATCTACCCTGCGGTCTCATAAAACGTAAAAAAAATAACGTCTGGGAGAATGATTAGAGCATGACATATAGATATCAATAAGAGTGACGATGCAAAAAAGAGGTGTATTCCGTACGGTTTTCTGTGCGCACACACCCAACCTGAAGCATGCAGCCATGCACAATTAAGCGCACAAGGACTGAACTGAGCGCTCTTGTGTTTGAATGGACAAATAAACACAATAACATTATGTCTAAATGTCCGTTTTGGAGAGTATTCATGTAAAATATATCGGTTATGTCTTAAACAGTTGAGAGTGCATTGAATGTGCATCAGTGCAATTGGATCCGCAGGTCATTGGACATAGCTAAAATAATAGCTTAAATAAGGATTAATTGTATTTAATGCATACAAATAAATATGTGTGCTTGAAAGAATAAAGAATTATGTATGCAAGTAGTTATGAAGAATGCATATATCATTCATTGAAAAGAAGACTGTGCTCTACTTTAGGAAAAGCAGGGCCGGATTAACCATTGGGCCAACTGGGCACTTGCCCAGGGGCCCATGACATCTAAGGGGCCCTGGGCACCAGCGGCGGAGTGGCAGTCGGGAGTTTCCCCGGTGGGCCGGTAGTGTTTCGAGCCCGCGAGGGACGGTTTGATAAAACGGAGCGTATGTTTGCACAACTGCCTTCACACTGGCAGATGAAATCAGCTCCGTAATACGCAATACGTTCCCAGCGGACGTCGTACTACACAGTGAAAAAACGTCGGACGCGGGTAGAACAAAAATGGCGGAGAGATTAAAGTTTTATTCTGACAGTTGTGTATGATCTCTCTGATGAGAGGGTTATGCTGCGTGAGGAAAGTTGCTGAGGACGTTGACATGTCAGGTCGGCTAAAAATGTGATATAGTGGTCAATAGTTTAATATCTACCTTCAATTTAATTGTATTAACTGCCCTTATAAACGTTAGAAAGTCATGAAAATAAAAAATGACATGACAACTTAACGTTATAAAATCATTATTTATTTTATTAAAAGTTAATAATTCGGGTTTGTTTATCAGTACCATAGCAACGCTCAACTTCCGCTGGAATTGTCGGATAGGAACCGTCCGTAGCTTTTCGCAAGAGTTCAAATTTTTGAACGCATGCGGATGACCAACGGACACGATTTTCTTCGCACCGCACTCGGTCGGACCCGTTTCGGACCCTTTCGCATGCGGTCTGCGAATCTCCATAGGAAATGAATGACTTCCGGTCGTTTCGCAGCCGCATCGGAGCTGATTTCAACTGCCAGCCGCCTTTCCACTGCACACGACATTCGCATACGATTATCGTATTTCGCCCCCTAGTGTCAGTCGCACGGAACTTTGAAATTGGTCGTGAAGCAACCGTTACCCTTGGATATTTACAATGGTAAAATTAATGATTTTAATAAATGTAATGCATGCTTGAATATATCTACACAAAACAAATGACCCTCAATTCATCTCAGATAAAAACATTGTAGTATAAATATTGATTTAATAATTATAAAATATTTTTTCTGCTATAGTTAATTATAACCAACATTTTACAAAGCGAGCGTGTACAGAAAAACATTAAAGAGTTAAAATATTGGTAATTCTAGCCTCGCGCTCATAGTTTTTATTAGAATACATCACTTCCGGTTGGCCGGTCGCATACGGTCTAGCCGCAGAAGTTCAGATATTTCAACGGATCCAAAGCTCAAATCGGATCCGAATTTTCCGCATACGCGTATGATCGGAACTCCCCGCAGCTCCCGTACGACTCTCCATTGGAA
This sequence comes from Cyprinella venusta, assembly GCA_038021265.1. Lineage (NCBI taxonomy): Eukaryota > Metazoa > Chordata > Actinopteri > Cypriniformes > Leuciscidae > Cyprinella > Cyprinella venusta. The sequence continues at coordinate 24,862,955 of CM075875.1, read as the reverse complement.
ATGAATGACTTCCGGTCCGACGACGGTCGTTTGTCGTGTGCAGTGGAAAGGCGAAGGCAGCGTTAAGTGCCTGTGTTTTTATGAAAAAAGACGCTAATCACGTCACAGCTAAAGTGGCGTATAGGTCACGCGCTGGGTTTTTGATCCGCAGCGCTTGGACCCGAGTTCGAATCCGCCTTCTGCCGAAGTCTCTTCTCCCTTTTCCCAACACATATTAGATGTAAAATGTTTAACCTAACATAGGTCTCTAGCATGTTATTTTGCCAACGAACTAAAATCGAAACCATGACATGGCTTTTTGCGTTTATAAAACAGCACAAGACTTTAAGAATAGGCATCAGTGCTGGGTGATTTAAAGAAAAGTGTGCACTTTGCTCATGCGATCAGGATGGTCTTTTCTCCTGAATACAAGCTCAAGGGTTTATTTCTTGCAAGTGAAGAAATAAGGACAAAAGATTTTAAATTTTCCTATATTATAGTGTAATGTAGACTAAAATATACTTTTGAAATATTCATTTTCATTTATATAGTACATTTATAGGCTATATGGATTTTATGTCATTATAATACAGTAATTATATAATTCATTATTATAATAATTGTTTAAGATCCTAAAACTCCATTGATAATGTAATGTAGACTGAGACTCAACTAAAAAGATGTTTGAGCCCTGTTTATTGTCCTGGTACAAATCAATGCGTTTTCTTTGTTCTCTTAATTTTGATCTCTCAAAGTGCACGAGATTGATGCATTTAACCTTAAAATGTAAAAAAAATTCTTGCGGGGGAGCATGCCCCCGAACCCCCCTAGAGGAACAGTAAATCAGTAAAACTATAAATGCTATATTAAGGGTCCACCCAACATAGTTTTACAAATTCCTATAGGAAAGAACAACCATTTATGAACTTTACTCCAGCATAGTTCAACAAACTTAATTAGTAAAACTCTAAATGCCACATTAAAATGTCCTTGGACAAAATATACATTTGGCCTGCTTAAGAGGGGGCCTACAAGACATTGTGCCCAGGGGCCTCTGAACTCTTAATCCAGCCCTGAGGAAAAGTGTTTTTTTTTTCCATTGTAGGATATTTTTTTAATTCACAGAAGTTATATCTGTATCTGTATTGCATGTTCAAACTTAAAAATCGTTCATATTAATAGAATAGGTTAATAGATGTTGTAGGTTATTAGATGTAGATGCTGATCTACTGTAGATTTAGTCGACTAAAACTAGACTAAAACTAAATGGAATTTTAGTCAAGACTATGACTAAAACTAAATCAAAATTTGCTGTCAAAATTAACACTGTGTAATTCCCACAAATCTCCATCAACTGCAAGATGCTCTCCTATCAATATGGGCCAACATTTCTAAAGAATGCTTTCAGCACCTTGATGAATCAATGCCACGTAGAATTAAAGCAGTTCTGAAGGCGAGAGGAGGTCAAACAGTATTAGTATAGTGTTCCTAATAATCCTTGTGAGTGTGTATGTAATAGAGCTGAAATATAGAAGCTCAAAGACGAACCTCGAATATGAGGGAATTCTCATTTGTGTCGCATGTTTTATTCACTATGTACATAATTCCCACAGCAGCATCATTTCAAGCTCTACCACAGCGAACGACTTTCACTTTTTCCAGCATGTTCATGTGGTTCAGCGTCAGTGGGCATTACAGGCATAAAGCTCCAGGGTGGGAAAATGAAAAAAGAAGGAAAATGTTAATTAAATGAAAGGAAATACACTGATTAAACACACTTCTGTGAAGTAACGTCTGGTTGTGAATGACAGAAATAGCCCCAGAAAATGTTTAATCAAGGTTACTGAATTTATGACACCTAAATAACAGCTTGTTTTATGGGCTTCAGGTTCGCTGGTCCTGGCACGGCACAACCTTGAACAGACTGTAATTGTGGAGTTCCTCTGTAAACGGGGCAATTCAATCAAACGGTAAAAAAAGTCACTTTGTATAAACTTACTTTTTTAAATGATACAAATATGTCGACGCACATAATTAGTAGAGCATTTTGGCTTTAAAGCATTCTTAATTTGACATTTGATACAATATTTGGATGAATAGCAGGCCTTGAAAAATCCTGGTTTGACGAATAGTTAATCTATGATGAAATGGTGCATTAAAATCTAATTAAATAAACACTAGTAAAAACATATTTGATCTAGTGGATTCATCCTTCAAAATTAAGAAGTACAAGTTAAAAATGGCTTTTTAAATGTGACTGTAACAGGGTGAGCAGAAGCGTTTCGAACACAGCAGATCAAAAAATAAAACTGTGAATAAAAATACAAATACATATTTTCATATCACGCATTTTTTTTACTTGACTTGCCTACCATTTGCTGATAATTTACGCACCCCCATGTCATCCAAGATATCCATGTCATTCTTTCTTCAGTCGAAAAGAAATTAAGGTTTTTGTTGAAAACATTCCAGGATTTTTCTCCATATAATGGACTTCAATGGGAACCAAACGGTTCAAGGTCCAAAAGACAGTTTCAGTGCAAACTGCAAACTGTTCAAAGGACTTTAAACGATTCCAGATGATGAATAAGGGTCTTATCAAGCGAAACAATCGCTCAATTAATAAACAAAAAAACAAAACAAAACAAAGTTTAAGTTTTATAAGCTCTAAGGTGACCAACCTTTCTCTGTTCTGTGATGCGCGTTCATGACTCTCCTGTTCAAACTCTTTCATCAAAATGGACAAATCTTTTTTCGTGTCATTTGGTTGATTTAACGAACAAAATGAACGAATTGACTCGGAAAAAAGATTTGTTCATTTTGATGAACAAGTTCAAATAGGAGAGTCACGAACGCACATCACAGAACAGAGCAAGGCTATCATTTGAGCTTAAAAAAACTTTGTTATTTATTTATTAAATGAGCGATCGTTTCACTTGATAAGACCCTTATTCATCGTCTGGAATCGTTTAAAGCCCTTTGAACAGTTTGCAGTTTGCACTGAAACTGTCTTTTGGACTTTGAACCGTTTGGTTCCCATTGAAGTCCATTATATGGAGAAAAATGCTGGAATGTTTTCATCAAAAACCTTCATTTCTTTTCGACTGAAGAAAGAAAGACATGGACATCTTGGATGACATGGGGGTGAGTAAATCATCAGCAAAAGTTGTTTTTAAAAGTGAACTACTCCTTTAATTTAACTGAGCGTATGTTTCCAGAACTCTGTCACATGTCATAACTACTCGTATTTTCAAGTGAAACAAGATATGCAACTGGACAATTAGGTAATCTAACAATGATGAGATAGTGCATTAAAATCTAACTAAATGAATTAATTTAACTGAGCGTTTGTATACAGAGCAATGTGTCTAAATGTCTAAACACGACCAACCACTCAACCAACAGAGCTTGCCACCCAATTTACTTCCGTAACTATTTCCGAAACAGGGAATGGGGGGGAAAAAAACATGCAAGACCAATTTTTTACACTAAGAATTGAACACATGGTGAAAAGTGTTTCTAAATGGAAAACAAAAGGGAAATCATTTCAGATTTTAACACATAGTAAGAACATAAACAGGATTTCAAAATGACAATCTCATGCTACACTATATCTCACCCCAAATCTGCTGAGCAACCTAAAAAAAAGACAATAGCGGTTGAACAGAAGTTCCTCATTTGCAGTGTCGTTTAGTTGTAGGGGTCACTGTACGAACACTGTATTGTGTGGAAAGATATCAAAACCCAACTGCTCTACGTTGCCCTCTTTTGCAACCCTCTGAACACACCACACCAGAGTAAAACCACGTCCTAACACAGGCCGGCTCCCACCACAGGCCTCCCAGGACAGAAAGAGGCTGTTCTCTCCTCACACTGAAACAATTCCCTCTTATATTTTATATTGCATGCAAAACACAGATAATAGTCAGGGAACAATAATCTCCCGATTGAAAGCGTCACGGATAGGGTCACGAAACTCAACAAGCAAGAAGAGCCACACGTTAAACAGAGTGAGCCATGGAAAAGCATCTGCGTTCAGACTCAGAGACTCTCAGAACGCTGCATTTCAATGTTCTTCCATCTCTCAAGTTACACACTAGATGAGGAGCAAGAGTCCTAATGATACTCCGCATGACATTACACGGGACGTCCGCTGCTTCTACGGATGGTTTTCCTCCCTCATGCTCAGTTTTCGGTAGTATTGATGAGGGTGGTGGAGCGCTGTTCAAAGCAGATTGATGCCAAAGCTTCTGTCTGCATTTTTGTTAATGACTCGCTGATTGACTGTGGCGTGCAAAATGACCTCGCTCGACTCTGCTCATTATGCAGGGCTTCATCGTTTAAGGCAATGGTCGTTGATGGGGGAAAATGTTTTGAATATCTTATGGAGAAAATCATTCGAAAGGAAAACATGCTAAGCTGCAATATATATGAAAGTACCATACGTTAACTTGGGTTGGGAGTCACAAAATGGTTCTCATTCAGAAATGGTTCCATTTTTAACCGTTTTTGAATTCTTCCAAAATGGCATAATAATAAGCAATTCTAAAAAAAAAATAAGCAATAAGCAATACACGTCGTTTAACATTGAAGTGCATGATTCATTGTTTGTTGTTATCAAAAAGTCAGGTTTAAAATATTTGTAAAAAATTAGTGGATGAATCAGAAAATGCTACGCATCTCATACCTGAATCCAGCGGGTCCTCATCGTCGATGGTTTTTAGGACTTTGGATTTGTAGTCTCTGAACTGCATGTATTTGATGAGCCGCCGTAATTTTTTCTTAGAGAATACAAAAAAAAGAAAGACGCTCAGTTTTTAAACTAAAACAATTTCCATCTATCATCTCACAGTGATCATTGAGTTCTTTTTTAAATTAAATTCTTTCTAGCTGGGTGATACAGTGGGGACAAAAAAGTATTTAGTCAGCCACTGATTGTGCAAGTTCTCCTACTTAGAATGGTGAAAGAGGTCTGTAATTTTCATCATAGGTACACTTTAACTATTAGAGACAAAATGAAAAAAAAATACAGGAAATCACATTGTAGGATTTTTAAAGAATTTATTTGTAAATTATGGTGGAAAATAAGTATTTGGTCACCCACAAACCAGCAAGATTTCTGGCTCTCACAGACCTGTAACTTCTTCTTTAAGAAGCTCTTCTGTCCTCCACACATTATCTGTATTATTGGCATCTGTTTGAACCCGCTATCTAAAAGACACCTGTCCACAGCTTCAAACAGTCACACTCCAAACTCAACCATGGCCAAGACCAAAGAGGACCCCAGGTAGAAAATTGTAGACCTGCACCAGGCTGGGAAGAGTGAATCTACAATAGGCAAGCAGCTTGGTGTGAAAAAAATCAACTGTGGGAACAATTGTAAGAAAACGGAAGACGTCCAAGACCACTGATAATCCGCCTCGATCTGGGGCACCACGCAAGATCTCTACCCATGGGGTCAAAATGATCATGAGAACGGTGAGCAAAAATCCCAGAACTACATGAAGGGACCTGATGGATGACCTGCAGAGAGCTGGGACCAAAGTAACAAAGGCTACCATAAGTAACACACTACACCGAGAGGGACTCAAATCCTGCAGTGCCAAGCGTTTCCCCCTGCTTAAGCCAGTTCATGTCCAGGCCTGTCTGAAGTTTGCCAGAGAGCATATGGATGATCCAGAAAAGGATTGGGAGAATATCATTTGGTCAGAGGAAACCAAAACAGAACTTTTTGGTTAAAACTCAACTCGTTGTGTTTGGAGGATGAAGAATCCAGAGTTGCGTCCCAAGAACACCAATCGTGCTTTGGGGCTGTTTTTCTGCAAAGGGGACAGGAAAACTGATCTGTGTTGAGGGAGGAATGAACGGGGCCATGTATAGTGAGATTTTAAGCCAAAACCTCCTTCCATCAGTGAGAGTCTTATAGATGAAACGTGGCTGGATCTTCCAGCATGACAATGATCCCAAACACACCGACCAGGGCAACGAAGGAGTGGCTCCGTAAAAAGCATTTCAAGGTCCCGGAGTGACCTAGCCAGTCTCCAGACCTCAACCCCATAGAAAATTTGTGGAGGGAGTTGAAAAGTCTATGTTGCCCAGAGACAGCCCCGAAACATCACTGCTCTAGAGATCTGGATGGAGGAATGGGACAAAATAGCAGCTAAAGTGTGTGCAAACCTGGTGAAGACTTACAGGAAACGTTTGACCTCTGCCATTGCCATAAAATGATATGTTACAAATTTATTGAGTTGAACTTTTGCTATTGACCAAATACTTACTTTCCACGATAATTTACAAATAAATTCTTTAAAAATCTTACAATGTGATTTCCTGGATTTTTATTTTTATTTTATTTTTGACTCTCATAGTTGAAGTGTACCTATGATGAAAATTACAGACCTCTCTCATCATTCTAAATAGGAGAACTTTCACAATCAGTGGCTGACTAAATACTTTTTGGCCCCACTGTACATTCACAGTTTTGTTTGAAATACAGAATCAGCATTTAAAATATCAAAATATTGCAAAAAAAGGAAAAAAAAATGTAGTTAATAGCGCTAAATTGGATTAATTTATGTGAATCAGTGACTCGATGACTCAAATCAAACTTCCTGTGCACAACCATTCAAGCAAGTTCACCATGTACATTGTATTCAAATGTTTTGTAAAATATCCAGTGAAAAACCTTTATTTGATTGATTCATTCATTATTTTTATAAATGCTTGTGTTTTAGTTTCTGCATTAAACTTATTGAATCTACTTGCCTAATTCACTGAAATCACATACATATCAAAATATTGGGTTGGAAATGATTATGAAAAATGTTTTATTATATCACTCAGCCCTGATTCGTGCTTCAACCTGTGATTGTAAAGCAACAGAAATACAAAAGCAATAACCAAACCAGTAGTGCATAAAAATGAAGGGTAATGATTTATGTTGCGGTAATGTCTCATATGTGTGTGCTTTTACCTTGTCTTTCCTCATTAGAAAGATGATATCCTCTGGTGAAATGACCCTGGCCCCTCTCAGGAGGGCCACTTCGGCGGCCTGATGGAGCTGAGGGAGGAAAGAAAGGCAATTCAATCAGCAAAGGAACAATCAGCGCTCGCTAACATCTACCGAAATATGTTTTTAAAATCAGCGCGTTGTAGGCAACTGACTCACTGCATGTGCAGTCTAAAGACCTTGAGGAAACTGATAAGGGCTTTTGTTTTGAGAGCAGGTCCTATGGCGTGATGTGAGCTTCAGGTATTGTGCAAGAACGTATGACTATTTCACGCAAATATGACAGAAAATGTCCTTGTCTGCAATGTAAACAGAGAGAAATGCATCAAAACAACGGATAAAAATGAGCCGACCACAGCAAAACACCACGTGACGGTGGTCTGGATATGGAAGCAGGATAAACAGCCTAGAAATAGGGTGAATACCTTGTAGCAGTGTTTTATGTGTCTTGGTTTAATGTAAAGATTAAAAAGACATAATCATCTCGACCTTTTTATCAGCCGGTGCATGAGAGGTTTACAGAGGAATGTCTAAATCACATGCAAATAAATCTTTAAGCTTGAGAAGGACAAACAAAACCTGTAATGAAATATGTCTGGTGAAGTGCTATAATTTCACTTTGTTGCCAAAAGAGGAAAAACAGCTCATCCATCATGGTGGAAATGATAGCTGTTCTTATGTAAATCAACATATCCCATGAATGCTCTAGAATTATGGCAAATCTCATGGACGGACTGTAGTGTTAAGTTAACTTACTGATATTTTTAAAATCGTTCCTACAAAAGGATAAAAAAAAAGGAGGATTGAGTTTAACAAAACTATTCTTTGTAAAACTGCTTTGGAACCGTGTATGAAAAGTGCTATATAAATATATTGAAGTGAACTGAATTAAACCACAACTAATGATCTGTGATGTATATAATAACAAACAGAAAAAGAGCGAGATTTGATTACTTGAGCACATGGCTTCCTCAGTTAAAAAAAAAATGATTTCATGTTGAGGACGCACTTATATATGAGAACAAAATATTATATGAAAAATGTAAAAAAAAAAAAAAATACCGTCAAAGTAGGGTTGTGCAACGATTAATCACGATTAATTGCATCCAAAAGAAACGTTTTGTGTACTTACAATATTTTCATAATATAAATATTTTCATGATTTGTAATCACAACATTTTTTTCTTTTGTCAAATCAACTTAGATCATTTATGTGGTTCAGATAACCTAATATTTTGAGTTTCTGATGATTATATCAATCTCCTTCATTGTATTAACTCAATATTAAGGCAACCAGATTACTTATTTTTTAAGTTAAACCAACAATATTTTTTTACAGTGCACAATATCTTACATAATATATGTATGTGTACTGTGTATAATTATTTTTGTAAATATAAATACACAAACATGCATGTACACACATAAGAAATATTTGCATGTATACACTGTAAAAAAATATTGTTGGTTTAATTTAAAAAAGTAAGTAACCTGGGTTGCCTTAAAATTTTAAGTTGACTGAACTGGAAAAAGTGAGTTAATACAAAGAAGGAGATTTATTTAATCACCAGAAACTCAAAATAATAAGTTATCTCAACTAAATAAATTATTATAAAGTTGATTTGACAAAAGAAAATATGTTGTGATAACAAATCTTAAAAATATTTTTTTACAGTGTACAGGCTACTGTGGATATATTTACATATCCATATATTAATATTATATATAAATAACATTTTTTTCTGAAATAAATGCATGTGTGTGCACTTATATATACAAAATAATTACACAGTACACACACATATATATGTAAAACACAAACTTTTATTTTGGATGCGATTAATCATAATTAATCGCGATTAATTGTTGCACAGCCCAGCAAAAACTCCAGTGTTAAATGAACTCTCCTCGGAGTTCATTTGGCTCCAGACTCAAGAGTGTTAAAGTGTTAAAATATTAGTGTTAAATTAACACTCAAGAGTGTTAAAGTTAATGAGCTAATTAAGTGAATCAATGAGTGATGATTGTCCATTGTTGAAGAGAGCTGACGTTAACAAGCAGAGAAGAAAAAATCGATTTTTTTAAAGCCACCGAAATTTCCAGTGTTAAATTAACACTCCTGGTGTATATATAGGACCGTTGGACCTATATGAACACCAGGAGTGTTAATTTAACACTGGAAATTTTGATGATGATCAGTGTTTTCTTTAGTTGGGCTCGTGGCCCTTAACATTAGGATTTTGTTTGGATGTTATATGCGAGTTGTAACTGCCAGATGATCAAAGAGAAAATGTGATCTGATGGTGTTGGTTATGTTTTGACATAATCATCACTTGACCTGTCTGGAGCCATATAAACTCCTAGGAGAGTTCACTTAACTCACTTAAAAGACTTTTTCCATTTAAAAAATCGAATTGTGATTGATCATTCAATATGATTAAAATGCTTTGGTTTATATTTGAAAATGTGCTTAACTGATTCAACTAGGTTCATTCCCTTTTAATTTGGAGAAATAAGTGAGAAATAAGTTAAATTTAAACTGAAAAGGCAATGGAAAAAAAACCTATTGACAAGCTATCTTCAATAAAGAGCTCTTGTTGGTAAAGCCACTGAAGGGCCCTTGAAATATCCTTGACTCTGGAGTGTGGGCCCAATTAAACTCACAGAACTGACTACAACTCGTCCAAAAAAGAAAAAGATGCTATTCTTCATGAAGAGGTACAAACTTAATCCACCTTGAGTCCTGGAATACACACAAGCAATTCTCGGCGTCTGTAAACATTTGCTGGTCATAAATATATTTGCTCGCGAGCGTACATGCGAGCGTGAAGTCTGCGAGCAGGACGGACCCCACACATGCACACACAGGGGGAGCATTTACCGCCCCGCGCCAGAAGAGTTTAATATAGATCTCTCTGGCCTGGCATCACACCAAGGTTGACATACCGACTGCCATGTCTGTCCCACCGTTTCACAGAGGAATAGTTTTTAATAGACAAAAATGGCCGTAAGTATGCAAAATCTCATCCCTCACTCTCCGCACGCATCCGAGCCAAAATTCCCATCATCCCCGGAAAACCAGAACCACTTTCCCGAGGAATTATATTTGTAAAGGACAGTTTTCTGATACTTTCTGCATTGACTCGATGTACATTACCTTGTGTGACCTATACCACTTCATCTGCACTACAAAATGCATTTTAGTATTCATTTATTTCCCTAAATGCACACAAATCCACTTTTAGGTTTTCACTGAGTTTGGCCCAATCTGGAAAAAAAAAAAAAAAAAAGATCCCTTAAAAGTCTCACAGTATGGCTCTTTTCAGGCTTAAGGAAGGTTTTTCCGTACCATTTGCAATTCCTGGCTCATAAAACGGTCTTCTGCAAAATATCAGATTAATTTTAGTAATTGCTCTAATTTTATAGGTTGATCAAAGCTGTGAGGCTAAATGAAGTCGGTCCGGTTATTCCATTCGGGATGGCTCAGAGACTCCACCAACACTGGGATCTCTGTGGGCTTTTTCCAGGCTGTTGACAGTTTACTCGAGCGGGCGAAGGACTGTTTTACCATTTCTGAAATGCCTGAGTTATCATACTACAGAAGTACTCATAAGATTGAGGGTGTTTTTACCCATCTCGATATTAGCGTTTATAGTTCCGCTGAAAACACAGACGGCTGAATTCGATACGTAAACACAGGAGTGTGGGGAGGGGCCAATGATGGTTTGATTGACAGCTGGCCCTGTTTTCTAATCCAATCGGTAACACTTTACAATGAGTTAACTTTAGTTCATGTATTTACTAACGTGAACTAACAGTGAGCAATATATTTTTTTTACAGTATTTATTCATCTTTGTTTATGTTAGTTAATAAAAATTCAGCTTTTCGTTGTTTGTTCATGTTAATTCACGGTGCATTAACTGTTACCAAATACAACCTTTGATTTTAATAACGTATTAGTAGATACGTTTAGAAGAATGCTGAAGAATTGTTGTTCATTCTTAGTTCATGTTAACTAAGGTAGATAACTAATGTTAACTAATGAAGCTTATTGTAAAGTGTTACCCTGAAATCGAATGTATTGATATTGTTGGCAAAAATCAAAGTTTGTTATCATTAAGTCGCCCAAATGTAAGTGATTTTCAATCGCTGGACGGGAATAATTTCAACACTCAAACAAAATGTTCCAAAAGAGACACTTGGATGCTGTAAAAATGAATATGCTTTATCTAATCAATACAATTGTGGCAACAGATTACAAGCAATTAATTAAATTTAACAAATTAGAATTGAGAAATAATTAATCAAATTATTCCTTAAAAGTTAACCATTTAAAATGAGTAAAGTTTACATCAAAAAATGTAACAAAAATCTCACTAACAGACAGACGTCAAAGATAAATTGAGAACTCTTTATTGTATATTGCCAACATTGACACCTGACACCATTGACAAAGACACCTGATGTTAACAAGCAGAATCACTGAAGAAGAAAACCGAAATTTTAAAACAAACCTAAAACAAACAATTCACTTCAATTTATATATTTTTTTTTTTTTGGTTGTTGTAAGTTTTACACATTTTAAATGGTTAACTTTTAAGGAATTCATTTGTTAAATTACTACTCAAGTCTAATTTGTTAAGTTTAATTCATAATATTGCTTGTAATCTGTTGCCACAATTTTTTTTTGATTAGATAAAGCATTTCATTTTCATTTTACAGTGTACAAAGGTGAGTAAATGAAGATCAGCCCAGAAATATGATGCATCTTTGATGCATGATGCGTAAATGCTTTACAGTATACAAAACCCCCCAAAAACTTGGTACAAAAAAAAAAAAGTCTTGGATATAAGAGCAGTAACACTGAAATAGCTCAACACGACGATGCATTCAGTGCCAATGACTTCAGAGACAGATTCCTGGCCTGTGGAAAGCACACAGGGTCTTGTTTCTTAATTAGACAGATCAATTTTAATTACAACACGTTTCCAAGCGACACTGGCCTCGGCGGGTCTCTGGTTCATGTCACGTTACAGTGCAGAGCTTTCATGCAACAGAATGGCAGAAGTCAAATAAACAAGCCTGCTGAAGATAATTTCCTCTCCTCTGCTACTGCGGCACTCTGAAACCAAATCCATTATTTGATTACACTGGGAAAAAGTAACAGGAAGACCGGGGAGAATTCCACTCACAGCGTCCTTGTAAAGATCAATTACACCATTTCCTTTTGAAAGACGACAAAATAAAACAAGGGCCGATATTTTCAGAACTCACCTATACGAGACGGGCAGATTTTAGGTTGCTTAAGCTGGAAAGCTCACTCGCGGCTTGATCACATCACCTGGAAATTGAACGTGGTGGCTGAAAACTTCATTATACTTTCAACACAAACCTGAGGGTCACTGGTTACGGTGCAGTTTTGAAGGAACATTGTGAAGTAAGTGACATGGATAATCCTACAACACCTGTCAAAAGCACTCTTGGGTTATTAAGAGAGTGAAATAAAAAAATATATTTTGAATAAAGAATATATTTTATGATGATTAAGAACATTTCCCCCATTAATATATATATATATATATATATATATATATATATGAGAATAAAAAGGGGAATGTGCTTAAAAGTGTATAAAATGTAAACACAATATATATATATATATATATATATATATATATTATATTATATTATATTCAGTAAATAGGGGTGTAGGGGTGTTATTATAGTTTCAATGATAGTTTCCCAAGTCAACTCGTTCATGTTATTATAGTTTCCCATGTCAACTCGTTCAATTGTTAATTTGTTAATTCCACTTAAATTTTAGTTAAAATATTTAGTAATTTTTTAGTTTTGTCATTTCAAAAAAGTTCAAAATAGTTTTATTCATTTACATTTATTAGTTTTACTTTTTTATTTGTTATTTTAGAACAGTATTTCACCCTGAAATGGGACCATAATGAAAAATGTTGTCTTTGCAACTGATTTTAAAGGAGTAGTTCACTTAAAAAACAAAAAATTAAATAAATAAATAAAAAAAATATATATATATATATATATATATATATATAAATAAAAAAATTTTGCAGATAATTTACTCACCCCCATGTCATCCAAGATGTCCATGTCTTTCTTTCTTCAGTCGAAAATAAATTAGGATTTTTGATGAAAACATTCCAGGATTTTTCTCCATTTAATGGACTTCAATGGGAGCCAAACGGTTCAAGGTCCAAAAGACAGTTTCAGTGCAAACTGCAAACTGTTCAAAGGGCTTTAAATGATTCAAGATGATGAATAAGGGTCCTATCAAGCGAAATGATCGCTCATTAAAAAAAAAAATAATAATAAATAAAGTTTAAGTTTTATAAGCTCAAATGGTCGCCTTGCTTTGTTGATGCCGGTTCGTGACTCTCCTGTTCGAACTCGTTCATCAAAATGAATGAATCTTTTCCCAAGTCAACTCGTTCATTTCGTTCGCTGAATGAACCAAATGACACGAAAAAAGATTCGTTCATTTTGATAGACGAGTTCAAAGTCCTATTGAAGTCCATATGGAGACAAATCCTGGAATGTTTTCATCAAAAACCTTAATTTTTTTTTTGACTGAAGAAAGAATGATATGGATATCTTGGATGACATAAGTGTGAGTAAATTATCAGCAAGTCTTTTTTAAAGTGAACTACACCTTTAAACATGTTTTGTTTTCAGTTAATGTTTATTTTGTTTCTATTTTTTTTATTTTGGGCAGAAATGTGACCTGCTCATGTTTTCTTGCCATTCGCCATATTACCAAAACAACCCTTCAATGTTGGTCTCCAAGCAACCTTGTGTTTTGCTTCATAACAATGAGAAATCAGAGGAAAAACACTTGTCAAAAACAATTAGTGAAAAACAGTAACACAGCAGCATTATCGCCAGAACACAAACTCGTCCGACTCGACAAGATGGAATGTTTTGCTTGTGTTCCGCGGTTAAATGGTGATGTTTGGCAGCAGACTTTATCAATGTTTACTCGAAACTCAGAGTCCCTGTGAGACGGGCAGTCCAATAAATAAAATAAGTGTTTCCCATTTACATCAAAAACAATTTCTGGTCTCTAGATATGGCTCAGGCCATTCAGTGTACGTCTGAGGGAGTTCTTTTGCCTCTTTTATTGTCCAGAAGGTGAAAATATGAGGCCTTGGAAAAGTAATCGAACAGGACGAGTTTTGTGCAAAAAATTTAAAGCTTAGGTTAAAGGGTTTATTCAAACGTCTTTGTTCCTAAATGGTCCCAAATGACAATTAAACAGATGCCTCACAGCAAAACATGAACTTACAATATAAAAAACCCATTATGATGGATTAAATACTCCACGTTACACAATCTCCAACAGTGCGGCCACAGCCAGGAGGTCTCAGTTTATGGTTTTGCTACGGTGTGAATAAGTAAACGTGTTGTCAACAGACGATGCTGCAACGACTTATTTCGAAGAACGATGAGACCACACATTCCTTCAAGCCTCGCTCCCCGTGGAAAAAACTAGACCAAGGCCATTTATTTAAACAAAACACTTTGCCAATTTGTCCTCCCTGCTCCACACGACAGAAGCTAATTGATTCGGGCACTCGAGCGCTTCTGACATATGTCAACGTGAGCACCTGGACTGGAGGTGGCAGCCGTACTTCCACATCCCAACCCATTTCAAGACCAAACATCCTGCAGGCGTCTGGGCTTCGGGACAGGTTTGAGTCTGGCTCTGGAAGACGTCTTCTAACCAGACTGGCTGCGGATGAATGGACGTCTCTTACATTCAACCCAGGACGAGCACTGACACTTCTTCAATGGCTTAAAAAAGAAGTGAACGGTAAAATTGATCTCACTCATTATTAACAGAGACAAGCGAACAGTGTCAACAAAATATAATATTTATAAAAGAGATTTATGAAAACAAAAACAGATCTGGGAAGTTGAGTTTGCTGAGGGTTTTCTGGCAGAACACACTGATCTAGTAAGATTAGGTTCTTGACCTTTCATGAACGAAAAGAAAAACATGAACTTTAGACGTTCTTCGACGGCATTTGACTGAAGTGGATGGCCATAGACAGTAATGCTACTTGAAAAAGGAAATTGTTTTACTTTAAAAAGAGGACATCTACTGTTAGACTTACTGTCTAACTATAAAACGCTCCTGAACAGATGGTTTGCATCTCACAAAACGTAAAAATCAAAAAAGATAATTATTTTGCATAGTATGCAGCATAAGAGCTCATTTCCCCCAATTTGCATCACTGTGATTCATATTTGAATACCAATGATTTTAAATATTTTAATAAATGTATTATCTACTGTACACTCACCGGCCACTTTATTAGGTACACCTGTCCAACTGCTCGTTAACACTTAATTTCTAAGCAGCCAATCACATGGCGGCAACTCAGTGCATTTAGGCATGTAGACATGGTCAAGACAATCTCCTGCAGTTCAAACCGAGCATCAGTATGGGGAAGAAAGGTGATTTGAGTGACTTTGAACGTGGCATGATTGTTGGTGCCAGAAGGGCTGGTCTGAGTATTTCAGAAACTGCTAATCTACTGGGATTTTCACGCACAACCATCTCTAGGGTTTACAGAGAATGGTCCGAAAAAGAAAAAACATCCAGTGAGCGGCAGTTCTGTGGGCGGAAATGCCTTGTTGATGCCAGAGGTCAGAGGAGAATGGCCAGACTGGTTCGAGCTGATAGAAGGGCAACAGTGACTCAAATAACCACCCGTTACAACCAAGGTGGGCAGAAGAGCATCTCTGAACGCACAGTACGTCGAACTTTGAGGCAGATGGGCTACAGCAGCAGAAGACCACACCGGGTGCCACTCCTTTCAGCTAAGAACAGGAAACTGAGGCTACAATTTGCACAAGCTCATCGAAATTGGACAATAGAAGATTGGAAAAACGTTGCCTGGTCTGATGAGTCTCGATTTCTGCTCCGACATTCGGATGGTAGGGTCAGAATTTGGCGTCTACAACATGAAAGCATGGATCCATCCTGCCTTGTATCAACGGTTCAGGCTGGTGGTGGTGGTGTCATGGTGTGGGGAATATTTTCTTGGCACTCTTTGGGCCCCTTGGTACCAATTGAGCATCGTTGCAACGCCACAGCCTACCTGAGTATTGTTGCTGACCATGTCCATCCCTTTATGACCACAATGTACCCAACTTCTGATGGCTACTTTCAGCAGGATAATGCGCCATGTCATAAAGCTGGAATCATCTCAGACTGGTTTCTTGAACATGACAATGAGTTCGCTGTACTCAAATGGCCTCCACAGTCACCAGATCTCAATCCAATAGAGCATCTTTGGGATGTGGTGGAATGGGAGATTCGCATCATGGATGTGCAGCTGTCAAATCTGTGGCAACTGTGTGATGCCATCATGTCAATATGGACCAAACTCCCTGAGGAATGCTTCCAGCACCTTGTTGAATCTATGCCACGAAGAATTGAGGCAGGTCTGAAGGCAAAAGGGGGTCCAACCCGTTACTAGCATGGGGTAGATCGATCGATCGATCTATCGATCTATCTATCTATCTATCTATCTATCTATCTATCTATCTATCTATCTATCTATCTATCTATCTATCTATCTATCTATCTATCTATCTATCTATCTATCTATCTATCTATCTATCTATCTATCTATCTATCTATCTATCTATCTATCTATCTATCTATCGCATTACTATAATATTAAAGGTCCTATATGTAACTTTTTTATAAAATGAATCCTTTTTTTATTGCCTGTGTTTGAAGGGGTTGTTATCACACATTGCAATGATCCACTTTCGGGTTTTGCTATTACCTCTGAAGGCCAATATTCATATTTATATGTGAGGTCTCGGGTCGCATTTCCTGTGAAATCCATCAGATGTGACGTGCAAGTGCGCTCCCGAGCCTCTCTATCCTTACAGTCTATCATGCGACCAACCGCACTTCAGCTGATGACATGGAGTCTGATAACACCCCAAAACGTCCTGCCTCCAGCACAACACAGACTCCAATACAAACTCCACATAAATATAAAAACAAAAAAAAAGTTGTATCTGCTGAAGCTCGACAGGCAAAACGTGAGTCTGATCGACAAACGAAAACGCGGATAAACATAGGCAACATATTAGCAAACTAGTGAAATAGCAAGGTAAACTACATGAAACATGACATGAATACAAAAGAATGTTTCAGGATAACAAAAAGTCGGTGCTTTAGGATGTAACTTATTTTATTTACTAGATCTACTGACTAACGTCACTCATCCCACTATTACTATATTGTTTATCAACATTTCCAGACACGTTTAGTACAGTAATGTTACTTCCTACGATCTTACTGTTACACTGAAATTGTTTAGTCTAGTTCAGTAACTCACTTCGTTATCATATTATACATTCACCTATATTGACATTGCTGATTGTGAAAGATACACGAATAGTTAGTGAAATGGCTTATGCTTATCACATGTCAGCTAAATGCAGTTTATTGTAACATTATCATGGTACCAGCACAGCTCTTATTGCATTCTGAAACATCACAGCTAGAGGACACTAAAAAATCCATAGAGCACCTTTAAAGGTTAAAATGAACAATAGAGCACAAACAATTATATTCAACTGCATTTTATTTTAAGAAATAATAATTAAACTCAGTTTAATTTATAGAATACAACTCATTTACACATACGGCAGTTTCATAAACACGTCTTCATAAACACTGTACATTAGATAAAATCCGATGAGACCGAACATATTTCATTGACATATTTCAGAGAAGAAAACAGTAACACAGGAGCACTGTTCCCCCATACTCTCCCTTTTGAAGGTTCTTTACAATTTGACCTCTGAATACAAGTTATAGCACAAAAAATTGCATGAACATCAGAAGGTATGCTGAAAGATAAACAGTAACTAAGTACCTCTCTAGTGTTTTTTCTATAGTTAACTAACAAATTGACAAACTGACTCAAATGAAACACGTTCGGTCTTCTCGGATTTTATCTTGATCGATATACGGCTTTTGCGATAAAAGCTGATGGAAACATTTTTTGCCGAATAAATAATTAATTGTGATTAAGTTTTAGGTCCTTTTATGGATGCAACACGCCACAAAACATAGAAGAAGAAGAGTTCATTTCCGGCCAGTATTTCCGCTCTGTTTGCGCACACATCTGTCAACAAAAAGAGATATACTGTAAGTGGACAAAGCAAAAAAAAATGGTTCAACCAAAGGGTTTCCGTCACGTGTCTGAACCACCATCTCCAAGAACTGTTTGGAGCGCTGTCGTTCCCACACCACAGGCCGCCTCCGTTGTTGTCGGGCATTTATTATTAGGCTACAACTTGAGAAATATTGATCATTTGTTGGTAGATGGCGCGATCCATTTTGTCTGGCAAAACTTTGTTCGCAAATGTTTGCTTGAATGTCGTGCGATTCAGTGCAAAAATGAGTGTCTCAAATCAATTCGATATACCAATTTGATCGCAAAACAGCATGTGACGTCATTTCGCACAGGTTTTTATTAGCTTTTACATACTTTCACCAGCTTTATTCGCATATTTATTCAAGTTTTTTTTTACCAAACTTCAGATAATTCGATTGACAAGTGGTTAGAAACTTGGCTAAGTGATTGAGTGATTACATGGGACATGAAGCATTTCATGTCATGAAGAAGAAACATGAAGAAGTTGTACTTTGTCTTTCAACATACCTTCTGATGTTCATGCCTTTTTTGTGCTATAACTTGTATTCAGAGGTCAAATTGTAAAGAAACTTCTAAAGGGAGGTTATGGGGGAACAGTGCTCCTGTAGCGAACATTACAAAAGGTTTAAACATTTTAAAAACATTTATTTATAGGATTAAACAGAAATAAAATTCTACATTGGCATTATTCAAGAAATAATTTACATGACTGCAGTATCGTATGACTAGCACCAGACCCTCTCAAACACACACACTCGCACTCAGAATTGCGTCTCAATCCCATCCTTTCTATTCTAAATAACTGGACAGAAACAGCCAGAAACTTGGTCAAAAGTGCCACTTTTGAGCTCATGTTGAGCTGTTATATAGCTGTGGCTTGAATGGTTTCAGAGCAGATTTAAACGATGTCACAGGAACATAGCTCTTTTTTTTCCATTATATGCATAAATAAATCAATGCATGTACATTAGCATGCATTCACACTAAATTATTTAATGGAACTTTGACAATGATCCCTTACTATTAGAAGTAACAAAGCACAAAACTCTTTGAGATTATTTAACAAATGCATGTCAGATCCACATCATGTGCGGCAGATTTTAAAGTGACAGCAGCCTAATAAACCTGCTTCTGTTTGTCATTAGGGATAAATAAAGAAAAAGAAAAAAAGAAAAAAGTGAGATCCCTCAATGCTCTTGACTAAATAACCTTTGTAGCTTTGATCTATATTTAATTTATAATTTATGCAGTGATGTCTGAAGTGTTAGATAACTTTTATAAATGTGTATTCTACCTGTTAGACCTACCTAAACATCTTACAGCACAGTTTACAAGGTTACATGGGACAAAAATATCAAGAAAACTATGGGCCCTATCATTTACCCGGCGCAATTCAGTGCCATGTGTTTTTTGCTAGTTTCAGCCTGACGAGCTAATCATTTTCACGTCCTGTGCCACACTGTTTAAATAGCAAATGCATTTGCACCCATCTGTGCGGCCATGCTAATCTAAAAATGGGGTGTGTTCAGGCGCGTTGATAGTGTGTAGCTTATTTGAGGCAACTGAAATGGACTGCGCCATTGACCAACAAAAACCTGCTCTAAAGTCAATGGCACAATATTTGTTTAAGTTATTTAAAGGGTGTGTTAGTAATATGTGACCTGATCCAGCAAAATGAGTCACAGTGACCCTAATTTAAAAATTGAGATTTTGATATTAATGGAAAGAGGATACTATAAGCTTTCAAATGATACATTGGTCAAAGCCATACCTTGAATGGTTGTAAAGATATACACATTTGAATTCTGGTCGTCTGCCTTTTTTTTTTTTTCCAATTGAAAACCTGAGAAAATCGCTTTCAAAGTTTTTTTGCCCATTTTTTTTTTTTAAATCCATAGCATTTTAAGGGATAAACTACTTATTTTATAGCTTAATTTGACCAAATATATTAATCTAAATGTGATTTAATCAGGCTGAAGCTCAAATTATTTTTAAGTTTTTTGAAATAAATAATTAAAAAGGCTCACATGCCGCCGCCTCCGCGTCGTAACTATTGTCTGCAATTTATTTCTTATTATTAAATCATTGTAATTGGTTGATGAAACATTGATTTAAATTAAGATAATTATTTTAAAACGAAATTCACTTTAAAGAAAGGCTTTGTGCTTGCTTTCTGTTTAAGCTCTGTGAAAGTTTTAGTGCTGCTTCCAGAGAACGGTCACGTTCGGATTGTTTTTTTCCTCATAAATTCGAACATGGAAAATAAAATAAAATGAAGATTTTATGTTTTGGAGAGAGTCAACCCTTCTTCATCCGTGGGTATTGTATTCATTTTGGTTTGTGCAGTGTGATTCACATAGGCCAATTTATTAAAAGATTTACTTATCTGGGAATTATGGATCTCCTCCATAACGCTGAAATTGCCCAATTTTAAACAATTTAGTAATAATTTAACTAGTTTTGTGGTGCAAGTCTACGCATTTTATAATGTTAACTTCAAATAATACTAATAGTAATTTAAAGATGTGGGACTGTAGCATTGGGTCTGGACGTGAAGGATAACTTCGGGAGTTGAAGGGACGTGTCGGTGTCGTGATTCTGTCTTCTCACACCGCGACACATGTTCGTGCATCTGAGTGTCGCGATCGTTACAGCCTTACATATTCTTCTTGCAGATAAATATACTCACACAGCTTAGGTTAGAAGCCTCCAGTGAGTTCAACGTTTTAGGTGATACCCGGGAAATGCTCAGAGGTGACGAGGGGAGTTGAGAAGAGCAATGTTTATTTCAGCGAATTTAAAGCTTTGACAACTTTAATCGACATTTAAATACCTTTACTCTATTATCTGGACTACGAAAATTTGGGAGATTATTTTTGAATGTCTGTTCTTTGAAATTAGCAAAAAAATATATATATTTTTTTTTTTGTTATTTCATTGTTTTTCCACATAATCGGCCCATATCTTAAAATGGAACGTTGCGACTTCCGACTCATTTCGCCAGATCGGGTCACATATGAGCCTATAGGCGGGTCCACGACACGCGTACACTCTGCTTATTAAACACACAGGGATGCGCAGCACACAAACATGGCAAATAAAAATAAAAGGATTACAATGTAAACAACTATTATTGTGTACATAAAGATATAGTGGAATCCGGCTTGTCCGTTTGCGATCCGTTTGCGCTCTGGAGAAGCGTTCAGTCTTTCCACTATCGAATTCCGTCATGTAAATAGCGAATACGTCATGGCACGAGCACAACTGGCATTTAAAGCGAATGGGAGATGAGACTCTGATTGGTTTATTGCACGTTACGCCCAAAACAAACCCATTAGTCATTAAGAGAATAGGTAAAACCGTTTTAGACCATGTGACCTGGCGTACCAACAATTTTTCCGTCGTTAAACTAGCAAAAGTAGAATCCACTATCCGAATCGGACATGCCCTAAGTGCACGTGCCATGCTCTTTAGACCACTTAGATCGTTAAAATAGGGCCCAATAACTTTTTGTTCATTTTGACAGGGCATACACAAATCTGAACATAGGCCAATGGAAAAATTGGGCCCTGACTTTGTTAATTTGGAGAATTTCTTAGTTATTAATTATTACAATACAAAAATACATAAAAACAACTTTAAAGTTATAGGTTTATATATATATATATATATATATATATATATATATATAGAGTTTAAAAATATTTCCATCTTCTGGAAGACCAAAATAAATCCCTGAACTTCACTTCACCAGCTGGCTACTGGTAATTAAATTGATTGGTACATTGGACTCATAAATATATTCATTAGAAGTAAACTAGGGCAATTTTCACATGCACTAATCAAATTTACAACGGTGGCCCGCACTGAAAGAGTCATATAGAAAAATTGCTGTCATTACAAAAAACAAGACCCTTGAGACTGATAGAAAGACTGGAATCAGGAAAAACTCCTGGGGAATAATGGCCAACGAAAGTCAAGCCTGCCAACATCTGCACCTGGTGCTACAGGAAAACACCAAGTGAACTCTGTTTCACATGTCAGGAGAAACGTGAAGGCTTTTCATAGGCATGTTTGGTTATTCTCCAACCAGTCATTCCAGTAGGAGGAAGTCTGATGCTGGATTAACAATTTCCCACACAGATTACAGAACCTAAACTAATAAAACTCCATCATCTGTCTGTGCAAGAGTATTTAACTGAAGAACATCTTTAATGTAGCTGAAGCTTCAATGGAAATAAATAAATGGAACTTTAATTCTTCAACGGAACACAATACATACAAACAACCCGACACCCCCAGTACAATCATTTATACAACTCATAATTTTTAAAGATAGGCTAATCATATCAGCTCAAAACACCCTGATCATCTTCTCATCATGTTATAATAATGTTAAAAAAGTCTGAGTTAAACCAGAGCACATTTATCAAAGTCTGTTGTAAACTTTTATAGAAATGCAACTTTCAATTACAACACAATCATATTCGTATTTTAAAAACAACTGTAGGATGTGAATGACGCAGCTATTCTAGAGGTAAAATGACAGTATCTCACATACAGAATGGAGTCGAGCACTAGAGGTCACTGTAAGGATCCCGTAAACATCAGGTTGTATGGCACACAATGGAGAGATGCTCCACAAAAGACTGACTCATGGTCAGGGTCATCATTCCTGATTCGTCCGTCAATGTACAATGAATAAAACAAAAGGTCCTGATCAATCTGTTTTCAACTAGCGGCCGTCCTTCACAGAAACCTTCGCACATGCATGACTGGCATCACAGGAGACTGTGACTCAGCAACAACCCAGTGGATTTAGCTGAATCACCATCACTCAGTCCATATTCTGTCCCAACTCAAGATGAAACCTTTCAGATCAGTGTTTCATGGTTTTTCTCCAAGATATCTCTGTTTATCATTAAAAAAATGCATTTTGATGGGTTTAAATTATCATGAACCAATTTTCCTCACAATAAGCATATTTTGTATGAGAGTTTGAATGGGCACACAACCTATGGCATTGATAAAAATATGATATAAAATATCTGGAAAGAGTTTTTTCCTCCCTTTTAAAAGTAGATGAAGTATCTTTTAGACATTCTTATATTGTTAGTTACATTCTTTAATGTAGCAGTGCTTTTGCATTCTTCATAGAAACCTACAACACACCAGTTGAGAACCACTGATCTAGTAGGCAAAACATCCCTTTCCTGCAAGAATGCAAGGTGATGATTTATGCGTGATTTCATGGATAAATACTACAGCCAGACCAGTATATTAGCAGGCTGATATTATCGGCCGATATTAGGCATTTTCCAAACTATCGGTATCGGCAGTTAGAATGGCCGATTATTGAATATTTCAAAAATAAAATAAAAGAGTTGGTTGGTCACGAGACATTCATTGCTTGAATAACAATTAAAAGAACATCCCCATCAGTTATCTTAACTCAAATAAGCATGACAAAATTTGTGACTATCATGTCCAGTTTTGCTGCTGTTAAATAAGCCGAGAGTGAAGAGGAATTAGCTAGTAATAGTTATGTTACGTTCTTACAGTGTAGTTGACTGACTGTCCTTTTAACTTCTGACAATGTGACTGAAGTATTTCTTTAATAGCGCATGACAGTTATAGCAATGAGGCGTATCATCTCTCCTTGACCTGTTATATTGACAATGTATGTTTTACAATTTGTAGTATGACATAATCCATTGCTAAATTATGGCTCATCATAGACTAGCTAATCACAAAGCTAGCTAATGGCACTATCATTGCACGTTTCTGAAATAAAAATAAATAAATAAATAAAATATCGGCCGATATATTGGAAAATCGGATTTTAAAACCAACAAATATTTGTATCGGTATCGGCCTTCAAAATCCTTTATCGGTCGTGCTTTAATAAATACTTTTATTAAAATTTAACTTAAAGGGATAATTATTTTAAAAAATGAAAATTATGTCATGATTTGTGACCGGTTCTACCAAAATCAGTCATAATGACAAAACTTTAAATTTTCAATGTCATTCTGTCATTGTAATTCTATAGTTAAGTACTGAGTAATATTAAGCAACTACATGTACTTACTAAAGGGTGAGGATTAGGATTTGGTTGAGGGTTAGTTGCATGTAAATGCATAGTTAACTGCTATTACTATGGTAAGTATGTAAGATGTAACAAGGTCACTGCAAAATAAAGTGTTACCATGAGTTCTTCTTATTTCGACATTCTCCATTAAAAACCTAAATTGATGTATAATTTGTTAATTATTAAGATAATTAATGAGCTACACCTGTTTGAAGTTGCTAGAGTCAACAAAATCAATTTTAAGAAAAATCTAGTCAAAGTTTTCTGAAGGATCCAAAACAAAATCACAATACATTAAAATCCCTGGTATTACCACCAAATTTGGCACAAACCAAGTCAAAACCCATATAGGAAAAAATATATGCTCAACTTTATTAAAAATATTTAAATCAAGAATATTTAACATTGTTCCCTAACTGATTTGTCAGCTTAGCAGTCAGTTTGAGAAGAGATGATGATTTATGCCTACATTGGTGAAAAATTATTTGAATTATAATGCATTTGCATTTAAGTAACACATTTTATCAGTTCATGCATTACCTGGGGATCAAACCTATGACCTTGACGGTGCTATAGCGCCATGCTCTTCTGTTTGAGTAACAGGAATTATGATTAATATGATTTGAAATTCATATACATAAAGCATAAAAAAACAGTTTCTAACCCTTTCAGGCAGCAAACTGACCCGAGACACCATAAATCACAAGGGAGTAAGTCACAGACACCCGAGAGACTATGTGAGGTGTAAAAATGTAACTTCATGTCTTCTGTCACACACACCACACACACACACACACACAGACTGACAGAGTGGTGTGCACTATTTTGCAGGCCATCTGGGAAGGATTTATTGTGCAATTTGGTTTATTACCGCTGTGGTCTTCGACTAAGTAGCTTGCTCACAATTACAGTCCGAGCAGCGCAACACCTGGCCTCTCCTAACAATAATAAATCCACGAGGGAGGAAACCCAAAATTAATGAAAGGTTATCACCATCATGCCCCGTTTAGTACTCACTGCTGAGACGAGCGGGTTATTTATAGTGCCGAGAAAATAAACACGAAAATAGTGCCGTAATGCCAAACAGACCGTGTCTTTCTGGCATTGTCAAATGAAGAAAACACAAGATGATCGGCCACTTCGAGGAAATTACAAGGTGCTGAAAGGCGGATATGCACGAGAAGTTCTTCAAAGCTCGATGTCTGGTGATCTGAAATATTAATCAATGCTTTCTTGAGTTCATCAAATTGACAAATATGTATGTCACAGCTTTATCATGTATATCTGTAGTTTTACATGATGATGTGTGGGCTCGATTTAGATTTTAATAATGTGATTTATAATACACCAACTGATTGGTTGGTTATTTATTGTGCACTGTAAAAAAAAAAAATCCCATTGTTTTTACGGAAAAAAAACTGAACTTTACCGTCAAAAATTCGGTATCAATGTATTGGTTTTACAGACTTTACTTTAAATTTACAGTAATAAACCGCATTTCATTATCTGATAATGTTAATTTACCAACTTATAGAAGTATTATCTCTTTTGTACTATTATAATATAATGAAAACCAACAATCATCACTGCAGCAATCAAAATCAAAGCTCATCACAAGCATTCTTCCACAAGACACTTTCTGTTAACCAAATAACAGTCTTTTACCGTTAAAATCACGATCATTTTTTTCACCCCAATGGAAAGCATAAACTTGTTGCTCACCATGAAAACAGACAGCAAAGCTGGCATGATGTTAAAAGGAGCAATTAATAAACCTATATAATTAGCTTTGGATTAAAAACTCTGAAATGGCCTCATGGTGGACTTTGTTAAACAAAAGACAGAACAATTTCATAAAATATGCTTAAGAGACGGCATGAGGAACATAGCGGAGAATCTTCATTTGATATTAAAGGGATACTCCACTTTTTTTTCTTTTTTTTTTTTTTTGGAAATAGGCTCATTTTACCACTACCCCAGAGTTAAACAGTTGAGTTTTACCGTTTTCAAATCCATTCAGCCGATTTTCTGATATTTAGAAGACTATCAGTAACCAGACAGTTTCTGGTCTCATTGACTTCCATGGTAGGAAAAAAATATACTATGGAAGTCAATGAGACCAGAAAGTGTCTGGTGACTGAGATTCTTTTAAATATCAAACAATCGGCTGAATACATTCGAAAACGGTAAAACCCAACTGTTTAACTCTGGGGGAGTGGTAAAATGAGCATATTTCCAAAAAAAGTGGTTTATCCCTTTATCCCTTTAGATCTGATTCCAGCAACTGTTAAAGATGCAACTTTAACCCACATTAGAGTTAATTTCATTCAGGTTGTTTGTACACTGATCCTCAGTGTTGGGGAAAGTTACCTTTAAAAGTAATGCATTACAATATTGCACGACTGAAGTAACAAATTGCATTACTTAGTTACTTTTTATGGCAAGTAATGCATTGAGTTACTTTTACGTTATTCTTTCTCACCATGGGCTGGGCTTGCTTATTTGATTAAAAAAAAAAAAAAAAAGTTATATTATTGCCAAAGGTAAAGACCCTTTCACACCAAAAGTAAAATGAATACGCCTCAGGCTAAAGGAAATGGAAATGCACCCCAGTAGAGTAAAGGGCGCCACACAAACAAACCTTTCAGCTGTGCTGCCATACTGGATTACAGAAGAATAGAAAACAGGAGAAGAATGTTAAACACTCTTAAAGGATTAGTACACCCAAAAAATAAATTATCCCATAATTTACTCACCCTAAGGCCATCCTAGGTATACACGACTTTCTACTTTCAGCCAAAGACAATTAAGAGTTACATAAAAAAAATATCCTGGCTCTTCCAAGCTTTATAATGGCAGTGAAGGTGGGTTGATAAAGGCCTTCTAATTATAACTTTCTGAACTGTAATCACTGGCTCCCGGTTCCGGACGTACGCGCATTGACAAGAGAGTTGAGTTCCTGCAGAGGAGTGACCTCTGACCCGACGCATGACGTAGGATGTAGGCGGATGTAAGCTCTTCCGACATCTCGCTTTAAATATTCTCATTTTAGACTTCTAATTTGTGAATGGTGCTTTGCGTTGCTCTATCCTCTGCGCTTCTGAGTTTGTCAATAGTCATGTGTCGGATCGGAGTTCACTCTTCCGTCAGAACTAGACTCTCGTATGGGCGTAACTGGAAGCCAGTGAATATAGTAGGGGTGTGCAGAGGGGAATATATAACAATTGCAAAATCATTTGTATGCGTATTCGAATAAAACCAAAAGTGGGTGGGGCTTCACCAGGAAGTTCGTACAATTACTTGAGAATGTTATGTCTATTGTTTTACATCTGTTTTCTTTGTAGTCATCACTGAACAAGAATTCTTGTATAATTGATCAAATTTTTATTATTATTATTATGATTTTAACATTTAAATATCCTTTAAATGTTGGAGCCGGTAGCCTCGCATAGGCAGTGCAATGAGTTGTAATTGGGTTGTAATGCGGTTGTGCTTCGGGTTACATGAGTTTGAGTCCCGGAACATTCAACTATCTTCTAATTAAAACAATAATACCAAATTATAAATAAAAGACAAACAAGCAAAGATGAACAAGTTATAAAGAATATACCTGCATAAATGACATCTCCAAGAGAAAGCGAGACAACTAAATATCATTCAGCTTATATCATACAAAGCTCAAAACATATAAAGAGATAGTAGTAGAGTATGCATCTTAGTTGATTAGGCTACTAACTGGTTTGGTTTCTTAGAAAATGTCGTACTTTTTACTGCACTACGTACGTTTCATATTGAATTTCATTTAATACTTAATTACATTGGAAATCTAGTATTTTCTTACTTTTAATCAAGTAAAAGTAATTCAAATTTTTACTTGAGTACAAGTAAGAAAGTACAACATTTCTAATGTACTTAAGTATCAAAGGTTAAAAAAAAATGAACCATGGACTTTTATTTATGATATTTAGTGCAGTAAAAAAACTATGACTATATGATGTATGTAGTTTGATGATTATGCTTTGGAATGTAGAGAAGTAAAAGTTTTCCAAAGTAACTCACACTGGTAAAGTAGATACTTAAAAAATGCACTTGAGTAAAGTAAAAATACTTCACTGCTGTCCACCTCTGGGTTTTGGGACATCCCTAGAATATAGTTTAAAGCCGGTAAAAGCTTAAAAGACATTAGTTAAAGGAGTAGTTCACTTTTTTAAAAAAAAAAAAAAAACTTTTGCTGATAATTTACTCACCCCCATGTCATCCAAGATATCCATGTCATTCTTTCTTCTGTCAAAAAGAATTTTTTCTCAATAGGTTCATGGTCCAAAAGACAGTTTCAGTGCAAACTGTTCAAAGGGCTTTAAACGATTTCAGGCGATGAATAAGGGTCTTATCAAGCGAAACAATCGCTCATTTAAAAAATAAAATAAAATAAGGTTTAAGCTTATAAGCTCAAATGTTCTGTGATGCGCGTTCGTGACTCCTGTTCGACTCCTGTTCATTTTAATGAACTCCTTGTTCATCAAAATGAACAAATCTTTTCCCAAGTCAACTCGTTGAATGAACCAAATGACACGAAAAAAGACTTTTTAAAAAAAAAAAAAAAAATGAGCGATTGTTTCGCTGGATAAGACCCTTATTCATCGTCTGGAATCGTTTAAAGCCCTTTGAACAGTTTGCACTGAAACTGTCTTTTGGACCTTGAACCGTTTGGTTCCCACTGAAGTCCATTATATGGAGAAAATCCTGGAATGTTTTCATCAAAAACCTTAATTTCTTTTTGACTGAAGAAAGAATGACATGGATATCTTAGATGAAATTGGAGTTTTTTTTTTTTTTTAAGTGAACTACTCATATAATAAATTGAGATTAAATACACAGCGCACACTTCTTTGAAAAAGTAACTCAGATATTTTGTTAAAATAAAAAAAAGTAATTGATTATGTAACTTGTGTTACCCCCAACACTGCTGATCCTATCTGAATGGAAACGTGTGCATGTAGTCAGTGTCAGATATTACAGATGTGCAGATGACAGTCAATAAAAGTGAGCAAGACAAGAAATTGAGAATCTGGTGGTGGGGCGCTTCCTTTTCAGCCTGAACACAGCTGCTTTCTTCAGCGGGAAGGGGAACATACGAGGGCCCTCGTACTGCCGAAAGCGTCAGAACAAACTCCATTGATCTTCACAATAAAATGTGGGGCATTTTACTCTGCAAACTGCAAGACCCCAAAAGCAGTGTCAAAGAAAAAAGTGTTGATTTTAACATTCTGGTAATAACAGGGTCTGAAATCTTTTGTTGCCAAATGCAAACCAGCGCTGCGCAAATATTTAGTTTGATTCGGCTTGTGTTCGCATTCATATCCCGCTATATTCTATATGACAGACTCAGCCACTGTGATGGTTTGGCTCCCAGAAGAGAAACAAATGTACCACGTTTAATTTGAGCATACAAAATAAATGCATGCAGAACCTGCGGACCACCAGCTTGCCTGATTTAAGAGCTCTCCATCTCAACAGGCCAAAGGTTAAAACAATGAATGTTAAAAGCTGCTTTACTCCTTCTGGCGAGAGAGGGCACCGTGCAGCTACAGGGTGAAAGGTTAAAACCACCGCAACGTGTCAGAGTTTGCTACGTGACCCCTACAAGATAATTCTCCGAGTGAGTTTCCAAACTCAAGGCGCCCTCTGAGCGTAACCAATTAAATCTGGAGTCAGCGTGCCAGTAAAGCGCAGGCTGCTTCCCGGTGATATTTGTTGGGCTCCGTTCAGGGGAATTCTGGTCTGTTACAGTCAGTGTTTTGATTTGCTTGTGGTAACGGCATGACAAGGTGTAAGCCGGGGAGGAACGGTGTTTATCCAAGCAGTGAAAGCAATTGGCTTTGTAAGCACAGTTATTTACTTAACTCGGCGCAATTCTCATATCACATTGCAGCGGTCGGACTGAATGCGATCCATTTCAGAAGGCTGGAAAAGCCGAGGAAGCATTTGAAGAAGGTGGTGTTCCCTTTGGAGGGAAAACAGGCTGCCTCTGATGATGCTATTTATACTTAATTACAGATTTCAGTAAAACCGTTTTCCAGATGCAAATGTCTCGAGCTGGGCATGTGCACCAGGGTGTCATGCTGGTTACCTTAAGCTCTTATCAGCACTCATGTTTGACCCTAAATGACCTGCTAAAAGACCCTGGTTAACCCTATAGGACCATTTAGGTGTTTTCTGAATCATTATTATTCTCGCCAATCAGCCGCAGTGGTAATGGACCAATGGGTGCTGTTGGGCGGCTTAAAGGGATAGTTCTCCCAAAATTGAAAAAGACTTTTTACTCTGAAGCCATCCTAGATGTACATGACATTCTTCGAATACAATCGGAGTTATATTCAAAGATGTCCTGGCTCTTTGAAGCCTTTTATTGGAACTCAATGAGTATATATTTTTCGGAAGTCCATCAAAGCGCATCCATCCATGATTAAAAAGCTTGAAACGGCTCTGGCGGGTTAATAAAGGCCTTCTGAAGTGAAGCGATATGTTTGTGTAAGAAAAATATCTATATTAAAAACTAAAATAAGCCATAAGAATCACCAAATAAACTTAATGCGCCTTATAACAAGCACAAACTGTGTTAAAGGGTACCTATTATGGCATTTAAAATGTTCCTAATATTGTTCAGGGAGTCCCCAACAACAGTTTTACAAGCATGCAATGACAAAAAACACTTTTGTTGTCTTATAATATGCATTTATTTTTACCTGATTTGCCCACCGACTCCCATATGAATCGTTTTAGCGAGTCCTTTTCCAAAACCCGCCTTTGCGTGACGCTAATCTGCGGTGATTGGTCAGATGACCTAGTGAGTTGTGATTGGTATTCTCTGTGCAGAAAAACGGAACTCTTATTACCTTAAATGGGTTCTCAACTCCAGTCCTCGCGACCCACTGCTCTGCATATTGTGTATGTCTCCCTTATTTAACACACCTCAGATCCTCAGTTCGTTAGGATAGAGCCGGCTCGCGAATCCATACTTTATAGTGTTTAGGTTTGTGAAGCAATCATCTTCAAAATGACGCGAACACAGAACAAGGTGGGCTATACTTGTGTGGTATAGCAGTACTTGTATATATTAACTGCAGCAACTTAGTCTCACTTGGCAGGTGAAAAAAGTTCGCTTTTGCGTCGCACTTCAAAACACAGCGTCTCGTCGACATGATTGTTTTCCGAAGCCCAGATCTCGAAAAACGACAGAGTCCAAAAAGGTGCGGTGGGTCCAAACCTCCATGCTCTCAGACCTCCCTGGCCAGCCCAGGCAGGGTGGCCCGTCCTGGGCCAGTTTCAGATTTGCCCGCCACCCCTGGAGCTCCGGTTTTCCCTGGCGTCTCCGAGCGCAATAAGTGGGCGTTTCTTATTCAAATAACTTGTCAAGTTGACGTCAACTAGACAAAGGAAAAGCATCGTTCTTCGAACGATTCATATCAGCGACTCAGAGTCGACTCTTACTTTTGAAAGACAATAACTTTGTATACGATGAACTTTCATGTTTAAAACTTTGCAGGATGTTTTCGTTCACTTAGATGTTAAACACTACATGAAGGGCAATTTTCAAAAATCCATAATAGGTACCCTTTAAGAATTTGATGCGCAAGTAAAAAGGTATTAGGCCTTTTATAGTCACATTTTTTGCTATGGTAAAGTAGAAAAAAAACACTGTATGACATATTAAAAGCGAACCAAAAGGAACAGGGTTCCAGACTGCGACCAAATTGGTCGCATGTGCGACCAATTTTTGAGGGTGTGAGTGGACGTGTTGCGCAACAGAACGCCGTTGTATCAGCGGCTGCAGTCCATAACTTATGTTCAAAATGAACGAGTAGGCAACATCATGAATACGTCCAAATAAATAATAATGTTATCATACAATAACAGGATAATTTTGTTTAGCAAAATATCTCACCATCACTGATGCGTCCAGGTCGCATTCAGTCACCATCATATGTTTGGTCTAAAACACAACTGCTCTCCTGTTTTGCCACAGGACAGCAAATGTAAGTACATTATCTGTCATCTTTGCAGTACTGTGCTATGAAGAATAGCACATTAAGTAACATAGAAAGTAACATATTTTAGCAATAGTGTAAAAATGAATAACACACAACAGGCACAATACCGATAAACATGAACATCTATTGGTACTACGTGGATCACATGACTAAACTTACGTCATCGTTTTGAAATACCTCCGGTTTCACTGTCCACACTACAACGCGAAAATGGTGTTTTCAAATTTATCCACTTTGAAGAGCGTTTTCCAAACGATATGTTTTTGTTGACTTACAACGGTGTCTCAGTGTGGACGGAAGGCCAAAACGGAGAGAAAAATATACGTTTTCAAACGAAAACGTATTAGTGTGGACATGGCCTAAGGAGTGTGAGATTTCTGATTTTTGTTATAACTATAAACTTCGATAACAAAAAATCTGTATTAGCTTATTATAATACTCTAAACTTTTAAAATGTAATGCATACATTGAATGTTGAATGATTTTTAAGAGACGGACGGACGGACGGTCGGTCGGTCGGTCGGTCGGTCGGTCGGTCGGGGTCGGTCGGTCGGTCGGTCGGTCGGTCGGTCGGTCGGTCGGTCGGTCGGTCGGTCGATAGATCGATAGATCGATAGATCGATAGATATTTATGCTGCAACCCAGAAAGCCTTTGCTAGCTTTGGTCCATTAAAAGCAGTATTCATCAGCATGCATTGATTAATCCCATGGCATGTTGCAAAAAAAAAAAGAAAAAAAAAAGGTGCAACCAAATCAAATGCTCGTGCGACCAACTGAGAAAGTTGGTAGCACCAGTTCAACCAGTGGAAAAGTTAGTCTGGAGCCCTGAGGAAGAAACATTGGTAACACTTCCTTTTACAGTCCAGTTACCCATGTAAATACTATGTACTTATTTTAGTAGCTACATTTACTGGGTAATAACTAGTACTAACCCTGAACCTACTAAACCTAACCCTGTTCCATGTACTTACTTTATATAAGCCAGTACTTTCTAGGTAAGTACACTGTAAGTACTGTACTGTAAAAGGAAGCGGTACCAAAACATTTATAATCCCCTCTGAAAATGTGAAGATCTGGGAAAAGTAACAAGATATTCAACGTCCAATGGAATACTGTTAAATTCGCTGAACCAGATCGCAAAACGTAATACAAAGCCGACAAAGCTTAAATTTAATGGTACCTCTCTCATTCGGCACAAATCCAAATGTTTCCATGGCTGCAATGTAACATTAATTGCTAACATATTATTTATTTTGTAAACAAAGCTTTATGCTTCAGTAATGTCATAATATTGACGTAAAACAGCATTCACAGACAAAAAAAAAAAAGTGTTTTGGCGGACCACCGCCGGTGCTACCGGTGATGCGCTTGTCAAGTTACTCGCCAATACATGTAGCCACAAGCTAATGTGCTCAACCATAAAGTTTATATTGAAATCATGAACAACATGAAACCAAAATAAATTCACTTCAGTGCTTCAATGGTCTGCATATTTACATTTCATTAAAATAGAGTACACTGCATTCTTCTAAAGAAAAAAAAGACTTCTCAAATTCATCAAAATAAAAGAAAACTGCATAGCAGGGAAAATTAATATTATTTTTGCCTACTTTTCAGAAGCCAATCAAATCCCAAAATATCCATCACATTGTGAAAGTACAAGACTGATGTTCACACTTACGAGGTTGATGAGCTGAGTGTGCACTATGTCTTCCACCAGGGCGGCGGTCTCGTGCAAGGGTCTCCGAGCGTCACCAAGGGCGAACCTGCAAGTCAAAAACATTTCAGAAAAAATATAACCCACTTCACCCTTCATTCAACACATAGCATATTTTAAGCACTTGGTCAACATGTTTCACAATCACTATAAGTGAAACCTCAAAATCTGTAGATACATAATCTAAAATAGATTCGGTTATGCCATCCCAGCGAGTAAATGTTCATAAAATGGCAATTAACACACAGTTAAGCCCTCAATTGGGTAATAAAAAGGCATCACTCATTCATAGCAAAAGCTGACATTCATTACAGATGGCTCGAGTATCCAATGCAAGAGAGCTATTTACAAAATCTGAAGGGCTTTATTCACAGTTTTTCCCACACTGCAGCTGCCAAAGCTTCCCACATTGTGCTTAATATCGACACAGCGGTTTCATCCAATAGTAGCGCAAACCACCGGGTGGCCACAGACTCTCGCCTTTAAAAGACGAGAAGATGGGAACTTCCATGAGAAGCTCGACACTTTCGATGGAAGAGGCTTCATCAACCAACATGTCTGGCTAGAAACAGCATTTCACAAAAATCCATGACAAATGATTTACACTTATTTCATTAGAAGAAGTAAAAAGCCAATTTTCTTCAAGAAGTGACATAATTCTGGTCAGAAACCACACAAGTTATGTCTAAACGAGTTTTATCATTGGCTTTTATATATCTGGCTGATTGATTCCCCTCTACAAATTATAGCCTACTTACAGTGCCATCTTTTAAGAGTATATACATTGGCAAGATTAAAATTACATTTTGATTTACTTTATATGGTTGGGAGACACTTACTCTATGGAGTCACCTACTGCTCAAACTGTGGCTCCTGGTTAATAGATATCTCAACCATGACCATCTCAATTAAATTTGATTAAATTTGATTGCATTTCTCTTTCTTTAACCTAAATGTTGTTTAATCCAAATGCCTCCCAGAGGAAAAACTGTAATTTACTGCAGATTTGTAATTTATTCCATTTGTTTAGTTACAAAGCATTTCAACTCAGAACAGGACACTGGTTAGACAATATTGAGAGCATCTATATGCTTCAGACAGAATCATGAAAAAATAAAAAAAATAAAATTTAAATTAAATTAAAAAATGAAATAAATAAAATTTAACTCCGATATGGATGGAAGCTTAAAAACACTTAAATTATTTATTTATTTATTTATTTATTTTTAATTAAAAATAAAACAACATAATAGATGTTAACAAAATATAATACATGCTTAGACTAAACCATAATAAGTAGGGATATTTTTCTGTCATCCTAATGACTTCTTTCCAATATTGGTATTTTACCAATACATTTGAAATATTTCTAATGTCACCATTAATGTACATTATTATGGATTTTGACCTCACAGTATTTATCATGCATCTCTCTTGTTTAATTCTGATTAATCAATGAGTTTGTGTTTTATCGTTAATCGGGCCGCTTTTGGTCCGCACAATTTTTGCTAGCTGTGTTATTACCTTATTTTTTTTTTTATTTGTTTCTCCATGCCAGCTTACATGGCTATTTATTTTAATTTGTTTTTTCTAAATTTTGCTAAAAGCTCTAAAACTAAATTTGGTTTTAACTTTGTTAAAAAAAATCCAAAGTGTTAATTGAATTTTTTTAAAATTATTTATTTATTTATTTATTTTATTTATTTATTTTTTATTCTTTTTTTTGGGGGGGGGGGGTACAATCTAATAAATCCTACTTTTTTAGATCGATTTTGACATAGATCGATTTTGACAACAAAAACATGTCGGTGGATCTTCTAATATTAAAAGTTTGTGTGCCAATTGGTCAATCAGTGGGTCATTATTACAAAATAAACCGTATGTTTTAATGACCTGGGTTGCGTTTCCTAAGAGCAAGTTAATCATAGAGAACATTGGTTGGAATGGTCTTCACGATCATCTTGGGCTCATGATGCTTTTGGGAAACACAGTCTTGTACATTATTCATTACTTCTTACACAGATTCGATTTTTTCAACTCAGTTAAAAGGAATAAGCACAGAATGATAGAGATGATAGAGCACACACAAAGCTTTTACAGTTTGATATTCAATGAAATTGGATTTCAATGAAACGTCCCCCTGCAT
This sequence comes from Cyprinella venusta, assembly GCA_038021265.1. Lineage (NCBI taxonomy): Eukaryota > Metazoa > Chordata > Actinopteri > Cypriniformes > Leuciscidae > Cyprinella > Cyprinella venusta. Next base: position 24,826,736 of record CM075875.1, on the reverse strand, counting down.
TTGAAACACCTTTGACCCCCCAGTGCTGTAACTAACATCACAAGCGCTGAACCGAGCCCAGCCTCACGATAAGAATCGAGTCCTTTCTCTTTCTAAGTGTGCACACACGACGCCAGACAGCATCATCGGTTTTGCAAAAATAAGCTGGATGTTTGGATAGAGATTTTGTGTTCAGAGCGCGCCGCCGATGTTTACACGCCTGCGGTGCGCTGACGGCCTCCTCCGCCTCTTTCCATCTCGCCGGCTGCCCGAATTTGCTTAGAAACAGAGAGAGCAATGTGACTGATGTAAACACATTGATTTGACAGTCCCGATTCCAGCAAAACAATCAATGTTTAAATACAGTGCAGAGATCAGAGATGGTTACAGTAAACATCTTGTCCACAGGGACCCGGGGCCAGACGTCTCTTACACTCTGTGACTGACGCGATACAGTATGTCAACAGAGGAAACTATAAAAGGAACAGCGGGAGTAGCTTGAAAGATAAAAGAAAGAAAAAAAAAGTTGAACCAGTTTACTTTCTCAATACACATTCCTGGGGCATCATGTATACACATTTGCACAGATTTCATCCTTAAAGTGTGTGTTCGCACAAAAGACAGATTTTGCAAACATTTTCAGAGACATTTTCAAGAACCTGTGGAAAAATCACTGATCATTATTCCCAATTAAAAATATATTGATTGAAATGATGCAATGATCATCACGATTATTTTGATTAATATCGAGATCACAATTAATTATCACGATTATTTGTTGATTTTAACCAAAACTAATTTTATTGTCACATAGGCTAATTATAACTGCTTTCACATCCATATTGTGCAACATTCCGGCTAATGTGCATACAAATAAAATAGGTCCCCCACTGTAAAAATGAATATGCTTTGTCTAATCAATAAAATTGTGGCAACAGATTACAAGCAATATTATTTATCAAATTGAACAAATTAGAATTGAGTAATAGTTAATCAAATTAATATTCTAATTAATTTTAATTTGTACAATTTAATTAATAATATTGCTTGTAATGTGTTGTCACAATTTTATTGATTAGATAAAGCATATTATTTTTTTTTCAGTGCCTATTCACCAAAATTCAGTGCATCTCTTTAAAGAATAAATAAAAACAATATATAAAATGTAGCAAAACTTCAACAGGGCACTATTTAACATTTATATTGTGTAAATATATTTTAGGAAGCAAAATATAAACTTGCATTGTACCTGCATAATGGATGTGAATAAAACGCGCAAAATGTACAAGCAATTAAAAAACAAAAACAAATATTCCATAACAGAATGTAACCAAATGAGAACATGCATGGAAGTTTGATTAATGTGACCTAATGTAAAATGTTGTGGTACAGTGTCAGTGATTAGTTGTGAAGTCTTACTGCATAAATTGAATCTATTTAACCCTCTATATTAAAGTTTTTGTGATTGAATTATTTCTATTTATTAAACAATAGTTCAAAACAAGACGTTTGTAGTAGGCCTAGGCCTACTGATTATTGGAGTACATTAATCAAACTTGCATAACTCTTATATAGTAATTATATATTACTATGTAGTGTGTACCAATTCATTAATGCAGTTTACTAATGCTCACAATCGGTCTCTCACGCGTATTGTCACTCGTTCCCTAGCGCGCAGACACAATCGGTATTGCTCGCACGCAGACACACTTGGTCTCTCACGTGCACTTTCACTCGATCTTTCTCACACACAATCGGTATCTCTCGCGCACTTTCAAACGCACTCTTCATCTCTTTCGTGCACTGTCGCTTACGCACAGACACATTCGGCCCATATTCGATCTCTCTCGCGCACTGGGGCTCATGGAGGCACGTGATCAGACAGTGGTTTACGGAGCGCCAGATTGGCATTGCAAAAAACAAAAAAACAAACAAAAAAAAACAATTCTAATGGAGCGTTCTGTGAACAGAATGACACATTTTAAATATCGCTCAATTACGCGAATATGATCGTGGGAAGCCAAAATCATAATCGTGATTAATATTCGATTAATCGTGCAGCCCTATGTCTCCTTAAAAATGTTCCGTAGAAATGTTAAAAAAGTAAAAAAAAAAAATAATGTAAAACTGTAAAATGCTCCGTTACCATAAAACGATACCACACATCATGTTTACAGTATTTGTGTCCAGACAAATAAAGACAACAACAGAACAGAGAAATTGTATACGTATATGTGTATTAGGACCCTCTTGAAAATTAGATGTTGCATCTCGAGGGACAATCCTATAATACATTGAAATTCAAATATGGCGTTTATATTGCGCTTTATAATATGTACTAAATCCAAAGTGCTTCACAATCATATCAGGGGTCTCTCCTCAACCACCGCCATCAGAGATTAAAGATGTGATAAATGTATCTTATTAATAGAATACTAAAAATATATTCAATATCTACGCCTGTATGGCGGCTGTGCGCGAGGCGCGAGTTGATGAGTAAAGTACCAAAAGTGGATTGAGTGCGCAGTCATACACATCCAAGCTTGTTGAGCACACATCAGTAACAGAAGCTCGTACAATATATTTGAATGCGCATAATTACGCATGTAACAACTGAAGGAAACATCTATTTGTTAAACGGATTAAGCCAACTAATGAATCATATTCTTTTGGTTCGTCAACCCAATATTGTAAAAATGGGCTAAATTTAAATTATTTAAATAATATAATAATTACTTATTTAAATTATTATATTTAAAGGGATAGTTCACCAAAAATAAATTCTGTCATTAATTACTCACTGTCATATCGTTCCAAACCCATAAGACTTTTGTCAATCTTCAGAACACAAATGTACATCTTATTGATGAAATCTGAGAGCTATCTGTCCCTCCATTGACAGCTACGCAAAATAAATTCGGAGATCATAAAACTAATATATTATCCAATTTTCTGAAGAGACACAATCATTTTATACAATGTATAGATTAAAATGGATTAGTTTTACGATCTATTTATGAACTTTTTGAAGTATCAAAGTGGTAGTTGTGTAGCTGTCAATGCAAGGACCAAAAGCTCTGAGATTTCATTAAAAAATATCTTTGTGTTCAAAAGATGAAGGGAAGTCTTAATGAGGTTTGTTGTTATGGGAAATGGGAAGAATGAGGCGGGAATCGGCGTACGTTATATATATATATACACATACATAATGATATATATGTATATATATATATATATATATATATATATATATATATACACACACACATACACATACATACATGTATACATATACCTTAACGATATATATATATATATATATATATATATATATATATATATATATATGTATATATATAGTTCGCCATCAAACTGATTTAATCAAGAATCAAGAAAAACTGTTTTCAACTGATAGTAATAAATGTTTGTTGAGCTGCAAAAAAGCATATTAGACATATTTTTAGAGGATCATATGACAATGATGCTAAAAATTCAGCTTTGATCGATTTATTCAAATAGAAATCTTGTTTTAAAGAAGACATATCATGCAAAATCCACTTTTTTAGCCCTTAAATGCATTTTGTTGTATATTTGGAGTGTTTATAAGTACAGAAAAGATGAAATTATTCTCTTCAGGTGCTTCGTTTATATCTTTATATTCTGTTTTGGTCATATTTTTCAACCTGTTCGGATTTTCCTGTTGTCTATTACGTTTTTTGAACAATTACGTCACAGTATTTGCAGCGGAACTGACAAATAAGGATATTGACTACCGGTCCAACACTTCGAGCAATCCACCATTATTATTTCTCGCTCCGATTTTGTAGTCCGAGCTCAATGATGCAGAAGTTATGAGAGGGCAAGTCAAAATGTTCGGTTGTTGGATGTAGTGACCTGAAGCACTTCAAGGATCCCCAATCCAACAACCTCCGCCAGTATACAGAAGGGTTTGCCGATCGACTTCGTCTGAATGAGGGGTAAATTCCTTCTATCATTAGCTGCTGTGTTTGCTGATGCTTTTCTAAATGTAAGTTATCATATTATTATCAATACAGATTTTTAGTGGTAAGATTAGACTGTAGTCATTTATCTTGTCAGAGTGCTTGTTTTAACAAGAGAAATAGTCGACTTTCACTAATAACACAACATAGTTAACTTAACTTTACATACCACTGCATCCATATGAAGACGTTGTTCTGCAGGTTTGTCGTCGTCTTTTTCAAATCGCTCGCTCTGGCTCGAATACGTAACGCTTGATGGACAAGTCTTTTGTTGACATTTTGTTAACGTGTGAATAAAAATGTTCTTTGAAACTATAGTAATCGTATATCTCTTATCAAACTACAATAATGGCTGAACGCGGGGAGTTGAACCGACCGTGAACTCAGCGACCTGGAGAGCGGGCGGGGAAAGACGCAACTCCTTTTTATTTAAAGGGGACGCTTCGAAACGGGTTGCTCACAGAAGCACATCAGAAAAGAGGTAGAAAAGGGGCCTGTTGAGCTATAATAATGAGGAATTCAGACCCAAGCATTGCAGTTATGCTTTATATAGACCACAAATGTATGATTTATAAGTAAAATTGAATGATTTAAAAGCATGATATGTACCCTTTAAATAATATTTCACAATATTACATTTTTGATCAAACAAATGGAGAGAATATGAGATTTTGTTAACTATATCTCCTAACAAACTTTCATACTTAAGTTTAGGAGTTTTTATGAAAACCAATGTTAGTTATATCACCACTAATTAAAACAACAGAACTATTCGCTTGTGTTCACTTCATGGTGGCATCAGGTTTAATGATTCTAAATTTTAAACATCACAAAATCCCCAAAGTTATTGTTACATGGTTAACCGACACAATTATGATTGTGAATTCATTCAGCAGACGGCTGGATAAATCTAATTAGGGTTGTAACCAAAGTATGACTTGTTTTCTATAAAAACAATTTGTGCTCTCGCTGTTGCATGTGCTCTGCCCTTGGGCAGCACACGCTGACTTCACGAACGTGGGCAGGGTTGAAGGATAATATTTTCATTTCACAACGTTAGAGTATGTCTTACTTAGGTAGATAAAGAGAGTGGCTTTATCCCTGCTCAATCTGCAACTACTGTTATCCGAACCAAAGCACTGAATCAAGTCAATGAGGCAGTTTTAAACCCAAGATAAACTGCAGAACGGCAAACTCTGTTTATGTTTCAGGCTCTCTCGTGGGCCGTGGAGACGAGTGCAAGACCTGCATGGGGAGGAAGGAGAAACTGAGGAAGCTTCTAGACTGTAACATGCCGTGCCCTTAAACACTGTCACGCAGTCTGGCTGTCTCACCTGGGCTCTGACATCACAACACCATGAGAACAACTTCAGGAAATAATACACTTTATTTAAATGTCCAGACCATTGACTCAAACTAAGCACAGCCTCATTCTTCTGCAACACAAGGCAAAATATAAGAAAAGAAAAATAATAGAATACACTCTAAACAATGCTGGGTTGTTTGAATCCAAATTTGGGTAAAATATGAACAAAAACAAATGTTGGGTTAAAAATGTCATTTCAAATTAACCCAACTTCAACATTCACTTTCAACTGTAAATTTTTGATTTGCATTTTTGACCCAAAATTTGGGTTTGTCCATATTTGACACAAATTTGGGTTGATACAAACCAGCATTTTTTTAGAGTGTAGAATTGAAAAAAAAATATTAATAAAAAAAGAATCGAATAGAATAGAATATGCTAAAACAGAATAAAATGGAAAAATAAAATAAAATAATAAAAATAAAAAGAATAGAACAGAATAAAATAAAATAAAAATAAATAGAATAGAATAAAAAGAATAGAATAGAATAAATAAAATAGAAAATGGAAAATTAAAAAATAAAATTAAATAAAAATAATAAAATAAAGAAAAATAACATGCATAAAATAAATCAAATTAAAATGTAAATATAAATATAATATAGAAAATATCATAATAATAATACATTTTATTATTAATCATATTTTTTTTATTATTTACTATTATTATAAATAATTGTAGTCATGCATAAATTAAATACAGTAAATAAATACATGTATTTAAAAATATATGTTTGCATTACAGCAGAGAAGTTGTCACGTTCTTAACGGTCTGAAAAGAAGGCCTAATTTTCCTTGTGCTAAATATAATGTCTTTTGATCCGGGTTGAATTGTGCTCTGGAGATTCACTCATGAGATATAACAGAAATCTACGTCTAGATTTTGACAGTTTCAACAGTATCTGCAATTTTCATCAATGACTTCAACATTGGGTGGCTTTCACATGAGATCACAGCACAAGGAAAGCATCTAAATATTGTGGGTCACTTTAAAGACACTGAATGAAAAAAAAGCTTGTGTTTAGCTACAGTATAAACCGGAAAAAGTGAATATTTCCTGTGTGTGCGTCTAATTTTGGCCTTAGAAACCTTTTGGTCCTTCTCCGGACCGTTCCATAACACTTTATGCAGGATTTTTCCACTTTGAAATGTATTTACAGCGTGTGCGTCTGCCGTGGAGTTTTCCAGGCTCAGAGGCGTTTATAGTGATAGGGTGGGGTTGTGCTGGACCTCGGCTATTTTCAGACAGAGGAGAGACGGCAAAACAGACGTCAAGTTTGATATGAGGGAATTCGAGTGCACAGACAGCGAGTTTTATGAGCTCTGAATTAGCGCAATGAGAAAGTCCAGATTATCTGCATGAAGCGTAGAAGTGACACTTTAAAATCAACAGCAAAGCAAAAATCAACATTGTTGACATCATCAGTGCATGTTATTCTATTCTGATCCTGAAATCAACATCCCTCTTGGCATTATTCTGCGATGTGGCAGCCAGTTTTCACAATCCCATTGGATAAAGGTAGCCTCTTTAGTCTTGTTTTCCCATATGAACACCCAGATTCACTTAGAAAACCATCCAATTACATAAATACAATTTATTTTAAATTATTTTTTAAATTTATATTTTAATTTAAAAAAGATTTAAACCTGCAAAACACTAAATTCACAAGAATATAAAAACAAAAATTTATAATTATTACAATTAAAATTTGCCTCATAGCATAATTACCTAGCAGCCAATGAAGGAGTGACATGGCTCTCAGATTTAATCAAAAAAATAGCTTAATTTGTGTTCTGAAGATGAACTAAAGTCTTACAGGTATGGAACGACATGAGGATGAGTAATTAGACAGAATTTTCAATTTTGTGTGAACTATCCCTTTAACTCACGCAATTAATACAAAAATCCTAATAATTAGACGCAAATAAATTACAGAAGCACGCGAAATTGAAATCACACAGTTAGATGATCTTTAAAGTCGAGAGCATCTACAATACTCCTGTAACCCTGGTAGGTGAAAATTCCTATTCAATCAAACCCTTTAACTTGATTTACCTTCTCTATTTGCGATCATTTTAAGCCGCTAAACTCCGAGAGAGTTTTCAGTCCAGTAATCCAGTAAGTGAATGCATCCAAATCAGTGCAAAACAGTGCTAATGTAAAGAGAGAATAGAGACTCACATTGCCTTTTTAGTGAATTATTCATTCCAGTGTGTGTTTTGAGCTCTGTCATATTCTGTGATGGTTACCGAAGAGTACCAGCCCATCAAGCATTGTGCTATGTGTAAAACAGACTAAACATCAAAACATGCTGTATGTAGTGACCAGCAGTGTGCTGTATGAATTATATCATTTGGTAATTTGGTGTCCATTTGGAGTCTCTAAGTGTCCTTTTTTTGCAAAGACACCAACATTTACCTTTAAAGGGACACTCCACCCAAAAATGATTGGAACTTTGGTACCATTGACTTCCATAGCATTTTTTTTTTCTACTATGGAAGTCAATGGTGCCAAACGACTGTTTGTTCCAATCGTTCTTAAAAATATCTCCCTTTGTGTTCAGCAGAAGAAAGAAACTCATACAGGTTTGCGACAACTTGAGAGTGAGTAAATGATGACAGAATTTCCATTTTTGGGTGGAGTGCCCCTTTAAAAAAGCTTGCAGTTTTGTGAGAATCACCAATTCAATTTGATGGTTTACTTTGCTTGATAAAAAAAAATGATGACAAAATGAACATATTAAACAAGACAAATTCTATTCTCCAAACGCGCTCTTCCATTGTCTTCCACCGTTCCCACAAAGTTGGGAGCATACAATTGTCCAAAATTTGTCTTCGTATGCTGAAGCATTAAAGGGTACATATCATGCTTTTAAATCATTCATTTTTACTTATAAATCATACATGTGTGGTCTATATAAAGCATAACTGCAATGCTTGGGTCTGAATTCCTCATTATTATAGCTCAACAGGCCCCTTTTCTACCTCTTTTCTGATGTGCTTCTGTGAGCAACCCGTTTCGAAGCGTCCCCTTTAAAAAAAAGGAGTTGCGTCTTTCCCGCCCGCTCTCCAGGTCGCTGAGTTCACGGTCGGTTCAACTCCCCGCGTCCAGCCATTATTGTAGTTTGATAAGAGATATACGATTACTATAGTTTCAAAGAACATTTTTATTCACACGTTAACAAAATGTCAACAAAAGACTTGTCCATCAAGAGTTACGAATTCGAGCCAGAGCGAGCGATTTGAAAAAGACGACGACAAACCTGCAGAACAACGTCTTCATATGGATGCAGTGGTATGTAAAGTTAAGTTAACTATGTTGTGTTATTAGTGAAAGTCGACTATTTCTCTTGTTAAAACAAGCACTCTGACAAGATAAATGACTACAGTCTAATCTTACCACTAAAAATCTGTATTGATAATAATATGATAACTTACGTTTAGAAAAGCATCAGCAAACACAGCAGCTAATAGAAGGAATTTACCCTCATTCAGACGAAGTCGATCGGCAAACCCTTCTGTATACTGGCGGAGGTTGTTGGATTGGGGATCCTTGAAGTGCTTCAGGTCACTACATCCAACAACCGAACATTTTGACTTGCCCTCCCGTAACTTCTGCATCATTGAGTTTGGACTACAAAATCGGAGCGAGAAATAATAATGGCGGATTGCTCGAAGTGTTGGACCGGTAGTCGATGTCCTTATTTGTCAGTTCCGCTGCAAATACTGTGACGTAATTGTTCAAAAAACGTAATAGACAACAGGAAAATCCGAACAGGTTGAAAAATATGACCAAAACAGAATATAAAGACATAAACGAAGCGCCTGAAGAGAATAATTTAATCTACAGTATTCTGTACTTATAAACACTCCAAATATACAACAAAATGCATTTAAGGGCTAAAAAAGTGGATTTTGCATGATATGTCTCCTTTAAGAGTTCCTTCTACTGGAAAGGGTCAAGCCCAACCCCTGAATAACCACCCCACACCATAATCCCCCCTCCACCAAACTTTACACTTGGCACAATGCAGTCAGGCAAGTACCGTTCTCCTGGCAACTGCCAAACCCAGACTCGTCCATCGGATTGCCAGACAGAGAAATGCAATTTGTCACTGCAGAGAACACGTCTCCACTGCTCTAGAGTCCGCTACTTTGCATTTTACTTGGTGATGTAAGGCTAGGATGCACCCGATCAGCCATTGGAACCCATTCCAAGAAGCTCTCTACACTGTTCTTGAGCTAAACTGAAAGCCACAAAAAGTTTGGAGGTCTGCACCTCAGCATGAGCTGACCCCACTCTGTGATAGGGCTGAACCGATTAGTCGACAATAAAAAAATTGTCGACAAATATCGTTGTTGTCAAGTAGTCGTTTGATCTCACGTGGCCTAATGTACTGTAAGGGCGTGAAATATCCAGATTTGACCGCTACGGCGCTGTAGTGCTACAGTGTAATGCAGCCCTTTACAAATGCTATTGCGGTAAAAGGAAAAAACAGCGCGAATTATGACGGAGTGCAAACGAATCCGAACTAGAAAGGTTTGCGAAAGTTTCCCCAAACTTCAAACCAACAATGCTGTCGTGTGCAATACATGCAAGGCGGGACTTGCTTTTCACGGGTGCACAACAAGCATGTTGGAGCACTTAAAGAGGAAACATCCCGGCAAAAGAGGAGCCAGTGAGAACTGAGTGTTCTCCAGCTGGAGCTAACTAACTAGCGGTAAATCTCTTTATTAGAGAATGCAATACTACTAATAATAGTAATAATATTATCAATAATAATATCTGAAAGCTGAAAACTTAAAGAGAATGACCTGTTTAGTTGGCTCAAAGTTCATTAAAACAACTATTTCAAAACCTGAACTAATTTTCTTTTTTATATTATAGTAAGAATATGTATAACTCAATGTTTTACTAAATGAAAAAGCTGAATAATCGTTCCAAACTCATTGATTATTAGCCGACAAAATAATCGACGATTAGTCGATTAATCTTTCTAATAATCGTTAGATTAATCGATTATCAAAAGAATCGTTTGTTGCAGCCCTACTCTGTGATTTTACGTGGCCTACCACTTTGTGGCTGTTGTTCCATTCACTTCCACTTTGTTATAATACCAACAGTGTTGGGAGTAACGCATTACAAAAGTAATACATTACAGTAACATATTACTTTTTGCTGTAACGCAGTAGTGTAAGGCATTACTAATCAATTTTCAGTAATATTTTACTCGTTACATGTTCAGTGAGGCTTGTATTACAGTTGTATTACAGTGTATTGTCTGCTTTTACTTCTTAAAGGCAACAGACTATGTGAAAGACAAGTTTTAAAGCAGTCTTTTAGTGCCAGTTCAGAGCGGTCACGTCTGTAACATTGTTTTTCCTCATAAATGCGAACACGAAAACTAAAATAAAATGAATATTTTAAGTTCTATGGAGACTGGAGAGTCAACCCTTCCTCATCCGATTTGCGCAGTGTAATTAACAGAATTACAAAAAATATATTTTGCCTCCTATTTTTTTTGTCACGCATGAATGTGAGTCTTTTCCCTAATATTAAAAATAAAACAAAGACTGATATTTGTCTAATGTCTGGAGTCCTTTAAGGAAGTAGCCTATATACGTTTCAATACATGTATTTTCTGAGAATTTTTATTTCAAGTTTTGACTGCAAATGTCATGTCCATAATGCTGGACCCCAATTTTAAATAATTTATCCTCAACTAGTTTTGTGGTGTAGGTCTACGTATTTTATAATGTTAACTTCAAATAACACTAATAGCCTAATTTAAAGATAAGGCAGCATTGGATCTGGACGGTAAGGAGAATAACGCTGGAGTTGGAAGAGGTGTGTCGCGATTCTGTAGGTTCGTGAATCTGAGTCGTGTGGCGAATCGCGAATTCGGTTTCTTATTGCATATCGTTACAGCCCCAAAGTTAAGTTCTACTTAGTTATTTTGGTGAAAGTAACTCAAAAGTAATACATGAGTAATGTAACGCATTACAATTCTGAGACAGTAATATTGTAAGGTAATGAATTACTTTTAAATAACAGTAACAAGTAATACCTAATGTATTACAGTTTGGAAGTAACTTGAACAACACTGAATACCAATAACAGTTGACCGTGGAATATTTCCTAGTGATGAAACTTCACTAATGGACTTATTGCATAGGTGGCGACCTATCCAAGTACCACTCTTAGCTCCTAAAAGAGCGACCCATTCTTTCACAAATGTTTGGTAATATAGTGTGTATATATATGAAGAGTTCAGATGCAAAAGCCTCTAAATGCCATTTGAAATTTTCTTCTAAAATGATCATTTTTATCAAGCTTGTATATTTAAGTTCAGTAATTTCACTTAAATGGCAATGAAGATTACCTATTAATTGTCATTTAAGTGAAATTACTGAACTTAAATATACAAGTTTGATAAAAATTGTCATTTTAGAAGAAAATTTCAAATGGCATTTAGAGGCTTTTGCTTCTTAACTCTTCATATATAGACCTGTCACACAAATGCAAGTTACTAAACTCAACCATCGGAACACAGAGAGACAAAACTTCTATGAATTTGCTTAGGTTTGAATGGATATGAATGGAGGTCAATGGAGACACTACAATCTAGTGTGACCTTTCATCTCGTCTCACATTTAAGTGAAACCTCGCTGACTGCTTCTTTATGGCCGTACACACATCACTCTAATGGACACACACTCCGTGCTCTGTTTCTACCCGTCAAATGACACAAAAGCTCTGAATGTCTGTTTAAAAATCTGTGAAGTTGCTGGCAGACACTGTCTGGTAAAATAAACAGTTGTGGCAGCTCCAGTCGTAAAGTGAAAGCACAGTTTGTTATTTTGTTCAATGCATTGGCAAGCGTTATTGAGACCTTCAACACTTATTACCAACCGCTTATTTGACTTCGTCCAAACAAATACAGCCATTTCATGTACGAGCGAGGGACACGTTCCTGGAATATTCACAGTGGACGTGTTTCAACACAGGTCAAATAGACAAAAGTGGAACGTTCTAGAATCACTCATGTTACTTTAGATCCTTCATTAGCCATCAAACAAGTTCACAATCACAAAAAGCTTTGTATTGATGTTTCGTTGTTTCTAAATAATGTACAGCTATTTTTTCAAAGCACAATTATGGAATATTCACAATGTTAGAGAACAAAAATGATCCACTTATTTATGAAACAAACATATTTACAAATGAAAAGTAAAATGTGCAATGATGTAAGTATATATATAAAAGAAACCAGGGTTAAATGTCCTATGTATATTGGACAGAATATTTTGTATTCTTTAAGTCAATTCTACAGATTCAATGGCATTCAACATGCTCTAGAAAGACTGAAAACAGAGTCTACGAATCCTGCGTTGAGGTCTGAGTGATCAAGAACTCAGATCATTCATCCTAAGAAACCCAAGGCCAAAAGAAACTGGCAGGACACTTTCATTTGAGGTAAAAGTAGCTGAAAAGCACCTGGAGCTGAGTGCTGGACAACACGTGAACCCCGCTGCACTCGGCACAAAGCCCCGGAGAGTTCCTTTATCACAAACACATGCGACCCGCAAATCACAGTTTCTGCTGCCACCACGTAATGAAGATAAGTGAGTGATTATTGACGTGTGCCTTTTCCCTCGCTCCTAATCACATTTAAACCTCTTAGGTTTGTGGAGAGATAGGGGCAGGAGTCGAAGAAGTTGAAAGGGGTTTGTGCTAAAACTGAGAGAGTGTCATGGAAACTTGTTGGCTCCCATTAGCTTTGGTTACTTTAGAGAGATGCTCAGTATGACAGGTTTATTTTTGAACAACTAAAAACTTTTTAATCGTTTATTTAACAATGGAGATGATGGACAGTCCATGGCTGCCCCGGAAATATCTAGAGAGCTAAATTTCATCTGGGCAGGAAGAAAGGAAACATAGGAACATTTTGCTTAGTTAAGTCATTAATCAATAAATAGCATACAAAACAAACCTAACAAAACCTAACTGTTTGGGAATGTAATGTATCAAAGATCAAAGTGCATGATGAATGGAGTTATTGTCTCCAAAATGAACAAATCGATTCTAAACTGTCAAAACGAGTGGACATAATTTCCGGTCTCACTTCCTGTTAAATGCCTAATGTAACAAATTTACATTATGCTAGGCTTTGGTCTTCATTGGATGCACATGAACAACGTCTACTTCTTTGACCCGCTCTCAAACACTGAAGCTGAGGCCGGAAGAGTTTTTATTCATGTTGGCAGCTTATCAAGATTTTGTCATTTTCTGCGCAACAAATCCACTTTCCACGAATTTCAAAAGGATGAGGACTCGCTGGAATTGATAAGGGAAAAATGGATGCCATTGTTACTGTTCACATAACTGTGTGTACAATGCTGAAGAAGCCTGCGGAGCTGAAATTCTGATGTATTTGTTTCCGACGCGCTTTAAGAAGTGACTAATCACAGCAGACTCGGCCATCCCACCAATCAGAGCATAGGAGGGCTTTAGAGGGACTGAATATTCAAACAAACTGTTTTCAGACTCTTTGAGAAATTAAGTAATGTGCAATAAATATTATGAGAAAATTAAAGTGTTTTATTGGATGAATGTAAACCTGTTGTAGGCGAAACAAAACAAAGATAGTAATCTTTAAAATACCATAACAATAGTAACTTACTTACTTACGAATGAACGGACGACACATTTTACACATTGTTCTATTAGCCTTATAACATTTTAGCCAAATATTAAAGGTCCCGTTCTTTGTGATCCCATGTTTCAAACTTTAGTTAGAGTGCAGTTAGAGTATAAATAATATCTGTAAAATTATAAAGCTCAAAGTTCAATGCCAAGTGAGATATTTTATTTAACAGAAGTAGCAGGGCTCTAGAGTGTGACCATTTTGGTCGCACATGCGACCAAAATTTGTAAGGGTGCGACCAAAATTTTTCCCAGGTCGCACCAGTGCACCTAACGTTCTCTTATGATCGCAATCGCTCAATTTCCACAAGCGAGTATTTTGTTCTCTTTGCTCGCAAGTTTGGATCATATCGTGGCCAAACCAATCAGAGATAGAGATTGGGCTGGTCTTTGCCTCTGATTGGCTGTGGTTCAGCTATTCCTGTAAGAATAAAATATTCCGTGCTGTGTGATACGAAATAAATTGCGACCTGAACGTGAACACCAGAGAATCAGTTACGGCAATCAGCAGCAGAAGAAACAGACGACGAAGAAACTTTTAAAAATGTAGACTACTTTTTTATGGCTAGGTAAAAATATCCTCATATTCAAAAACTAACTCTCCTTTTACGAACCCGTTGGGCTATGCTGTTTTCAGTTGATGAATGAATGGAAGATTGTAGCGCGCAACGCGCATCCCATCCAATACATCGCAATAATCTTTGTGCTTTGTTACTATTGATATGAAACAAAGTTTCAGATTTCAAATTAGGTCCGTTTTCCTACGAAATTCAAAAACATAAATAGTGTATGACGCTGTGGCGTGAGATCGCTCTGGCTCAGCTCAAGTGAAGCAGCAGAGTGGAGCGCACATGATCTTCTCTTCCGCCTTAATACCAGTTACAGCGAGAAATAAACATGAACGAGCATGAAAAGATAGAGTACAACTTATCGAAATCTGTATCTTTCACATGGAATTGCTCAATCAGTGTTTCAACCGTGGAAAGACGTCAGTAAAACGGTTGTAAACAATGTAATTTAACGACATATTTACCTCAGAAAAAAAAACATATCCAGTGACCATAAACTTGTTAGCTAGCTAGAAAAATCAACTCTAGAGGTGCATTTTGCCAAGTATATGCACCATAGTACATCATTTTTAATGTTTTTCAATATTTAATCCATGTTGTTTGAAAAAATCTGGCAAGTTTTTATGCAGCCATCATTTAAATGTTTATATTTCATATAACATTATTATTATAAAAATAAATAAAAGTGTAATTTAAGTGTTTGTGTACAAATCAGGTCATTTTTACCTTCAATATTATAGAAGGGTAATGAAACAGTGGGCTACAATTGACTCCCAGTTTACAGCATTAGTTGAGATTTGTTTTCCTTGAGAATTGTGAAATTGGTGTCAATACCCATAACCTAACTTGAACAATGTAAAAACAACACTTAATTTTTTTTAAGATTTATATTTTTATATACAGTATAATTTTGCTTAAAAAAACAACAAAAAAACTACATCTTATTCTCCTCTTAGTCTTATCTTATACTCCTTATTCACACATCTGCATCTATCACAAGCTCATTTCGACTTCCATTTATACCACTCAGGGGCCGTTTACACGACACCGTTTTCAACTAAAAATGTAAAAACTTTTTATGCGTTTCGGACGATCGTTTACACGACAACGTCGTTTTGGAAGGCTGAAAATGCAAACTTTAGTAAACGGGTTGCAAAGTGAAAGCGATTTCCAAGAACAAAAACATGAATCTCTGAAAATGATGATGTATTACGTGTTCAGTCTATAGTGTTCCATCGTTATCTAATGGCCTGGCAGAAGAATACTGTGTTTTTAGTCGTTTTCGGTGGGTTCCATCATGTGAATGGGGATGGTTTTGAGACGGAAAACTCAAAAGCAAAAAATCTGTTTTACAGTCATTGTCTAGCCTTGTTTGTTTATGTTGGAAGTTATGTACTCTGCATGTACTCCAAGAAAGACTTTCCTGTGTTTTGGGATTTCTTGTCCTGTGGAATAAGATACATGATTGTTGACTGTGTTTAAGGGACTCTTCTGAGATATTACCTTTATAGTTTTGGCTGCATTGACAAATGCCATCCTGAGTGAGTGAGTGAGTGAGTGAGTGAGTGAGTGAGTGAGTGAGTGAGTGAGTGAGTGAGTGAGTGAGTGAGTGAGTGAGTTGGGTGAGTGGGTGAGTGAGTGGGTGAGTGAGTGAGTGGGTGAGTGGGTGGGTGGGTGAGTGAGTGAGTGAGTGAGTGAGTGAGTGAGTGAGTGAGTGAGTGAGTGAGTGAGTGAGTGAGTGAGTGAGTGAGTGAGTGGGTGAGTGAGTGAGTGAGTGAGTGAGTGAGTGAGTGAGTGAGTGAGTGAGTGAGTGGGTGAGTGAGTGAGTGAGTGAGTGGGTGAGTGAGTGAGTGAGTGAGTGAGTGAGTGAGTGAGTGGGTGAGTGAGTGAGTGAGTGGGTGAGTGAGTGAGTGGGTGGGTGAGTGAGTGAGTGGGTGGGTGGGTGAGTGAGTGGCTGGGTGGGTGGGTGAGTGGGTGGGTGAGTGAGTGAGTGAGTGAGTGAGTGAGTGAGTGAGTGAGTGAGTGAGTGAGTGAGTGAGTGAGTGAGTGAGTGAGTGAGTGGGTGGGTGAGTGAGTGGCTGGGTGGGTGGGTGAGTGGGTGGGTGAGTGAGTGAGTGAGTGAGTGAGTGAGTGAGTGAGTGAGTTGGGTGAGTGAGTGAGTGAGTTAGTTGGGTGAGTAAGTTGGGTGAGTGAGTTGGGTGAGTGAGTTGGGTGAGTGGGTGGGTAAGTGAGTGAGTTAGTTGGGTGAGTGAGTTGGGTGAGTGAGTTGGGTGAGTGATTGAGTTGGGGGAGTGAGTGAGTGAGTGGGTGGGTGAGTGAGTGAGTGAGTGAGTGAGTGAGTGAGTGAGTATGTGAGTGAGTGAGTGACAGTGAGTGTCTAACTTTTATAATTAAAAAAATGAATGAATGAGTGAATAAATTTAAAAAATATATTTTCATAAGTAAACTTATTAAGCACACATTGGGCACATATGATCATGAGTTTCCATTGGCTGCAAGTATTTTTTGGCTCCTAGCACATGTGTTTGTTTTCTGACATGTCAAAAAGCTAAACTTTTTGTGTGCAATGCCAATTAAACAAATAGAATCAAACCTATTGGAAATAAATGTCAACCTCAGTGAAAGCTCTGGATCTCATCTGTTTGCTTACATTCTGGAACAGCGATGTCAAAATTGCACTGTAAACCAACATTTGCAATATAATTCCAATGCATTGCTGACTAAACTACTGTAAATACAGAGGAGACACTGACACACTCACACTAACTCAATGACAGATGTGTCTGAAGATGGCATCAATAAGACAGCATGAGCTCATGATGTTTGCTGTCGGCCCACATGTAAAACACAAAAGAACAAGAGTTTAACCAGCAGTCAACTACAAAATAACAATACAACCCTAAAATCAGGTGAGGAAACGCTGAGGGAAGTACAGTATTCCAAAGTATAGTCTCAATACGAGTCTGATATAAATCACAACAGTTACTTTACTTCGAAATTCAGTGGAAATAATGACGTATGAATTAAAGGGGAACCACCATCTAATTTCTGTGCCAAAAGGTTTCCCAAACACTCCCATTGGTCAGGCAAATAGATAGTCCATATATGCCAATAGCATATAGTATACTATAGCATACTATACAATATCAGATACTCACCCCAGTGGTTTAATCAGAATTGTTTGGTCTTGCATTACATAACACCCGAGATAAAACAAAACCGTTTACTGAAAAAAAAAGTTAAAGAAGACTTAAAAACCAAACTCCTTAAGTTTGCATAATGTTCTGTAACAAAATGTGTTACATTTTTTTCCTCTATGCTTGCTTATATTAGAACACTTTTGTTTAATTCATTTTATTTTGTCTGTTTATTTTGCTATTAACATTGTTGTTGATTTGTTTCTATTCCTTGCATTGTATATTAAACATATATTTGGAAAAAGAAAAAAGAAACACCACCAGTCAGAGGTTTGGGCACAATGACTGCATTTGTTTTATAAAACCTTAAAGTCCCACTGAAGTGCCTTGGAACGTGCAGCTTTGTATGATGCGTTGACATAATTTCCACTGAAACAGGAAGCTAAGGCAAGACATATTGAATGGCTCCTCCCCCTTTGCATATAGCCAATGTCGTTTAGTTTACCTCACAGACAGCGCCATAGAAGTGAATCCGAGCACTGATTATACGTTGAATTCAATAGTTGGTCTGAGTAAATTCTTGCCATTTCATTCTTAACCAACGTACAGTTGGATACAGGATAAAACTCTAGCATTTGAGCAACAGAACAGATATTTGAGAACACACACACACACATCTCCAACCCATATTTCTCTGTGACGTGTCAAAGGTCACTTTAGCCAGGTGGTATTTATGGCATAGGGGATGGGAGTAGTGGGGCATTTTAGATTCTAGAGAGCATTGGATTGGACAGAAGATGTGATGAGAAACTGAAGTCTGCGGTCATGTCATAAAATCCATGATCCATTTTAGCGGAAGTGAGAGACTGTAAGTTCTGAATGCTTATATCTCCTAAATGTGTATTTTGTCATTGTTTTGGAACACACCATCTTATTCATAACCTTAAGGCTAAAACATTCATATTTCATACTAAAACACTTACATTTTGATTTCAGGGGGCATTTAAAATCATCTATCTATCTACACTCTAAACAATGCTGGGTTTTTTCAACCCAAATTTGGCTCAAATATGGACAAATTCAAATGTTGGGTTAAAAAATGTAATCCAACTGTTGGGTTAAAAATGTAACCCAACTTTCAACAGTACATTTTTTTTAAATTACATTTTTAAACAACATTTGGGTTTGTTCATATTTGACCCAATTTGGGTTGAAATATCTATCTATCTATCTATCTATCTATCTATCTATCTATCTATCTATCTATCTATCTATCTATCTATCTATCTATCTATCTATCTATCTATCTATCTATCTATCTATCTATCTATCTATCTATCTATCTTAAAATAAAATCCTACTTTAGAATAATTAAACTTGTGTGCACCTAATGAAGCTGGTTCTGGACCTTATGAATGTCCTTAGTGAGCAGAGCTAGAAACCAGACAGTGAATAGTGTTGAAATGTGTAGCTGTAACTTGCTGTATATAAACGGTTTAGCAACATTCGGTGGACACATTTCTATCACTACCAGTATATACAGCTTCATCCGGCCAACCCCAGTCTTTCCTGCTCTGACAGCTGGGCTACTGATCGTTTGACACGTTTGACATTACTGATGCCTGCTCTGTGAATCAAGTGAAGGCCCTGGACAAACTCAACATGCCAGTCTTCAGCTACGATCTATTTTGCTCTTGGCACGCACAATGTCTTAGCTCTTTCCGGATGGTCAGACTGCTGGTTGTGAATCAACATTTACATTAGAGCATCTGGGCATAGCTGTCTCAGATGTGATGTGCATTTTGTGTGAGGGCAAACGGCCAAGAACTGCAAGACGGCCTGCAGGGTGCTCAGGCTATAAAAAAAAAGAAAGAAAAAGAAAAAAACACATTGAATCCAAACCATTATTTAAGCAAAATTGCACCAACAACAGGCCGCAGCAAATGGTAAAATTAGGGTTCGAGCCACACCCACTCAACCGCCATGTCAAAAATACAATCCCACTAATAGGGTGACACAGTGGACTGTTGCGTTCGAATGTGTCCAGTCATGCTTTGAGAATGACGAGCGCTCTGCCCACCGTGAGGAAGAGGAAATCTGTGTGTTACTCATATCAATCAGCTTCAATAACAGGATATGGTTGAAATTGGTAATTTTGAAATACAGAAAAACAAGACTTAAAAAACAACCACAGCTTCTGTTGGCGCATTCTCGAGTGCTTGTTTAAAACCGCCCACCTTGTGGGGAATTCGCAGACGTTTAGCTGCTTGTTTAACTATTTTCCTGTTATGAACTTTGGGTTGCTTAAAATTGAACTTGTAAATCTCAAGAATGTGCTTAGGTAAGTGAGTGGATCGTAAATGTGAAAAATGGCCATTTAAAACGATTTCACACGAAAACGTCCCAGCTACAGCGACAAAGCGAGCGCTTCTGCGTTCACCGTGGTCATTAGAGCTTTAACAAGTGAATTTAAAAACACAGTAACACAACCACACCCGGCAAAGCCAAACATACTGCAAACATCTGTTTGACACGGTAGTACGTGAGAAATCTTGGCGAAAACTAGCATTTCACTAAAGAATAAATCATTTGGTGAGAGAATATGTAAATACCAATTGTCTCATTCAATAGATGTCATTCAAAGCCAGTTTACAGAGAGCTTAACCCAAACATTGTTTGAATTCTAATAGAAACTGATTAGTTTCAACAACAGTGAGTGTATGGTAACCAAAGCTTACTGATCACCGACTGAAATGATTTTGGTAAGATCAAGGTAAGAATGAAAAAATAAGTAAAAGCTGAAAGGATTTTGGTAGGATCATGGTAAGAATGAAAGAATGAGTAAAAGCTGAAAAGATTTTTACATTTAGCATTGTTTTAGGGAATGAAAGAATGAGAAGAAGCAACAGCAAACTGTCACGGGTCATCAATGAGGCCAGTAAGGCCCCGTCCACACTACTGTGTTTTTGTTTAAAAATGGAGAATTAAAACGAATACGATCTCTGTCCACACCAGTGTTTTATCTGCATATTAATTCATCTCGGTTCACATTAACATGGCTGAAAACGCGGATCACGTGACCATTCACCAACACTGGGCATGCGTGTGCCGGTGTAAACAGGAAACGGGTCATGTGATGGGTGGCTGACGAATCAGGGAAGGACATGTCATGACTGATTACACCCAATCATAGAGCCGAGCGTGAGCCTCTGCGTCATCATTTCTAAAGTCCTCCGTTTTGTTCCGTCTTCACTAAGGCCCTGTTTACACGAGAACCCTCGTGGATAAAAACGTAAAAATATTTTATTGGATGTGCCTTTCGTTTACACGGCGACGGCGTTTTGGAGGCTTAAAAACGCAAAAAGTGAAACCACCCTCCAGAGTGGAAATCTTAAAAACGCTCCACCGCCGCGTTCCCGTGTAAAGGGTAAAAACGCAAAAGTCTGCTTGACGGTGAAGGTTGTACGCAGGCGCGCGGACTTCTTGTTGTTGTGTGGCAGTGCTCCATATCGCCACCTAGCCACCTGGAGTGCATACTACATTGAATTTACGCACTTTTGCGTCACCATGTGCACGCGGATTTCCCACCCAAAACTCTAGTCTAAACGTAGAATAAAAAGTGATAACGCAATCGTTTCCGTGTAAACATAGCCTAATACGCCCTCCGGAGATTCAAAACGCAAAACAGTGCTGCAGCATTTCTAAACTTCTCCGTTTTAGGTCTTCATTTTTTTCCGTTTTAGTCTGGACGGGTACACGTAGCAAAAGGTCTCAGTTTTTAAACGAAATCGCAGAAGTGTAGACGGGGCCTAAGATCTCACAGTCCAGGACAAACATTTTTACAATTTCAGATCTATTAGAATCTATTCAGATTCTCTCCATTTCGCATTTCAGGTGCTTCCATCTCTACAGCAGAAACAAACTTTGTTGCATTATTTTCCCTGTAAAGCTGCTTTGAAACAATCTGTTTTATAAAAAGTGCTATATACACATATAAATAGGTCCCACTTTATATTAAGTGGCTTTAAGTACTATGTACTTACATCGAATAATAAGTACAACGTATTATTGTGTTCCTGATGTATTGTAAAACACTTTTGCTGCTATTGAGGTGTGATACGGGTAAGGTTAGGGACAGGTGTGGTGGTATGGGTTGGTTTAAGGGTAGGTTAAGGTGTGAGGGAAGGGTCAACTGTGTAATTACAAATGTAATTACATAAACTAATTAAAGCTGTAATTACATGCTGGTATTTTTCAAATATAAGTACAATGTAAAAACATGTATGAACACAATAAGTCCATTGTATCAAATTATTAATTTCAATATAAGTACATAATACTTAAAGCCACTTATTATAAAGTGGGACCCATAAATAAATGTGACTTGAGTTTACTTGTAAGTAAACTGAAAATTCCTATGGCCAGAAAATTGCTTATACAAGAGATAATTTGTGCCATAATAATTGCAGTAATTTGAATGAATATGTCAATGTCAATGACAAAATTCGATGAATTAGCAAATTGAACTGCTAAAAAGAATACAGATTTATTTAAACAGTTTAAATTCAGTTTACTTCACTGTAATCAAATTAACGTCAAAAACCATAAAGCCCACCCCATTAAATTTGTTGCTTCTTTTGTTCCCATCCTATGACCTGAACAATTAAAATTGTTCATAAAACAATGGTTTATTTCATTATATTGATGTTGCCATAAACGCAATAAGCGATTTGAGGAAGCACATGACTGATCATTGTGCTTCACCGTGAGTCTAACAAAACCCCTTAACTATAGGGAAATCACTGTAACGAATGAGCATATCAATTTATTTTGCATTAATTGGAAACAAAGGTTCACGAATGTCCAGTATAGAATCAAACCAGCGAGAACAATTGTACAATAGTGACGTGCATTAAAGCAGGCCTCTAATAACAATATAAGAACATACGAATGTAAATCACTGTACCAATGACATGGGAAAAGCCTCACAACAATGACAACAAACTCCAGCCTGTCGTTCTAAAGAGCAAAGAGACTCGCTGGCTTATTGATGAGAGGAACGGTCCAAAGTCAAACAGCGACAACACAATACGAGCTTCCTGTGCCATAGGCCACCTGTCTCTCTTGTTTAGAACAATCGCTCCAGCGAAAGCCACATCCTAAGCCGCAGATCCCCAAAGCACCTGCTGCTGTGTCCTGCTCACGGACCGTCAGGGTCACATCCCATTTCATTTGAGTACTGGTTTTCACTAACAAACATGGGGTCAGGGAGAAAACACACAGCACGCGAGAGTCTCCAACATGAGTTCAGCTTTTCCACTGAGGTAAAATCACATTTCTCAGAGTTTGCTCTTTCAAAACTCAGGAGACCTAAGATCAGATTTGTGAACCAATCATTCTTTTGAAGCTGATCTTTAGAAATGAATCGACTGACCACTAATTCAGCTCACTGATTTAATGATCTGAAAGAGTTAAAAATCCATTAGAGGAGAAGACTGTAAATGAAAATGAGTTCGATTTCAGTCAAGTCCTCCCTCAAAGCTGCCATATGACTTCTGAAGAGTTTGATATATCAGAACACAAGCTGTATGGACTACTTTTATGGTGATTGAGACTTAAAAACTTCAATCACTGCAATTACAAAGAGCAACCAGTAGATTATTCAATCTCAAACTCCTTCCGTGCTCCATGTAAGAAAGTTAAACAATATACATATGGAAATACACACATATGCATGACCAAAAGATATCCATACACCACTATACCATATATTGCTGGGTACAAAAACATGACAAGTAAACAAATCTACAAAAATAAGAAGAAAAGTTAACTGTTAACTTTTAAAAAGCTGCAGTCTGTAGCTTTTTTGAGGGTTGAAAATTAGCCAAAATACATATTTGAGAAAATAAATAACCAGTCAAATGTTCAAAACTATCTGCCTTATCTCGATTCAAAGCAGTAAGCTTGTAATAATATTTTAATTCCAGTGGTACTGGTGGATTTCCGCGGGAGATTCGAGCATGTCTTTGCGACATTACGTCACATCTGTACACATAAAGGAGTCTCGGCTAGCTATATTGCGTGTGAGGATGTTGGATATTTTGAGGTGAAGATTTATAGCCGTTACTCACTGCACTTGATATAATTAAACTTATCAACTTGATGGTGGATCCAGAAAGGTTCGACCGACAATAACCGAAGACAACAGATTCACCCGTTGTAAAATGCAAAAGACTTAGTTCGGATTTCTGAGTGGTTACAGAAAAAAAGAGACTGCAACCGGACCCATGCGAAAACAACGATACATATCGGAAGGACATTACATGTAGAAATGCAATGCTAACGTTGTTAACATTAACAATTTGAGAACAAAGTATAATTTGCATGGTTTACGTAATATTTTATATTTAATCAGTGTGATTAATGCAGTGTCAGAACCAGAACAAATTATGTTCTTATGTTGGTCATACTTCCAAAAAGAATAATCTGTGATTCTGAATGCCAGTACCAGTGTTCTGTCGATTTTTGCTGCCTTGTCGAAAAATGCTACTGTAGCGCGATTGATCACAGAATGCCGATTAAATTCGTATGAAATACAATTATAATACAATTCTAAGTTATGAGTAGCTACTGTATACTGTAGACTACTGTTTTTATTTTTAAAATGGTGAAAAGTAAAAATTTTCATAAAATATTCACCTTTGACTTGTCAAAGTACACCTTTCCTCATAGTAACTGAAACTTTCAGTTATTCTTTTTCAGCTGGCTGACTGTACAAATATTCATATGGTAGTAAGCATTTTTTAAAGGGAAATTATACATTATAACAGGAAAATTTACCTTTTATTAAAAAAAAACAAAAATGTGAGTCTGCACATGCGCATAACCAGTAAGTAGCAAATCTCGATGGGTAGCATGAATCGTCAGAACACCGGCGTGGCAACTGACAGCCTCATAGTCTCCTCAAACATTGTGTTCATCCTCGCTGTGCCGTGTCGAGGGTGTTGAAGGACAACTCTCGTAAAGTTGATACTTCTGTGAATGACCGCAATTGCAGATTTCGAACAGAGATGGCGACAAAGAGGAAAAACGCCAGACTCCAGCTTTAACATAACTCACATTGTTTAACATCTTAACCATTAAAGGGGACATATCATGCAAAATCCACTTTTTTAGCCCTTAAATGCATTTTGTTGTATATTTGGAGTGTTTATAAGTACAGAAAAGATTAAATTATTCTCTTCAGGCGCTTCGTTTATATCTTTATATTCTGTTTTGGTCATATTTTTCAACCTGTTCAGATTTTTCTGTTTTCTATGACGTTTTTTGAACAATAGCGTCACAGGATTTGCAGCGGAACTGCCAAATAAGGACATCGACTACCGGTCCAACACTTCGAGCAATCCGCCATTATTATTTCTCGCTCCGATTTTGTAGTCCAAGCTCAATGATGCAGAAGTTACGAGAGGGCAAGTCAAAATGTTCGGTTGTTGGATGTAGCTGCTAGTGACCTGAAGCACTTGAAGGATTCCCACTTCAACAACCTCCGCCAGTAACGTTATAACTTGCAGAAGGGTTTGCCGATTGACTTCGTTTGAATGAGGGGTAACGTTAACGTTAAATTCCTTCTATCTTTGGAGAAAACGAACAGAGATTCGATAAGCTGTAAATATCGTTAATAAAAATAAAGTACTTTAACACATGGTGGTCAAGGTTTAGCAGTACCTTTGTCTTTCTTTGTTTTTGTTTTGAAGTAACGTTAGCTACACATTTAGTCTGCAGTATTGTTCTTGAGTTTCATGGTCATTTAGCTGCTTTTCTGATGCTTTTCTAAACGTATCATATTATCAATACAGATTGTTTGTGGTAAGATTAGACCGTCAGTGTGCTTGTTTTAACAAGAGAAATAGTCGACTTTCACTAATAACACAAAACAGTTAACTCACATACCAATACATCCATATGAAGACGTTGTTCTGCAGGTTCGTCGTCGTCTCCTCTTTATCAACTCGCTCGAATAAGTAAGGCTTGATGGACAAGTCTTCTGTTGTTGACGTTTTATTAACGTGTGAATAAAAATGTTCTTTGAAGGTATCGTTTATCTCTTATCAAACTACAATAATGGCCGAACGCGGGGATGTTGAACCGAATGTGAACTCAGCGACCTGGAGAGCGGGCGGGGTATGACGCATCTCCTTTTTATTTAAAGGGGACGCTTTGAAACGGGTTGCTCAAAGACGCACATCAGAAAAGGGGTAGAAAAGGGGCTTGTGGAGCTATAATAATGAGGAATTCAGACCCAAGTA
The DNA here is from genome assembly GCA_038021265.1 of Cyprinella venusta. NCBI lineage: Eukaryota > Metazoa > Chordata > Actinopteri > Cypriniformes > Leuciscidae > Cyprinella > Cyprinella venusta. The sequence goes on along the minus strand of CM075875.1, from coordinate 24,800,671 downwards.
TTGCAGTTATGTTTTATATAGACCACAACGGTATGATTTATATGTAAAAATGAATGATTTAACTGTTAATCGCTGTTTAAAAACTACGACACTTTAGGGGTTTGGGGTCATTTTGACCCCAGACTTTTAAAGAGTGATTGCATAAGGAAATAAACATTTTTATATGGAAAACTATATATCATTTTTTAAATTCACTTCTCAACTAATCATTTATGCTGTGTTTTTTTGGAATTTTTTAAGTTTTCTACCTATTTACTGCACAATTACATAACTAGGCCATAAATTGACACATGAAAAATGTCTTTTTAAAGAAAAAAACACTTAAATTATGATGATAATTAAATCTAAACAGTTTTTGGACATTGCTTTATGTGTTTGGGATAGAATACTACCATCTGGTGGTTAGTCGAAAAACAGTTTTTCTTATAGTTAAGGAATTAAAGTGCAATGACCACATCTTTCCAATAGGGGCCAATAGAGACTCATTCATTTTCACTTCATTTTTCTTGATGCTTCAAATCCTCATCACAACTTGATATATATGATATATATATATTTTGTGAATTGCACAAAATATGTTTGTTAAAATTAGAGTTTGTTGTTGTCTGATACATTTTGAATTATTTGTTTATGCAAATTATTATACATACATTTGCATAAATACTACAAATCAGCACTATGACATGACTGTATACACACACTTCATTTTAGAAAATTATTTATCAACTATTATTATTTTTTTTTTAGAACAAGACATTTTAGAACAAATAAATTTAATAAACCAAGTACATAAACCAATATAATACAAAACAACAGCACTAATAAACTGTAATGAACAGGATGCATACATGTGTGTGTTTGTGTGTGTGTGGCTGTGTGTGTGTGTGAGATAGAAAGCTCATTCCACTTTGTGTTTATGCTCTAGGACCAGCCCTTGAATTTAAAAAAAAAATATTTTAGATTTATGCCAGTTTTGTTTGTTTTATTTGCCAATTTCTGTAAAAATGCTCTCTGTTGCAGTCATGGCATGTGTGTGTTTGTGTGTGTGTGTATGTGTGTGTGTGTATGAGATAGAAAGTTTGTTCTACTTTCTATTTGTGCTCTAGGACCAGACCTTGGTTTATATGTGGAACATTTCAGATTTATAATGGATTTACTTTTATTTTTTTGACAATCAAAATGGAAAAAATGATTTTTTTTCATTTTCCCATTCATTTTCAATGTGGGGTCATTTTGACCCCAAACAGCTTAAATGGTAAAGTTTTTTTTACACACCTTTAGAACAACCAAATCAAGCCCAGTTTTTTTGTGCATGTTTAGATAGATTATTTAGGAAAAGTCACCGAGTTTCATGTCCCTGAGATGAAGGGAACATTTTTAAATTTTCAAGGAAAAGTCCAGCGGGGTCAGAATGACCCCAAACAGAAGCATGATATGTACCCTTTAAAACCGGATCACACATCGGTGTGTGTTTACCTTTAAGACCGGATCGCGCATCTGTGCGTAGTCACCATTAAGCCCGGCAAACACATCTGCATCATTTTGAGTGGTGTCAGCTTTTTATTCCATGTTTTTATCTGCTATAGACCCTGAGAAATTAAGATTTTAGTAGGCTTTGACATATTTTGACAAATATTTCTGGAAACCCTAAGGTTTTGGGAGGGGGTTTTCAGAAAAGTAGCAGTCATTGTTTTTTAGCAGATGTTTTAGGCCTAAATGGGTTAAACATCAAGAAGCATGTAATTTATTCACCCCTTTAATTACATGCATTATTTCATATTTCATGTCACAAGGGTTTAGAATGACATGAGAGAGACTAAATGATGACAAAAGATTTTTGGGAGCATTTTTTCCCTCAAAAAAGTAATTATAAATGAACACACACACATAGTATTTAATAAATTAGGTCAATTTTGAAGTAACTTTGCTCTAAAAAAAAAAGGCAGTAACAAGCAGACCAGAAGGAAGGAACTAATAAACGGTTGCGTAGTAAATAAGATAATGTGCTGTAGATTATAAGTGTTTTTAAAGGGGAAACACTTCTATAATATAAATTGGACAAGTTTTATTCTTACAATAAGAGTTAAATATATCTGAATAGCAGCCCAAATCATGTTTTTCTCAAGAGCTTTAGGAGGAACAATTGCTACAGTATGTCAGGGCAATCTTATTCCCGTAAATGTATCAGAAGAATTACTTTTAAATGCCATTTTTTTAAATACATATTGAATTTATGAAAATGATAGGGAGTCATGTACAACAATCACTATCAGTCCAAAGTTAATTATATCCCTCTGTCTACGCAAGATGACAACAGCAGAAAGCCGATACCATCTCTAATACCAGCTTAGTCCTGTTTATAAAAGCTTCTGTCTAAGTCTGCCGTTCTTGTGTTTCTGAGTCCTCAGAGTGTTTCCATATGTGTGATGCCCACACCGAGTTAGCCAACATGATTCATTCCAATCACAGTCCCCACCAAAACGGCTTCTGTTCCCCTGCTCTAACGACTCAAACATATTACATGTCCCAAACATTTCATCGGCACTCCTAGCCAACTCCAAACTGCCACGGACAGGCGTCTCATCCGGACAAAAAGCAAAATCCTTGCCAGTTCAGAGGATGAAGCATAAAGGGCACTTTGAGCGATTCCTGGTACCTTCCAGTGGAGCCGAGAAAAGGCATGCTTCGTTTGAAAATGTTATTATTTTGCATGATGCATCTGCTGCATATTTTTATTTCTTGCCCATATAGACTCCTCCAGATTAGCTCCGAATAGTAAGCTGTAATTATGTCGAACAGGAACTTCAGGGTGCTGTGTGAAATCGCAGATCTTCACAAAACCCCCCCAAAAAAGTCCCTGTGTGCCTAAAAGCATATCTAAAAATACTAAGGCACAGCTGGTTGAAATTTATTTTCTAGGCCATAGCAACAATGTTTGGTTGTTTCCAATTTCTAAAAACCGCAGATAGTAAAACGCACAGAGACTACGGCAGACGTAAATAGCGCATGCATGCTTCAGCACTTTTAAGGACCGTGTGGGGGAAGAAAGTGAAAGGTTTGTCAAAGGTAAATTCACGACTTCTCACAACCATAATATCGTAAAACAGGCAGGGAAGTTTCCAATCATGAGGAACGAAGAACCTTATGAACTACGTGAAATCAATTAAAAGAGTCAAATACCAACTACTGATGTTCCATCAACTACTTCTGCAAATGTACTGAAAGAAATCTGGATTAATTCACATGACATGAGTGAAAATTTAACAATTTAGCGTTAGGGGTTTGTTCAAATCGCTAACCTTCAGAGTGAGCAATAGTAATAGAGATGTTTGATTTGGTAAACACCACTACTCAATGCAAGTATTTTTTGGACACAGAATCTGACAAGATTACACTGTTAAAAATAAAAAATAAAGTTATTTTTTTATATCTATAGTTCCATTAAGAACCTTTAACATCTATGGACAAATTCCATTGCACACAAGGTCCTTTATAGTTAAACAGTTTTTGTGAAGTGTTAAAAAGTTAAAATGGTTCTTTTAAGAACCATTCACTGAAAGGATCTTAGGGAATCACCTTTTGGAACCCTTATTTTTTTTTACAAGTACTAGTAAAAGGAGTAGTTCACTTTAAAAAAATAACTTTTGCTGATAACTCACCCCCATGTCATCCAAGATGTCCATGTCTTTCTTACTTCAGTCGAAAAGAAATTAAGGTTTTTGATGAAAACATTCCAGGATTTTTCTCCACATAATGCACTTTACTGGGAACCAAACGGTTCAAGGTCCAAAAGACAGTTTCAGTGCAAACTGCAAACTGTTCAAAGGGCTTTAAACGATTCCAGACAATGAATCAGGGTCTTATCAAGCGAAACGATGGCTCATTAATAAATAAGTAAATAAATAAATAAACAGTTTTGTAAGCTTAAATGGCCTTGCTCTGTTCTGTGATGCGTGTTCGTGACTCACCTGTTCGAACTCATTTATCAAAATGAACGAATCTTTTTCCGAGTCAATTCGTTCATTTCATTCGTTGAATGAACCAAATGACACAAAAAAAGATTCGTACATTTTGATAAACGAGTTCGAAGAGGTGAGTCACAAACGCACATCACAGACCAGAGCAAGGCCATTTGAGCTTATAAAATTTAAACTTAGCTATTTTTGTTTATTAATTGAGCGATCGTTTCGCTTAATAAGACCCTTATTCATCGTCTGGAATCGTTTAAAGCCCTTTGAACAGTTTGGCAGTTTGCACTGAAACTGTCTTTTGGACCTTAAACTATTTGGTTTCCATTGAAGTGCATTATATGGAGAAAAATGCTGGAATGTTTTCATCAAAAACCTTAATTTCTTTTCGACAGAAGAAAGAAAGACATGGACATCTTGGATGATATGGGGGTGAGGAAATTATCAGCAAAACTTTTTTTTTTTTAAAGTGAACTTCTCCTTTAAGATCTTAGCAGTAATGTACAGTACAGCATACACGCATAATGAATTGAGTCAGGTAATATTAAACAAAGAAAGTTTTCGAAATAATCATCTTACAGAGGGGCGCAACTGTGCATTTGGTGTGAAAGTCAATGGGGGCCCATCAACTGTTTGGTTCCCTAACAAGTTCAGCAATGTTTTGTACTGAATTACGGAGTAGCAAAAGTTATCAAAAATCCATCGTATCTACATGAAATCACACAAATATCCTATTTTAAATTTTAAACATGATTTTCGATGAATAGTGACTAGTTATCCCTGTTAACAATTTCATCAGTTTTTTGTCTGGAATGCAATGCTGACTTTTTCTCTCTCTCTCTTTTTTGTAATAGAGATACTTGGTAATGAATTTATATTAACATTAATCACTTCACCCTCTCAGACAACATTTTTTTTTTTAAATGTTGACTGACTTCATGACTTACAATGAAAAAAAAAAGTATACAAGTTAAGCTTACCAATCTGTTTGTTCACTTGGACTTTGCTGTCCTCATTAGAACGCAATGTTGTTGTTTTTTTAATTTTCCCTTTGCCCCCTTTTTTTCATGTGCCTGAGTTTGTGACTGTAATGTTGAAGGGTGAGAGTTTGATATGTACTCACTTGATAAAAATACATTCTTGAACTAATAAAAAAAAAATACTAAACAAAAGTTAAATAAAACTGTCCTTTCCTTTCATTATTTTTTTAAAAAAAATAAGCGTTTGATTATGAAAGAAGATTTTCACAGAATGATTACAGCAAAATGGCTGGATTAATTTTCAACATTACACCAGTCTTCAGTGTCACATGATACTTCAGAAATCATGAATACGCTGATATCCTCAATTAATTTAAATTGAGGAATCTTCAAGATAGTCTGCTGAACCTTAACTACTAGACCTATTCTTTAACCTCTTGTCTCTTGTCTTCAGCTACTTTTAATACATATTCCTGCCCAAAAGACCAGCATATGAAGGTCCATTTTTGGCAAAACAGCATAAAATAAACATAAGATCATCCAATAGTAATATTTAAAAATCGAACTGGTCTGTAGCTGCATTGGCTGCTATAGAATTCAAATGATGAGCTGTTCAGATTAAGCCATTTCACAATGGCTTTGAAATGGTTCATCCAATCAGATTTTAGTGTTTGGAACTATACATGTAATACAAGTAATTTAATGGACTGTTTGCACATATTTAGTCACATACAGAACACAAATCTGATTAAATCCTGCGGTTGCTGGATATTAACAAGGTTTCATCTGTTGGATCTTCCTAATAAATCCAGGAGCTTAACTTCATTATTTGGTAAATGAGCTCCATTGAACATTGTCTGGCATGCATCCAACAGAGCTTTTTTTAATCCCGATTCCCTAAATAATTTGTGTTTCATATTAAATGATTCCTGGTGAGCCATGCTTCTGTTACCGTTACACAAGACACAGACGTTTCAGCACATATGATGACAAGCTGGTCCATCGCTGATGAAAAGAACCAATCAAATCCTCAAGCCCCTAAAGACATTGGCTAATTGCAGTAATAAGGCAGAAGCAGAGATTTGGAACTAAAGATGCTGTCTCGCTGCTGAAAGCCGGCACGCTTCTTTGGCCAGTTCTGTGGGCTTGTGGTTTTCTCTGATCTTCCTGAGTAAATCTCCCCCCATTACCCCCACAATGGTTACTGAACTGTCGGATTATCTCCCAAAGCACGCTTCTACCATCAGGGTTTGTGGTTTTTGCCTCTTTGGAGCTGCAATTGATTACAAAGGTTGATATTAAATGAAATTAATCTCTCTGGTGTCCAATTTTTACTCTAAGTTTGTTTCCTAATAGAAAACACTCTAATTTACAATGAAACTGAACGTTTATTTGTTACTTCCCCCTGGTCTACTTGTTTTTGTGCTTGTTCTTGTCCTTTTAAAAGACAACATTAAATCTAAGTCTATATAAATAATAAACTGAGTCTATTTTATTTATATTAATAAATGTTCCTTGTGTTATTGTGCATGATTCAAGAAAAAAATAATATATAAATATGTATACGTATACACACACACACACCCCCACACACTGAACAAAATTATAAACAACACTTTTGTTTTTCCCCCCATTTTTCATGAGCTGAATTCTCTATTACTCTATTAGATCTATTACTTTTTCTATGACCACAAAAGGCCTATTTCTCTCAAATATTGTTCAAAAATCTATCTAAATCTGTGTAAGTGAGCACTTCTCCTTTGCCGAGATGATCCATCCACCTCACAGGTGCGGCATATCAAGCTGCTGATAGATTGCAGATATTTCCCTGCGGACTGGTCTCTCGTTTACACGAAAACCCCGTTTTTATCACAGAAAACGATTATTTCTAAAAACTCCGGCCTAAGTGGAGATTTCTGAAAACGGCGGTTATGTGTTGTCGTGTGAACTGGGAGAAACGGCGTTTTAGGTTCTCTTTTGTCGATTCTGAGGATTCTGATTGGCTTGCATGGGTTTATCATTAACCCCTACACTGCCACCAATAAGTTTGGCATAGTTATGATGGCGCTCGCCGGCATATTTATGCGAGGGTGTGTGAACGATGTTATTTTTGAAAACGGAGAGGGGGAAAATATTTGTTTTGCTAAATACCCGGCTTTGTGTAAACGTGGCCTTAGTGTATTGGGAGGGTCCGGTGGGTCCGAAAAACTTTGTCCAAAAACCAGTCAGTATCTGGTGTGACCACCATTTGCCTCACTCAGTGCAACACATCTCCTTCGCATAGAGTTGATCAGGTTGTTGATAGTGGCCTGTGGAATGTTGGTCCACTCCTTTTCAATGGCTTTGTGAAGCTGCTGGATATTGGTAGGACCTGGAACACGCTGTATGCCGATCCAGAGCATCCCAAAGATGCTCAATGGGTGACATGTCTGGTGAGTATGCTGGCCATGCAAGAACTGGGATGTTTTCAGCTTCCAGGAATTGTGTACAGATCCTTGCAACATGCGGTTTTAACATGCTGCAATATGAGGTGATGGTCGTGAATGAATGGCTCAACAACAATAGGTCTCAGGATCTCGTCCCGGTATCTCTGTGCATTCAAAATTCCATTGACAAAATGCACCTGTGTTCGTTGTCCATAACATTCGCCTGCCCATACCATAACCCCACCACACCATGGGCCACTCGATCCACAACATTGACATCAGCAAAACACTCACCAACACAACGCTATACACACTGTCTGCCATTTGCCCTGTACAGTGAAAACCGGGATTCATCCATGAAGAGAACACCTCTCTAAAGTGCCAGATGCCATCGACTGCGAGCATTTGCCCACTCAAGTCGGTTACGACGACGAACTGCAGTCAGGCGAGAGCCCAATGAGGACGACAAGCATGCAGATGAGCTTCCCTGAGACGGTCTCTGACAGTTTGTGCAGAAATTCTTTGGTCCAGCTGTCCGGGTGACTGGTCTCAGATAGGGATGCACCGAAATGAAAATTCTTGGCCGAAACCGAAAACCGAAAAAGAGGAAACCAAGGTCGAAAACCGAAAACCGAAACACCGAAAGAAATTATGCCAATTATTAGTTTCATTGCATTTATGGCTATGACTGTGTACAAACGTTACTAAAATCAAGGCATTGCAATTGAATAAATTAATATAAAATTTTCAAAGAATAAATCAATTACAAATTATGCAAATATTTATTTAGCACAATGCACAGTATAAAATAAAAATCAAACTAAAATGTTTTTGACCCCACTCATTTGTACATCAATAATAATCTACTGGCCTGCAGAAAGGTTTTAAAATTAAATGCTCTCTCATAAAAACAAAGCAGAGCGCGACCTTCTCATCACACCAGCACCCAGTTTGCACGTCTAAATTAGTTTCTTACATAGTTACATGTTAAAAATTTAGCATACAATAGCATAAAAAGCCTTTTTAAATTAACAAAGGTCCATGTTTAATACAAATGTACATGAAACTTAATGAAACATGTTTAGTGAATGTAGAAAATATTTAAGAGAGCATTAATTTAGTTCTATACATACATGTTCCCATATATATTTTTTTGTAATGTCACAAGTAATAATCTCAGGGTTTACTGGGTTTTACCTGATTATTTTTGTATTGGTGGTGAAATACTAAAAAATAAACATTGTCATGTGTTTATCTTTCTTCTTCTCGCCGATTCCTAATTGTTAGAGGACAGTTACTCGAGTCGTCCCCTGTCGTTTCAAGGAATAGTACAACGGCGAGCGGGTCAAGTATAAACCCCTCGACCATTTGGAGCGGTGCGCCGTGCGCGCGCTGTCTGTGGAGACTCGCGGATACTTTCGCCTGCCCCCGCGTCTTGACCCGCTCCCATCCGGAGTCTTCGTCATGGCGGCGCGCATTGTATTGGTGGATAAACAAGGCTTCCGTCTCCTCGCGGGTTCAGATTCACTGAAATAAGTCCACACCGCAGACATGTTGCTTCATACAAGCACGTGCGGCTCGCGGTTTCTGTTTGCGTCATCACAACATTTCGGCCGTATTGTTTCGGTGATAAAAGTCTTTCGGCCGAAAACCGAAAATACACTTTTGGGCCATTTTCGGCCGAAAATTTTCGGTGGGCGAATATTCGGTGCATCTGCATCCCTAGTCTCAGATGATCTTGGAGGTGAAGATGCTGGATGTGGAGGTCCTGGGCTGGTGTGATGACACGCGGTCTGCTGTTGTGAGGCCGGTTGAATGCATTGCCAAATTCTCTGAAACGCCTTTGTCACGGCTTATGGTAGCGAAATGAACATTCAATTAATGAGAAACAGCTCTGGTGGACATTCCTGAGGTCAGCATGCCAACTGCACGCTCCCTGAAAACTTGCGACATCTGTGCCATTGTGCTGGGAGATAAAACTGCACATTTTAGAGTGGCCTTTTATTGTGGCCAGCCTAAGGCACACCTGTGCAATAATCATGCTGTCTAATCAGCATCTTGATATGCCACACCTGTGAGTTGGATGGATTATCTGGGCAAAGGAGAAGTGCTCACTAACACTAATTTAGACAGATTTGTGAAAAAATTGAGAAATAGGCCTTTTGTGTAAATAGAAAAAGTATTAGCTCTTTGAGTTAAGCTCATTTAAAATGTGGGCAAAAACAAAAGTGTTGCGTTTATAATTTTGTTCAATATAAACAATATAAGTGTGTGTGTGTGTATACATGTTACTTGTTAACAATGTGTTAATAAATGTTTTCCTTGTCTTTTGTTGTTTGGCGAACAATAAAAACACAGACAGCAGGAATATTACGGATATACGCTTCTGAAGAGCGTTTTTGAAGCCTAAAGTGGGCGGGGCCGGCCGTCGCCATCTTGGCAGCGCGTCACCTCTCGTAACTACCAGATAAAATAAAATGGGCAAAGAGGCGGGACGTGGGTGGAGCTGAGGTACTAATGCTATATGCTACTGACCTCGCACTAAAGTGACAGCTAACTGAAGAAGTAAAGCCAACAGTTAAAGTTCATGTTTTTGCCTTTTGAAATATTATGATAGCTAAAAGAGGAACTAAAAGTGAGACTGTGATTATTGTTCTGCTATAAAAATGTATTATACCACGGGCTGTTTAAATACTCGATTCTGATTGGCTGGAAGGTGTGCAGTAAAACCCTTTAATGCACAGGTAGTTCCAGTCAGTTTGATTACAGTTTGAAAAGAATCCGCTTAGACTGTAAACCATAGACTGTAAAACAAACATTGGTAACCATAGTAACAGTTACGCTTGCAAACAGATTCATAATTCATTCAAATAAATGCAATCCGATGGCTCTACTTTATTTAAAGTGGACGGAGTAGAACTAACGAGCCGTAACTTAAGAAAATAACCGTCATTTTTACATATCTGTTAAAAAATTACACTGTTAACATCAGTTATAGCTTTAATTTCTTTTTAACTTGGCAAATAACCGTGGTATAAGCGGGATAATCCACGGCTAGCCATGCATTAAAGGATTTTAATGCACGGCGTAGAGGCAACCACCCTCCGCTTCGCGTCGGGTGGTTCTTAGCCTCTACGCCGTGCATTAAAATCCTTTAATGCATGGCTAGCCGTGGATTATCCCTTACTTATGATGCAGTAACTTACAATATTGCTCTGGGCTTTGCGTGTGACAGTGACTGCGTTTACATGCAGCCAATAACCCGTTCAAAACCGGGATATTAGCAATAACCCGGTCGCGAACGTCCATGTAAACACTGGCAAAAACCCGAAAAATGCTCATATCCCGGATTTTAAAAACCGGGATATTATACCTGGGGTACCCCTTTTCTAACCCGAATTTTTGGTCATGTAAACGCGTATCGGCATATCCCCATAGTGATTTGTGTTCTGCGCATGTTCTATTCGCAAGGAATCTTGGTCTTTTGAGTAGAGAAACTTCTCGGCGCATACAAAAATCCGCGTGCAGTATGCCGGAAGTAAACATGGCGAGACCAGGCGAGACACAGCACAGCACAGCATACTTTTGGAGCGAGCTCAGTAACGTTACCAGCATCATAGCGCAAACAAAGGCGATCGCTATCTGCCCCGAACTATTCATTATCCGCATACTGCTGTTATTTTTGACTTTGGATACAGGAAGAAGAATCGGAAATGACGTATTTTGCGTCTTAAGGTTGTCCGTACGTCTAGACGCTAACCGCGCGTCGCCGTTTACATCGGAATATTGCAATTCCATGTATACAGGAGAAACTCTCTCTGCTCACGCATGTAAACGGGTTATCCCTAATGTTTCAGAAACCCGAAAAGTGACCTTTACCCGACCATAACCCGAAAATTGGCTGCATGTAAACGTAGTCAGTGATTCATGCCTGTTATGTCTGTTAGCATTGCATCGCAAGTAGGGTTGCGAACCGAGAACCGGTTCTTTTTCAGAACCGGTAGTTTTTTTGAAAAAATACCGGAACCGTTCAAAATTCCTAAGTTTCGGTTCCTAAAACGGTTCTGGTGCGATATGAGGGCGAAGTCCTGGGAGTAGATTATCCTAGCGTCTCACCTCCAGACACAGACAGAGAGAGAGAGAGAGTAGAGCTGAGTGATTAATCTTTAAAAGATTTCGATTCAAGCACCTACGCCGTCTTATTCCTAAATGACAAAAACTTCACCACTGAAGTTGCGATTTGCTCTCACACGCGCTGCATTTAATGTAAACACACACACACGTGCGCGCGCGCGCCGAGTCACGTACATTCAAATCAGTTTGCGCTGAGAGAGAGAGAGCAGTTGTCGATATGAAACTGCTTTATAATCACACAGTATCAATATTTGTTACACATATTCAAATGATTAACGTTACAGAAGTAGTGAGATTATAGTTTGAGTAAACCTTGACGGTAGTAGTCAAAACAGATGCAGTCCGTAACGTTTTTGTGTTCAGAATTTACAACATGTATACAATGAGCGAGTGCATCATGAATGCTTTTTTTTCCAAACCATGTTTTTGTCTTATCTTGAATCACTACGTAAAGCCCGTAATAAGCGTTAATACATGGACTTGTTTAGACTGGATGGCGGATCGCAGCGGCTGCGTAGCCCAATGCCTGAGTGACTCGTCATGGACATAAACAGAGAGAAGTAGCTCCGGTAACTCTGTTCTTCCGCAAGACGCATGCACTGCAGTTCTGTGTATTAACTGCAATTTAGGGCCGATTTATCCAGTAATAATGCAATAATTAAAGTCTTTATGAATCAATAATTCAAACCGTTTTTAAAAATAATCTATTCTATACACATATGTGTTAAAGCATATTCTACCCCTTCTGAGAGGGTATCACTGTTGCAGATACAATAAAGAAGAGGTCCTAAATTATTCTAGAGAATGCAGATTTTTTTATTTCCTTTTTAATTATTATTATTATTATTTTTTTTTGCAAAGATTGATTAATAATATGTTGAATTTGTTTACATTACCAGTCTATTAAACTCATTTGTCAAGTACTATAAGAAATAAACACAAAAGGGATTGTGGATTTTTCTCTTACTAATATTTTTAATTGAATGGGAACCGGAACCGGAATCGTTTGGTGGAACCGGAATCGGAACCGGAACCGGAAAATTTCTCACGATTCCCAACCCTAATCGCAAGTCAAGTTCGTAAAGAGCTTTATTCAGCCCATTTTAAAAATATGATTTTGGCCGCCTCTCAATTTCTCAAGTGGGTTAAACTAAAGACATCAAAAGTTCAAGTAAATGAACAAAGAAAATATTTTTTATGTGCAGCTTGTCAGTGAGGGACGGCACTGTGATCAGTATGCCCCTCCATCTGATCTGGGGCATATTTGGAGTTTCTGTGTGAGAGCGCCCTCTATCTTCCAGTAATATGGAAATAACTAAAACCAATCAAAGCAGAGCAATGCCCTGAAAACCGGCCAGAACCCTCAGTATACCTTTTGCATGGTCAGACACCAGATACACTTTCTTCAAAAAGGTAAAAATCGAATTCACATTGGCATGGCAGTTTAGCTGAATAATGTGTAAACGTCTTCATTACATCAACAGAACTCAATGCTAGATAAGACAATGAGATACACCCCACTGAGACATGAATAACTCTATCGGTCACACAGCCAAAGAACCCCAAGCATGCATCTGATAAATATGGTAAAACTGGTTATCATTGGATATAAACTGAAATGGGAACTGTCTTTTTGAGGAGGCAAGAGCGCTGAGTTCTTGTAAGTCATGCCACGCACGCGGGACTCAATATGCTCATAAAAACAGTGATTAGAGATCTAACGCTCAGGAAAACAGAAACACCTCACTGGCAGGAGCAGAATAAAGAGGTGATATCAAGACAAAAGTGCAAATGTTTCCATAAAACATCATACTAAACTCAAACAAGACATCAGTCCAAACATAACAGTGATGTAAAAACATCAACCCATCAGATATGCAGAAGAAAGAGTCCTCCGCTCGTGTTTAGTGCTTCTTTTGAACATTCATACTAAATAAATTTAGTACTGAAATGTAGTACTTCAATTAAACACAATCTCCAACCTCCAACCTTAACGTGCAGCATTAACGTGAGACTCTTATCGGGCGATAAAAAAAAATATCGCCGTTAATCTATTCTCAAAATTGTGTTGGGAGCTGGGTCTATACCAGCCCATTCTCATCCTTTAGCGTCACATAAGACGCTATATGACAAAACGGCGCTATACTACGCACATGGCACCCTTTATCGTTAATATAACACGCGAACCCAAGACGTCATAAATACTTTAGTGTGAATATGACACGCAGACCCTACCCCACACCTAAACTTAGCCCTCACAGCGCGTGTTATATTAACGATAACAGGTGCCATGGGCGTAGTATAGCGCCGTTTTGTCATATAGCGTTCTATATGACGCTAAAAGATGAGAATGCGTTGATAATACGCAAGCTATATGATGACTTTCACCTTGATATTTTAGCGCAGATGTATACCTAGCCAAATTGCACTGTAAGGGGCATTTAATACCAATATATTGAAACGTCTGTTTATCCAGACATTAGGAAAATATCAGTCAATGCATTTTATATTTAATATGTGGGAAATACACATCCGTAATGGACGTGAAACACACACAATACTTTAGGTGGCAACAGTACAAAAAGTAATACTACCCACTAGAGCCAGACCGATATTATCGGCCGGCCGATATTGGGCATTTTCCAAAATATCGGTATCGGCAGTTATAATGGCCGATAAATGAATATTTCAAAAATAAATTAAAAACGGATGAAACATGCTTCAATCATCTCTCCTTGGCCTGTTATATTGAAAATGTATGTTTTACAATTTGCTGTATGATGTTATCTATTGCTAAATTATAGCTCATCATAGACTAGCTAACCACAAAGCTAGCTAATGTCACTATCATCAGTGGAAGACCGCTAACGTTAACATTAATGAGCTTGGAAACCACAATGAACGTAATGATTACTGTATTTATAACTAGCATATCTCTAGTTACAGTCCCTGCATTGTAAAATGTAAGTTATACTTGCGAGGAGTGAACATTTAGACATAGAGAAAAAGTATCAAATGTATCTTGTGCAGACAAGTTAGCTTTTCTTTTACACGTGTGTGAAATCCAACAATATTTAATAAAAAAAAAAATATTGGCCGATATATCGGAATATCGGATTTTAAACCCCCAAAATATTTGTATCGGCCTTTAAAATCCTTTATCGGTTGGGCTCTACTACCCACCGTGACCGGATGAATAAGGGTCTCCACAGAACATAAAATATTAATGTCGTCTTATTTTTCATGTACTCATTTATGAGGGAAGAACGTGACTGTTCCCCGTTACGGACATGAGCGCTCTGAAAGCGCCACTGAAAGACTGCTTTAAAACTTTCACATCAAACATAAAGCACAACGCCTTTCATTAATGTGAATTTCGTTTTGTATTAATTATATCTAATTTTTAACCGATGTTTCATCGACCAATTGCCTGGATTTAATAAATAGTCAATAAATATAGGCTACAGCAGGCAGTTAGACGTTTTGCGAGTCATAAATGAACCGAAACACAGGCCCACTTCCCTCAGGTGTACAGTGGGTGCCGTGAGGTGCGAATGTATAATGTAGAGAATGATTACGAAAATGGAGAGAAAATATAAATCATGCACATTAAAGGAGAAGAACGAGATAGTCTTTGTGTTTTATTTAACATAAGCTCACCTGGCTCAACAAGTGACACATTATTATATATGCAGTCATCAGATATTTTACGTTTTTTTTTTGTTTGTTTGTTTGTTTGTTTGTTTGTTTTTGTTGTTGTTGTTGTTTTACTGTTTTAATTTTAAAATGACTTTGTAGCAGAGAGCCCCATGAAGAAGCTCCGCCTCCACTGCACTCAGAATTTAGCTCCGCCCCTGCCCATCTTATATATAACTTGAGACTTGACTTTACACTGTATGTGTATAGTCAAGTCTCAAGTCTCATTTATTTATATAGCCCTGTACATCTGTAAAGGACTCTACATCTCAAGACAAGAAAAAACATACAATATATATATATATATATATATATATATATATTAGGGCTGTCAAACGATTAATCGTGATTAATCACATCCAAGATAAAAGTCTGTGTTTACATAATATATGTGGGTGCACTTTGTATAATGTTTATATATATATATATATATATATATATATATATAAACACACATGCTTATACATGCTTGTATATATTTAAGAAATATTTTCATGTATGTGCTGTATATATATTTATATATAATTTATATGATATGTAAAAATAAATATTTTATATATAAATAATATTTTTTTCTTAAATATACATGCATGTGTGTGTATTTATAGATGTGTAAAAATAATTATACACAGTGCACTCACATATATTATGTAAACACAAACTTTTATTTTGGATGCGATTAATCGCGATTAATCGTTTGACAGCCCTATATAGTATATATGAACTAAATTAATAACTTTTTACAATTCATAGCTTCCATGCGATTAATTCCACACATCTAGAAATCAGTAAAGAGACTGAAAACCATTAGTGTGTGCCAGCAACTCTCCCTACAGTCCCAAACATTCACTCAGTGTCCATTAAAAATACCTCCATTATTCCAAATCAAATACATTCGTCTTTTGACACTCGATACATGTTTAAGTAACCGAGTATCATGTGCAGCCATATTTATTCTAGTTCCTGAGTACCTTAATCACAACATCAATGTATTTCGTAAGTATGTTTGGAAACATCACAGTGAGAAAGACGTACAATGACTCCCATTGTGCTTTCAGCTGTTTGTTCTGTTGTGAAGATTATTTATCTTGTCACCGCTGTTAATGTTCAGTCTTAACAGTGGCGTTGTGTTTCATGTCATTTAAATGCTTGTTTGAATACAATTCATATTGAATTTTGGCCTGAGCGATGACCAGTTGCACCACTGATTTGAATTCTGCTAACCACTCACAATATGCAAATATGACTTGTGAGGAAAGTCATGAATTTACACACCCTGCCTGCCCAGATTCTGACCAAAGTCACACTGGGCAGTTTGGCCGTTGCGTCTGTTACAAACACAGCGAGTGCAGATAGACTGATGAAGAAATTTGATTAGATACGACATTTTGGCCATTATTTTGATTTCTACAGAGCACGGAGCTCCAATTTTATATATCACAAGGAAAATCAGTTTTATTACTTTAAAAAAGAACAGCACTACATGGTTTAGAACATGACAATTATTACATAAATGATTTAATAAATGAAAAAGACATCTGAAAATAATAGCTCTATACTGTTTAAATAATGGGGAAAAACTGCCAATGAGTGTATTTACATTTTTTTTGTTTTTGTACCCTACATTTTTTATGGACATGATATGAGGGGTGAACTGTTTTAATTTTTGGATTAATTAGAATTTGTGTTTTAGATGTTCAACAAAATCCACTTTTTGTGGTTTTGATTCACACAGTTGTTTTAATTGTCTCTTCTAACAAACATATTTTATTTAAACCCATAGATGCAGATCTTGATGTAATATTAGTGGAAATCACTGATTTAGATTTTTTATATAAACATACACACTATAGATATATAGTCTATATATTAAAAGAACGGAAACACAACAGTCGTCCTAAGCTTGATATTAAAAAAAAGCTCCAAAAAGCCCATTGACATCATATCAGTGATGGTATCTGGTTGTTCAGCATTTACCCACTATCTGCAAACCCATGTCCACTCTCATTTTTTGGCATCACACATGAGGAAGAGCTGCCAGAAACACAGTCTCTGAAAATGATGAGAGACCTGCCAAAAACCTTGAAGTACTCCCAGACCCCGCTGTAAGAGGAAGGGAGACCTGAATTACACTGAAGTGTGGTCCCTCTGAACACTACCACATGTTAACACAAGCCTCTGTGTCGTATTAGCTCAAACCACTGCTATAGAGACACGGCAAATAGAGCAGATCTACTGAACTCAAGAGCGCACATTCAGAGCAACGTCTCGAAACCTCATAAAGCAAAACTCGCTTTACCAACAGCACATGGGCTCGGTAAATAATGGGTTGGGAGGGTTTTGTCCTCTTACTGGAAGACAATTGTGATTCGCCTAAAGTGAACTCTCATGACCAGAGTTTGAGGGAAAAGATCATAATAAGGACAGAATTTGACTTCAATTCGGAAAATACGTCTAAGTTTATATAAAGTCTTGCGCTTACGGCTCTGCTGGCTATATCTGTTTAAAGTCAACATGAAATCAAAATTGACCTGAACTGCATTATTCATCAGTGCATAGTACTGAATTGAACTGAAACAATGAAATGATTCATCAGTGTATTGAACTGAACTTAAACAATAAAATGAAATAATGAAATGAAATGATTAATCAGTACATAGAACTGAACTGTACTGAACTGAAATAAAATAATGAAATGCAATAATGAAATGAAATTAAATGAAATAATGAAATGAAAAATGAAATTAACTGAACAGAAGAAACTGAAATGATGAAATTAAGAAATGAAATTAATTAAATCAACTAAATTAAATGATTCATCACTGCATAAAACTGAACTTATGAAATAAAAAGAAAGTAAATGAACTGAACTGATGAAATGAAATGAATGAAATGGAAAATGAAATGAAAAATGAAAAATTAAATTAACTGAACTGAAATTGAAATTAAGAAATGGAATAATGAAATAAATTAAATAAATGAGATAAATGAAATACATGAAATAAATGAAATGAAATAAATTAAATCAATTAAATTAAATGATTAATCACTGCACAAAGTGCACAGAACTGAACTTATGAAATAAAAAGTAAATGAACTGAACTGAACTTATGAAATGAAATAAATGCAATAATAAAATGAAAAATGAAATTAACTGAACTAAAACTGAAATTAAGAAATTAAATAAATTAAATAAATGAGATAAATAAAATACATGAATTAAATTAAATGAAATAAATTAAATAAATTAAATGATTAATCACCGCACAGAACTGAACTTATGAAATGAAAGAAAAATGAAATTAACTGAAATTAACTAATGAAATTAAATAAATGTAATAATGAACTGAAAAACTAAATGAAAATGAAATGAAAAATAAAATTAACTGAACCTGAAATTAAGAAATGAAATAATGAAATAAATTAAATAAATGAATAAATAAATAAAATTAAATAAATGCAATAATGAAAAATGAAATTAACTTAACTGAACCTGAAATTAAGAAGGAATTAAGAAATTAAGAATTTAAGAAGGAATTAAATAAATTAAATAAATTAAATGATTAATCACTGCATAGAACTGAACTTATAAAATGAAAAGAAATTAAATGAAATTAACTGAAATGAACTAATGAAATAAAATAATAACAAAATAAAAACTCCAGCTTTGAAAAAACTTTCAAGTGAAAAAAGTAAATATTTTCTTCATAAATAGTCATTACGGAGGTAAAATGGGTCACAGGCAGCGTTTCATGTTGCCTTCCAGCATGAACGTATGAATTGGATGTCAAACTGAAGAACATCTAACCAGAAGATAGGAACAGAATGTTGTGCACTGTAGTCTAATCCAGAGAGATTCTCTCTGTCAAGCCTGATTTGAGAAAACGCTTGAGATGAAACATTTCTCTCACTCTTCTACTGTGACCAATCTTTATTTGCGGCTGTGTTTCATGACCTTACAGGACCACACGGGGAAAACACTGCAATAATGTCATCACGCTTTACAAAGACAAAACACACAAGCCACCGGGGATAAAACACTTCCAAGAAATCACAGCAGACAGAGTTGTCAAAGTAACACAAACATCTACTAATAGAGGAGAGGAAAATAAACCAGATTCCTAATATTAGACTACACAATGAGTCTGTTGAAAATCAAAATGATGATGAAATAAAAGCAAAACTGAAGGAATTTTTCTTTAGAAATTAAACTTTTTTTAATGTCCACTCTAGGAAATCCATTTAACCGACTCGCTAAATCTGTTGTTCTTCACCGCCAAGACATTGGACGACAAAGAAACGCTTGGTCATTTCAGACAGTTATGAAGAAACTGTTTATTATAAACTGAAATGAGCACTACAACGGCAAAGCTAGTGATCTAACTCATATATAAACAGCATGAGCACAGTAATGCTTTCTTAAATATTTTTGAGGCTGATGTGATTTGCATCATTTCCCTTCATCCTTTTTAAGCTCATTACCACAACTGAGCGGAGGAAACACTGGGAAGCTCATTTGACATCAAAAACATTGTGTTTGTGTTAAAAATCCATTTGTCTCTAAGATCAATGAATGAAATGAATGAACAAAAAGCGGTTTTATAATTATGAATGACGTTAATTCGAAGTATGGTAAGATTTTCAAAAGATGTATAAACTAAATGCATGCTTGACACAAATTGCAATAAACAGCTTGTGAAGCTGCATTAAAACAGACAAATGAATAAAAGCATGAATTAAAGAATAAGTAAATATAAATGCAATCTAGATGGTATACTTTTCACATTTCTTATTTTTGAAGCTCTAAAAAACTCCAATTCACCAAAATGCAGCATTTTATGGATTCTAAGCACATTAATAAAGAGAGTTAAGGCTGTTTTGTCTATCCACACGTGTGTACACTGTAAAAAGTGTTTTAAGTACATAAACTTAATGCTTAATTGAAAAATAAGTTATGTGAACTTGACAATTCCACATAATTTTTAAATAAATTTAAGGCAACAGGTTTCCTCAATTTTTTTAAAGGGCTGATGGACTGAGAAATCAAATTTTCCTTGACCTTTTGACATCTAAGAGATCATCATATTATAAAAAATATCCTGTAAGTTTCAGAACTGAAAACGTTCTCGTTAGTCCAATAAAAGCTTTTATTGACACAGCCTCAGCAAACGACTCGTTTTTCAAAGTGGAGAACTATGACGTCAAAGAGGATAAAACACCACCCCCGCAGAAGAAGATCAAAGCCTACTTCAACACGGCCGGTTTAGCCCCGCCCACTGACTCGCACATATCACACGCATAGCTAATTAACATAGATGCCTACCTCGTGATGACAAACCGGATCGAGCTACCGAGCAATACAAAATATTGTGCAGTGCCTGGTTGTGGAAGAAGACAGTCGTTGCATAAGCTTCCTCTGGATTCCAATAGGACGGCATGGATCAACTTTATTTTTAATGACGTTCCAGCTGATGAGGTAAAACATCGTCCGTCTGTTCTTTTCATTTCACTGAGGATTGTTTTGTAAACAAGACTGGATTTGCAGACCGATTTGCAGACCTGGTTGCCATTTTACAACATTGGACGTTTTCAAAACAATTTCCCCCAAGTGCATCGACGGGTGAGTTGAAACTCATTATAATATGCAAAACTGTTATCCACTCACAGCAGTGGGCGTTTACTTCCAAGTCTTCAGTGCAAGATGCCCATAAAAACCGAGCGTTTTTCAGTTAGGCTCAAAACTAGGGTACAAAATAGCCTATTTATTTTGATGTTTTTGAATGCAAAAACCAAGCGAACGTCATAAGTTGACCTCAGACAACAATATAATAAAATTTAAAAAGCCAGTTCATGACCCCTTTAAGTTAAGTCGACTGATCGCTTTTTAAAGTGACAGAGAATCTGATCACAGCATCAGAATAAGAGGGTTTATCTTAAATTAAAATCTTAAACACAAGGTACTAAATCATACAAAAGAAGCCAACATATACTTTAGTCTCAATTGCAGATACTGCAAATA
The DNA here is from genome assembly GCA_038021265.1 of Cyprinella venusta. Taxonomy (NCBI): domain Eukaryota; kingdom Metazoa; phylum Chordata; class Actinopteri; order Cypriniformes; family Leuciscidae; genus Cyprinella; species Cyprinella venusta. The sequence goes on along the minus strand of CM075875.1, from coordinate 24,779,448 downwards.
TCATTAATACATTACAGTAGTATTATTCCAACTTGTTTAACAAACAGCAGTAAAACAGTTACAGACACTCAGCCAGCAACAATTCCTGATGGAGATTTATATTAAACGTTTATATATGCTTTGACACACTCAAAAGAAAAAAAAAACTATTAAATTTGATGGATTGTTGCTTGAAACGAGTTAAAGATAAGCTCTCCAATCAACAAGTGTCATTAGCCAACCTTATACCCTTAAACTACAAAAATGACTAGTTCTGAAATAAAGGTTTAAATGACACCGTGACGTTACGCCACACGCGACGTCATTCAAGTGTGACAGTGATGAGTCACGGGCCGTTGAAGCCTCTTCAAACGTCACTCGGCACTCAAAAGTGCCAGATCCAGACTTGTGATAATTGTCAGAAATAACAGGTTCTTCTCCTTTAATTGCCATTCTCACGATGTGCCCATGCCACAAGCGAAAGCCACTGGGGTTGGCGAGCCCTGCCAAGCGTGATCTTGTCATATCCCAGAGTTCTGCAATGTGTGCCGAATGTGTAAACAGCAGTGCAGATCACAGCTGTGGTTCAACTCGTCCTGACCTTTGCCAGCATCAATTCTACAGTGTTTTGCATCACAGGGTCAATTTGGCCATCAACACTCCCAAAAAAGGTCCTAGAAATGATTATAAATGATGTTGTGTGATACTGTAAAAGACGCCAGTGCGCTAAAAAACAATCAGCTTGGGTTGCAAAAAAGAAAAGATATTCCAGACAAGATAACTATTTATTATATTGGAATTCCTTATCCTATTGTGCACAATATATCAGAATCATTTTATCATTTATTTTTTAAATACCATGCAGAGTAAATAAATTAAGGAGTGAGTGAGTGAGTGAGTGAGCGAGCGAACGAGTGAGTGAACGAGTGAGTGAACGAGTGAGTGAACGAGTAACTGAGTGAGTGAGTGAGTGAGTGAACTAGTAAGTGAGTGAGTGAGTGAGTGAACTAGTAAGTGAGTGAGTGAGTGAGTGAACTAGTAAGTGAGTGAGTGAGTGAGTGAACTAGTAAGTGAATGAGTGAGTGAACTAGAAAGTGAGTAAGTGAGTGAGTGAGTGAACTAGTAAATGAGTGAGTGGGTGAGTGAGTGAGTGAGTGAACTAGTATGTGAGTGAGTGAACTAGTAAGTGAGTGAGTGAGTGAGTGAGTGAGTGAGTGAGTGAGTGAGTGAGTGAGTGAACTAATACGTGCGTGAGTGAGTGAACTAGTAAGTGAATGAATGAGTGAGTGAGTGAACTAGTAAGTGAGTGAGTGAGTGAGTGAACTAGTAAGTGAATGAGTGAGTGAACTAGAAAGTGAGTAAGTGAGTGAGTGAGTGAACTAGTAAGTGAGTGAGTGGGTGAGTGAGTGAGTGAGTGAACTAGTATGTGAGTGAGTGAACTAGTAAGTGAGTGAGTGAGTGAGTGAGTGAGTGAGTGAGTGAACTAATACGTGCGTGAGTGAGTGAACTAGTAAGTGAATGAATGAGTGAGTGAGTGAACTAGAAAGTGAGTAACAGTGCTGATCCACTTGTCCGTGCGATACTTCTGTCGCTCCGCACTCCGTTTTATTCCTATGGGTGACGTAATGCGACTTTAAAGGAGAACTCCGGCAAACAATGAACCTTTGGTCTAATAAATCATCGGTACCTAGTCGATCGTTCTCTGAGATTTGTTTTCATGATAATCGAATGTAAAGGGTTTTATCTCTAAAAACTGTTTAGTGTATAATGCTAGTACTGGGGGCATTGACTAAGTAAAAAGAAATCGCTAGTTTATACCACTAACAAGGCTCAAAATAGCCCCACACAAACGCAGTAACATAATGAGGCTCCATACATGCAAAACGAAGCATTGACAACTTTGTAAGTGTACAGACCGTTTAATAAGAAGATAAGTTATAAAGGCCGTTCACTTCGTGTATACATACAGAAGCCATCTTAGGAAATAGTCTCGATAAGTCAAACCACGAACGTCGTGCTGAGTGAGCTGAACTGTATGAAGTTCAACGAACTTCTGAACTGTATGAACGGCGTTCGGGGATCGACTTATCGAGACTATTTCCTAAGATGGCTTCTGTATGTATACACGAAGTGAACTGGCTTTATAACTTATCTTCTTATCAAACAGTCTGTACACTGACAAAGTTCTCAATGCTTCGTTTTGCATGTATGGAGCCTTGTTATGTTACTGTGTTGGTGCGGGGCTCTTTTGAGCCTTGTTAGTGGTATAAACCAGCGATTTCTTTTCAGTTTGTCAATGCCCCCAGTACTAGCATTATACGCTAAACAGTTTTTAGAGATAAAACTCTTTACATTCGATTATCATGAAAACAAACCTCAGAGAACGATTGACTAGGTACCGATGTTTTATTAGACCAAAGGTTCATTGCTTGCCGGAGTTCTCCTTTAATGCGCCCACAAAGCATCCCGGGAAGGTGGTGCTTCATTTGGAAAAATGCTGCGCGTCAAAAAGCTGGCCGATGCCCATCTTTATGCAAATGAATTCCGTTGAATGCGCCGCTACTGTCCAATAGAAGTAGAGCATATGGAGACGGAGGGAAGTCTCTCGCAAGTCCTCTGTTCTAGATTGGCCGCTGGCTCAAAACCACGCTCATAGCGGTAAACTTGAGGAACGCCCATCAAAGTACAAATGTGGGGAGGCGTCGCGACAACACGCGACTGTCATGTCGGACAAGTGGATCTCTACTATCAGTGAGTGAGTGAACAAGTAAGTGAATGAGTGAGCGAGTGAGTGAGTGAACTAGTAAGTGAGAGAGTGAACTAGTAAGTGAGTGAGTGAGTGAGTAAGTGAGTGAACTAGTAAGTGAGTGAATGAGTGAACTAGTAAGTGAATGAGTGAGTGAGTGAACTAAGTGAGTGAGAGAGTGAACTAGTAAATGAATGAGTAAGTGGGTGAGTAAACTAGTAAGTGAGTGAGTAAGTAAGTGAGTGAGTGAACTAGTAAGTAAATGAGTGAGTGAGTGAGTGATAGAACTAGTGAGTGAGTGAGTGAGTGAGTAAGTGAACTAATAAGTGAGTGAGTGAACTAGGAAGTGAGTGAGTGAACGGAGTGAATGAGTGAACTAGTAAGGGAGTGAGTGAGTGAACTATTAAGTGAGGGAGTTAACTACTAAGTGAGTGAGTGAACTAGTAAGTGAGTGAGTGAGTGAGTGAACTAGTAAGTGAGTGAGTGAACTATTAAGTGAGGGAGTTAACTACTAAGTGAGTGAGTGAACCAGTAAGTGAGTGAGTGAGTGAGTGAGTGAACTAGTAAGTGAGTGAGTGAACTAGTAAAGGAGTGAATGAGTGAACTAGTTAGGGAGTGAGTGAGTTAACTATAAAGTGAGTGAGTGAACTAGAGTGAGTGAACTAGTAAGTGAATGAGTGAGTGAGCGAACTAGTAAGTGAGTGAGTGAGTGAGTGAACTAGTAAGTGAATGAGTGAGTGAGTGAGTGAGTGAGCGAACTAGTAAGTGAGTGAGTGAACTAGAAAGTGAGTGAATGAGCGAACTAGTAAGTGAGTGAGTGAGTGAACTAGAAAGTGAGTGAATGAGCGAACTAGTAAGTGAATGAGTGAGTGAGTGAGTGAGTGAGTGAGTGAGTGAGTGAGTGAGTGAGTGAGTGAACGAACTAGTAAGTGAGTGAACTAGAAAGTGAGTGAATGAGCGAACTAGTATGTGAGGGAGTGAACTACTAAGTGAGTGAATTAGTAAGTGAATGAGTGAATGAACTAGTAAGTGAATGAGTGAGTGAGTGAACTAGTAAGGGAGTGAGTGAGTGAACTAGTGAGTGAATGAGTGAGTGAGCGAACTAGTAAGTGAGTGAGTGAGTGAACTAGAAAGTGAGTGAATGAGTGAACTAGTAAGTGAATGAGTGAGTGAGTGAGTGAGTGAGTGAGTGAGTGAGTGAGAGAGTGAACTAGTGAGTGAATGAGTGAGTGAGCGAACTAGTAAGTGAGTGAGTGAGTGAACTAGAAAGTGAGTGAATGAGTGAACTAGTAAGTGAATGAGTGAGTGAGTGAGCGAACTAGTAAGTGAGTGAGTGAGTGAACTAGAAAGTGAGTGAGTGAGTGAACTAGTAAGTGAGGGAGTGAACTACTAAGTGAGTGAGTGAACTAGTAAGTCAATGAGTGAGTGAACTAATAAGGGAGTGAGTGAGTGAACTAGTAAGTGAGTGAGTAAGTGACTTTTTTCCCCTCCCAGAAATGTATTTTCTGATGATGTGACCAGGGTTAAAAGAGAATAACTTTGTCATAACCACACTGAATGCAATCAAATTTCAATGTAAAAAAAATAAATAAATAAAATAAAATTTATATTAACAAAATATTTGATTATTAAACATATTATTAAATAAAATATGTGCATTAATTGCTAATAATACAAGAAAATGCATTTATTATAGTCTTATCTAAGCTTCTTAACGATCAAACTTAAATTTCATATTTAAGTTTCAAATCAAGAGTCTGTTATAACCTGTCTGACTTTTTTTTAAAAAAAGGTATATAATTTACATTTATCCATCTATTCTTTCAAACTGGATTAAAAAAAAATAGGAATAAAAGCATTTCATCAACAATAATCATAATACACAATGGAAGGTTTATTAGACAACTAGATTAAGAAACAAGTTATAGCAGAGGAGAAATGCAAAGAACAATATTATACATTTTGGAGATTCAACTTGTGACGGGGGAAAAAAAGGAGGGGCAATGTATGTGAACACTAGTGAACGGCACGATGCACAACTGTATTCACAATGAACAGTTCCCGATTAACAATTTCATGCCCTCAAGGACAAGCCCAATTGACGGCAATGATTGAATTTAAACTAACAAATGTAACCTCTAATGTTGTTTAAAGCAATAGAGCATGGCTTTCAACGGTAAACTCATAACAGCTCTAATTTATGAACGTGTGAAATCGCGCAGGGTGTAATGTCTCCTGGAAGCATTAGTGCGCACTTCCTCCGGCAGCCAGGAATAATGTTCTAGCATCTAATGCCCGGTTTATGCCTGTGTGGTCCGTACTGAAGCGGGCCAAGCTAAAGCCGGGTCTTAGAGGGGCACACACACACACGGACCACAGTGAAACCATGCTCGCAGGAAGACCACCAGGGCTCGGCCGACAAAGAGCAGATATTCGCCGCGGCGCTGACGTGTTCAGAGACAGCAGAAACTCAACAGGCGTGAATGAAAATGCAGTCTATAATTAGCAGAATGTGCAGTCAGGAGTTTCTCCTGATCTTCAAGTGTGAAAAATTACTAAAATCAGAGGTCGAGAAAAAAGAATGGAAATACATTCACCAAGAATGAATTGCGCTCCCCGCTAACATTTATTTGCACATGCTGTCTGTGTTGTTTTAGCATCTGAGTCACTAAAGGAACAACACAAATCACATAACTGATCGCAATGTGTGCCTTGTTCACAGAAGAGTGCTGAATAAGACAGTGAGCGGCAACCTTTCTAAATCAAGAAGTTCTTCCATTGGCCGCGAAAGCGACTAGAAATGCTGTATTACTTAGGCTAGACAAGTCATTTGGCGATGTACCCTAGTAAAGAAAGACTACACGCCTGCACACACATATTCAAACGCGCATACCAATACACTCAATATACGTAATATGCACGCCGTCACCGTTTTCACAGATTCACGTTTTTGAAGTTTACATGGAGATGATAATGTTTAAAAAAATAATTAAAAACTTGGGACCTATTTTAAAGTTCGCGTTATCGAGCCACCAAACACCTTTGTCCTGCAAATGAACGGTCAGAAGGCATTAAATGTTTTCTTTTTTCAGTTAAGACGTTGTCGTCTAAGCTGCCCCTAAGTTAATAACTAATGATCTTTGCAATGAAAGTGAGTCAATCAAAACAAACTTTAGCTGGACAATAACTTTCTTCTAGAGCTGCTGTAAAGCCAAAACAATCTCTGTTACTTTAATTTCCCAACGCATTCTCATCCTTTAGCATCATATAGAACGCTATATGACAAAACGACGCTATACGCACATGGCACCCGTTATCGTTAATATAACACGCGCTGTGATGGGTAGGTTTAGGTGTGGGGTAGGGTAGTCTCATATTACGCTAAAGGATTTATGACGACTTGGGTTCACATGTTATATTAACGATAAAGGGTGCCATGTGCGTAGTATAGCGCCGTTTTGTCATCTATGTGACGCTTAAGGATGAGAACGGGCTGACTTTCCTGTTGTAAAACTGATTTGAAACAATCTTGTTAAAAGCGCTAAATAAATAGTTATGACGCTATATAAATTAAAGGTTCCTAATTTTCTTTTGGAGGTCTCCTACAATAGGTCAATGTAAAAAAAACACTTTCATTTTCTCATATTATACATTGAAGTTAGTGCTGTCAAACGATTAAAATATTTAATCGCGATTAATCGCATTAATGTCATAGTTAACTCGCGATTAATCGCACATTTTTATCTATTCTAAATGTCTCTTGATTTCTTTTTGGTACATTATTTTTTTTTCTTTTTCATTTTAATGCTCATGCTCTTATCAATATGGAAAAGTGGAAAAATTCTTATTGAAAATAACATTGGAATAGTGTTCAATGTCACACTAACAAATTATAAATAATCTCTCACACAATGTAACACTGTCTATCAATAAAAGGGTGAAAGAAATACTGACGAGGTCCTAATATTGGCGAGGGGGCGGAGAATTCGCATCATCTGTGTGTGTGTGTGTTTGCTTGGCCATCACTGGACGTGCTGCGATGATGATAGCTCAGTTCACAACGACAAAACACAGATCAATTGGTCTTGTCAATGGGACAATATGGCAACTTTTTAAAAGTAAACTTTCCATTCAGAATCTTAGGGCATCCATTTCGGCGTCTCGCGTTCGTCATCCAGGTCAAAACGTTACTATTTGGCCGGCTCGCAAGCCGAAACGAGTGGGTGCGGCACAAAACGTCCTCGCGCTGTGCTCTGAAACGCATTCAATTTCAATAGCTTTCAATGACGTTTTGTTGCTTCTTTGACCAAAGCGCAAGCGGATCTAGACCGGAAACAAAACAACAGGCACGCCGCAAACACACGTTTCGGCTTGCGACCCGGCTTTGAGTGGATGACGAGCGCGAGACGCTGAAATGGATCAGGACGCATGCCGCGTCCTGTTGCAAAAGCATGTGAAAAAACTACAAAGTTTGCTAGGACAAAAAGACCGTTAATCGCGCGATAAAAAAATTAACGCCGTTAAAAGGGGTTTGCGTTAACGCCGTTAATAACGCATTAAACTGACAGCCCTAATTGCAGTATCACCTCTTTTCTCACAGTGTAGACATTGCTCACGGGGCGGCCAATCAAGACCATTTTCTGGAATTATGTAAATTTGTTACAAACCTACGTAGGTTTGTTGCAGAAAGTAAGACTGCAATTACTGACGAATGGTTTCAGGCAGTTCATAATAGCTTCTGTCTATTAGTAGTCAATAACTCGTCTATTAGTAGTCAAAAACTCCATTTCTGTCATGAAAACTCTGAGAGATTGGCATGGTAATGGATAGGGCAATGTTAAAGGTCCCCTGACATGAAATCTTCACATTCTGAGGTTTTTTAACATTAATATTATTTCCCCTAGCCTGTACTTGATCCCCTCGTGTCTAGAATTTTCAATCGGTGTAAACCGAACTTTGGCTATTTTTCTCTTCTCTGCAGCTCAGATGCGTTGATCTTGAATCTCCTCGTTATTACGTCATAATGAGGAAAGGTTACCTCCCCTTTCTCTGCTTTGCCCGCCCAGAAAATTTCTCATGGCTCGCCCATGAGAAAATTAGCTAGGAAGTATGGACGCGCGAGCGCGATTTGTGTTTTTTCTAGAGAAATAGCTTTGATATTTGAGTTTTCTCAAAGCCTCTGAAGAAACAAAGGGTTAATTTCTCTGGAAATGTGCCGACACAACTTCCCAAAGTTTTGTATGTCCCAAACATTTCACCAATGACTGTTTCCTCAACTCGATGAACGTCTGAAAATAAATCAATTGAGCAACCAAGCAACAATTTCTGATGTGTTGACTAATTGTTCAAGTTCAGACAGGTAAGTTAATCTTACTCTCAAAATCGTTAAATATTGTTTATGCATTAGTAAGTCAAGCCAGTGACTAAAATATCAACTTCACATTGTTTTTTTAGTAGAATGAAAAAAAATCTTATTTAAATTCTGTATAAAAATTCTGTATATAAAAATTATACAGAAAGCTATCAAAGAACAATATTTCCACACAGCGCAAGTTTATCTGGACAACTCGTTATGAAAGATACACGCTGCTCTTGTGAGAAGTTAGGTCAATTTTCTCTGGGCTCGCTCAGAGAATCCTGCACATAATACGTGTTCAGTGCAATCGCGAATCTCTCCTCTTCCCAAGCTAACAATTTTAGGTTATAAGAACGTTTTCATAACGTTCTCATTAAGTTATAAAAATGTTATTTCTGAATGTTCTAGGAACATTCAAAACATCCAGTTTTTTAGACGTTGTATTGACGTTATTTCTTGGTTATAAGAACGTTATTAAAAACATAAGAAAGTTCAATTCTCAAGTTATATAAACGTATTAATGTTCTTGCTTGGTTATAAGAATGTTATTAGAACGTTAAGAAATAACAATTTTAGGTTATACTAGGCGCTATTCTATTGTACAATATTAACTAAAGACAATAAAATAGACCTGAGTCTAAGTCAAACCAGTAGAAAAAGATTTGAACACCTGATTATGCATGAAAAAACGTCATAAGAGAAAACCGGCTAAAATTTGAAAAAAAAAAAAGTGATATAAATTTTTGGTCAAACTGCCCAGCACTAATAAGCACCGAAGTTTGAGAAATGGTCCACTCCATAATGACCCTCATTATCATGCAATAACTAATTTTTATTTTTATTTTAATATGTACGACGCAGCACTGGATTTTGAACTGAAATTAAATAAAAAATATGTTGGGCTGACTTACTAATTTCAATAAAAGCACAGATCATGCTTACATTTGTTGTCCCTCATCACCCTTGTTCTCAGATGCCCCCTCCGGAGAAGACGTTTAGGGAATGGCCTGCTGTGGGCGAACCATTTCCTGTTACAACCACACCACATCCTCTGAGCTGAGATTTTCATTATTTTCATACGCACCACCATTTCACAATACAGCAGTCTAAGCAAACGTAGGCTGTTCTGAGTGCTTTAGGCTGTTATGAGTGGTTGCTAGGTGCCTACTTACTGGTCCACCCTCGAGTAACATTCTGGTCAGTAGCTAGAGCTCAGTCCCTCCTTCAACTTAGATACTAGGAAGTGTAATTTTGAACACACTCAAGATTCAACGTAGCACCTAACATGACCCCAAAACATGGCGAGAGAGCGAGAGCACTGCAGAAGCCCATTTTTTTCCACGCTTACACAAACACCTGCATGAGCGCTGACCGCGTGCCAAAATCCAAACCTGCGAGGCGCGCAAAACAGACGGATGAATCACGACTGCTAATGCAGTCGTTACGAGAGGCAGACGTGATCCAAGACTGAACGCAGGTTCCCTTTCCAGACTGTCATTTCTCAAAGAGGCGATTATGCAACTTATGCAGAGACACACCTGGAGACTAAACACCACCCATGCGGGAAGAATGCAGAAATAATAAATACAGAAATGTACAGGAAGATTTGTGAGAGCGTGACAGCAACGTAGACACCGAGAGAGAAAGAAACGCTTCAAAACCACACGAGAGGAGTTGGAATTGACATAAAGCACAAACTGGCACTAGGCATCAAAATGGAAAAATCATTGTATTTCTTGCATCCCACTGAGCGAAAAAGCACTTAAACAAGCAAACCCTTTAATTTCCCTCTTTATCTGTGCATCTGCATGCAAAATGCCAATTCAAACGGAGCTTTATATGACAAAACACACTCCAGAGAAGGAGTTAAAAGAGTGAAGAAGTGCTGAAAATCCCAGCCCCTTCCTTTCGGATTCACAGGAGCTGAGGTTGCATCCCGCTGGATGAGAGTAGGAAACGCAGGACCACTGACAAGAGGGCTGAGCCCTCTTCACTCCTCTGATGTCACCAAACACATGACCCAGCCTCTCCAGTAACAGCCCATCAGGAGGGGGGAAAAAGAGTGTGTTTTAAAGCTTACACGTTTTTGGATTGTGAGAATGTCTCATTCCCCTCACAAACAACCACAGAACCACAAGTGCGGTGCACGAGATTTCCCCAGGACGATAGGAGGGAGCCACTGGGGCGTAAATGGTTAATCGGAGTGGGTCAACCCCAGTCACAGAGACCCAACAAGTCAGTAAGTATGCTCTAACCACACTCGTATATGCGTTGATATCTGTGCCTGAGCGCTCTCCTCGGCTGCAGACTGCAGGGGACCGTGCAGGCTGGTTTAGTTTGTTTGGAGCTGTGTGTTCTCCCCTTCAGATGCATTGATATGATTTGTGCTCCCAGGTTAGGACTTCGAGGGTCACCACGACCTCCAGAAGAGGAGAGAGCCGACGTGTGGCTATGGCGTCTAACAGTCTTTTCAGCTCGGTGACTCCATGTCAGCAGAACTTTTTCTGGGGTGAGTGCTGTGAAAAATTATTTTCATTTCACTGCGGTTCAGCGTCGGGTCACGCAGGAGTCAAGCGGGTCGATAACCGACGGCGCACGCGCGCGATGCTGCTTCGGGAACGTTAAAAGTCGCCGTGTTTACGTTTGCGTGCATGCTAAGTTGCTGACATGTTTGTGTAACTTAAAAAAAACTTTTGTAGACTAGACCGAAGAAAGAGAAAAACCCTTCTGGATGTATAAACATTCGCTCTGTTTCAATTTACAGAGGTACATTAGAACAAGATGTGGAAAACTTCAGCTCAAAAAAAATGGGATGGCTGGATATTATGTGTAGGATTTGTGGGGGTTAATGGTAATTGATAAATGCACAAACCTGGTTAACAAGGGAGCTTACATTAATCCTTATGAATGAAAACATGCAAACGCTCTTTATTTGCGTTCAGCTTAGTTTAGGCTTTTTCAAACATGCGAAAGGAAATAAAATGCCAATTGAATGGAGCTTTTAATACGCACTGCAGAAGGGATATCAATTTTTTTTTTTTTGGTCCTCACATAATGGTGAGAGCAAAACCGGGAGTGAAAATTGAGTCCAGCATTATACAGCACACAAAAAAACCCACATGTAAAAATCAATCTATGCAAAACCTATTTGAATACCTCAGCTATTCAAAATATACTAACATGTAAAATCCAAACAAATCCTGATCTTATCGCACAGTACGCATGGAAATAGAAATACAAAACACTGTTGACAAAGCAATCAGAGAATGTACTTACAGTACTTTCCTCACCAAGTGTCTCATGTCGACGTAATCGGAGGGCTTTCTAGACAAACATATGGAGGCATGATATAGAGTTGGAGCCAGACAGCGTGAGCTACATGGTTTTGTCATCACTGTCGGCACACGGAAAGGCGTTATCCAAAAACACGAGGCCGCAGAGGAGCGTTATACCTTGAACGCTCCGAAAGCCCGACCGAATATACGGCTTTATATTAGAGCGTGCTAACAATAATGAAAAAAGAAAAAATATTACAGTAGAATACCTTCTAGAAACTTTACAAACCTTCTAAACATCTATTTCAAGTGTCTTGCATTGCTTTAAAGCACAAACGGTAACACTTTACAATAAGGTTCATTAGTTACTACATTAGTTGACATTAACAAAGAATGAACAATACTTCTTCAGCATTTGCTAATCTTTGGTAATGTTAATTTCAAAATTTACTAATACTTTATTAAAATCTTGTTAGCATTAGTTAATGCACTGTGAACTAACATGAACAAACAATGAACAGCTAGATTTATATTAACTAACGTTAACAAAGAATAACGAATACAGTAACAAATGGTTAGTTCATGTTAGTTAATGCATGAACTAATGTTTAATAAATGAACCTTACTGTAAAGTGTTACCGCACAAACTACCACAACATACAGTAGCAGTTGGTCCAGCATCAAATTGGAAAATATAATATCTTGACATAAACTAAAAAGCACTTAAACATGCAAATGCTTGAATTTTTCAGTAACACTTTACAACAAGGTGCATCAGTTAGTCAACATGAACTAAGAATCATCTGCACTTCTACAGCATTTATTAATCTTAATGTCAAATTTCAACATTTGCTAATACATTATTAAAATCAAAGGTTGTATTTGGAGAGTTCAGATGCAAAAGCCTCTAAGTGCCATTTGAAATTTTCTTCTAAAATGACCATTTTTATCAAGCTTGTATACTTAAGTTCAGTAATTTCACTTAAATGGCAATGAAGATTACCTATTAATTGTCATTTAAGTGAAATTACTGAACTTAAATATACAAGCTTGATAAAAATGGTCATTTTAAGAGAAAATTTTAAATGGCACTTAGAGGCTTTTGCATCTGAACTCTTCATTTGTTAACATTGGTACATGAACAAACAATGAACTGTATTTTTATTAACTAACATTAACAAAGATTAACTAATATTATAACAAATGTATCGCTCATTATTAGTTAATGCAATAACTATTGAACCTTATTGTAAAGTGTTACCAATACCAATTCTTCTCTTTATTTGTGTTCAGCTTTAGGCTTTTTCAAACATTGAAAGGGCTTTTTTTTTAAGTTTGTTTCTCTAGCAAAAAAAAAAAAAAGTAATTTCTTGATTCCCTATAAGCAAATAAATCTCTCAAAGTAGAAAGCATCTTATCTATAAAGACTTGGGACTGTCATTTACAAAGACACTGAATGAGGACGAATAGCCATCAAAATTCTGATTAACGACTGACTTTTTTAATCACATTTTACATTCATAATGGCATATTGTATTTGGTTAAGGATATGGTAAATAGTTAAACAGGGTTAATAGGGTTCATGATTCGAATTAACCCTTTAACTTAAAGTAGGATGCATTAATAGCGACAATGCTTGTGCAGTGGTGGTCTAGATAATAGGAAGCTGAAAAACGTCCTTCAATGATTATTAAAACCAACTCAATATGTAGCACCCAGCATGACCCTGAAAAACGAGAGAGCATTGCAGCAACACAAACATCCCGTCACATTTCACGTTTACACAAAACACAAACTCCTTCAGGTGACGAACGGCCGTCACATGCAACACGTACAGATGTTAAACAAGCTCTTGGCGAATTTCGTAGAGCGTCGCTAATCAATTAGCAGCGTGTTGTTCGGCTCAGAGGTGACATGTGCTTCTCATTTACAGCGAGTGCTGATGTCCTGGCCTGGATTGAGCGGATTCATTCAGCTAATTGATAATCACATCTCTCGTTTACTCTAGAAAAACAGCATTAATGGACGAAACGAGACCTGGGTAACCAAACCTCAGAGAGAGAGAGAGAGAGAGAGAGAGCAGTCAGAGACGTCGAGCTTATTCAAAAGAAAGCTAAACGTCCATGAAATGCAATATACAGCCAGGCTTAGGGCTTTTTTTATTAAAGAGAAATTAAAATCACTCATTTTCAAGTCAAGAAAATTCTCAAATTAAAAGCCATCAAGCAGTCTGATGTAATATACACTGACTGACAAATTAAAAATGCTTTTTGCTTTCATATCTGCATTGTCTTAGATCATCAAAACTTAATTTTGTGAGGGGGAGGGTGGAGTAAGCGTTATCTTGGCTTCAACATCAAGGACATCTATCAGCCGGACGCGTTTTTATACGGGCGTATTGGCAGCGGAAGGCTTGAAATAATTTATGCCATGTGTGACGCGTTATAGGACCATATCACCGCATCTCTCAGGACATGTGCATTTCCTTAACGTGAGTTTGTCACGAGCGTAATGCGTGCGATAATCTGTCTTAAAAACTATAATTACCCGTTCAAGACCGGACAGCTTCAAGAGACCAAAAATCAATGATAACGGACGGTGTGACAAAAAAAAAAGACATGAACAAGTAAAGGAAACATAATTAGACATATTACAGACTGAATGGTGAAGAAAAACGAGCCTTGATTCCTCAGAGGACGAGGCTGTAATGTGATACGAGACAAAGTGATGCAGAAGTTCAATTCTGCTGGAGCTGCTCAAAGCAAACAGAGGAACGAGAACAAATTATAATCATGCCGCTTTTTTGTTATGCTTTCCCTCAAAGTCTGAGACCAAATCTTGACTTTACAAACAAAGAAACGTTACGGTGTACAAGGAAATATTTTTAAATTGCACCCTATTTCTAGGTGACAAATTGATCTGCTCTTTGGAACATCTTAAATCATGATCATCAGGATTTGTTTAGTGCTGATGATATTATTAGAAAAAAAAATCATGTGCATTTTCCAATGCAATTTTTAAAACTAAAAATTTGTATGCACATAATAATTTGCCAAGAAAAACTTTGCAATGAAAGAACTGTTTTGTTTTTAGATAATTTTATAGTCTCATTCATTTCAATGCAACCTGAAAAATACTTTGAATACATTGTCGAAGCATTTACTCCTAAAAGAAATTCATAGTGAGGTTCGATCTGGCATGACTTTACCAGGTGCATGGAAGTAGACGATATATAAAAAGTGAAACATTTTTCTAATTACAAACTATTAAAGTTCCCCTTACCACAAGTGTTGCTGGAATCCCTTTTGTACTTTTTAAAATAAATTCAGCCTATTTCATTTGAAATCAACAACTTTCTTTTCAATTTATTAGCTCAAAATCTGCTCGGTAAACGCCAAGGACGACATTTGTTGATGTTCCATAGTAAAAAATAAAAGTGCTACTTCCCCCATGGAGCTCCTGTGCCACACACCGTATCCAACATGCTTCTCTACGTGACAAAGAGCGGCATTGATGTCTCATGCAAACTTGGAGGGAGCTTCTTAGAAAATAATCAAACACTTAACCATGGAGTCTCAGTCAGCCAAACATAACATTAAAAGTGGGAAACAATAAATAGTCCCATAACACGAAGAGACCCGACTTCTGTAACGTGGAAACCCAGTCAACAAACCATCAGAGTGGCCACAAACCATCTTTAAATCATAGCCAGCCAACCCAGCGCCTCTGATATATCACCGTTTGAAGCCGTCGCTGATGGAAATATACATGAAAATACAGAATTCATAGGCAGCGGATTGTGTACGAGGGACGGAGCCAATGGTTGATGTAAGTGTATTTAAAGAGGAGGATTACGGAGCTGGAATCCAGACAAACAGCTCCGATAATGAATGGCCCCCTCATACCGTGAGCTCGAGACGCCTTTCAGACCACCTCAGCAACGAAGAACTAATAATAAAGGCATTTCGGATTCAGACCAAACAGTACTTTGCAAATAAAAATTTCAAATAGTGATAATGAGAGCATTTTCCTTAAGTAACATTTTTGCATGACAATTTACATGAAAAGATGAGCTGGCAAGGACAAAACCTATAATGATCCATGTCGTACAGCTCGACATGAGACCTTTTGCACATAAAAAAGTCACTAATTTAATGACATTACAAAGACTAAATTAAAATGACCACTATATTCAATATTCCACAATGGCAATGGCACTGTGGTCATTCAAAATGTAAGTTTTGGAGGACTAAACACAATGTTAATTCTGATGCATTAAAAAATATCAACACCAAAGTTACATTCTTTCCATCCGAAACACTCATCCGCCTGCAGACACTGGCACATTTTGATGTAGAAGTCTGTTAAAGTGCCTTCTACATTTCTTATTTGCTTTTTTGGAGGAATTGGCAAAGCATAGGAAGAATATCGCAGAAAGAAAATACTGTGTAAACAATCCACACAAAAAAAATCCTCCTTCATGCTTTAATATTGTTACATTTATCAGGCGATTCCACGCGACCCGCTTTCTGCAGTCTGCAGCCTCGGGCGCTTTCAAGGGTAAAAAATATGAAAAGTTCAGATAAGTGGACGTCGACTACTTTGCTGTTTTGATTGTGCCGTAATGAAGTGATTCCATCGCAGCAACTGCATTTAACAAGGCTTTACCTGTTCGCCACAGCCAAAACCGGCCCGGCGTATTGATTTAACCTCGACAGGAATGCAACATTTCCATAAGCCAGAACATTACTTTCAAATATTTATAACATGATACGCACAAGGGCTATAAGGGAAAACAGAACGTAAAAATGCCCGGAATGAGGAAAACAGGAAAACTGGACGCGCTGCATTGGCGTTCTTCCTCAACCTTGGCTTCCTTTTCCAACTGTGGCTCCGCAGCTCACCGCAGGAGAAATGGAGTGTTTTCCAAAAGGCCCTTGTAATGCTTTATTTCCCCTTAAAAATCTACATTTCTGATATGTAAACAATAAGCGAAGAAGCTGGGAGTCAAACAGTCTGTCTCCAACCTGGCTCCGAAAGCACCATCCCAAACAGCTAACTGGGAAAAAAAAAAAAACACGTATGCGTTTTGTGATTACGGTTTTAAACATTCAAATTTGAGTTAGCTGATGTAAACAAGTCCATGAAAACGCAAAAAAAAAAAAAAAAAGGGGGATCAAATGACATCATGCGCCTGCCATTCGTACCGGCAAACACGTCAGGGCTAGTTACGGAAGCCGTCGCGTGAGTGTGAGCAGTGTGCAGAACACGTGGAAATCCAAACATTAGCTTTAAAGGACAAAATAGCCCTCTCTAACTGGCATGGTAATCTGACCACAGCAATCACTCGCTTACAGAAGCCATCGCGCGCACCTGCACGTATCGCATATCCAGCGGCTCTTTACATGCCGGGTTTGATTCTATAGTATCCAGTTCTCGTCTTCTGTTACAAGTGTTTTGAAACCACAAAAGAAACACTTTGTCATCTCACAGATTTTAGAGGTCTTTAGGCCATGTCCATTGCACTTAGGGATAATGCTATAGCGCTTGAGCGGTTTGGAACTGAAGTATTTGGAATTCAACAAAATAATTCTTGCAGTACTTTTGGGAAAAAGCACAATTGAGTGATTCTCGTGAATCTAAATGAATGTAGCATTTTAAAATAAGCAACAGTGGAACCCGGACCCGAGCACTATGAGAGTTTTTGCTTATTCTCTCATTTAAAGGGATAGTTCACCCACAGATCACTTACTCACCCTCATGTTGTTCCAAACCTGTTTGAATTCCTTCTATTGATAACAAAAGAAGATATTTTGAAGAATGTTGGTGACCAGACAGTTGAAGGTAGCCACTGACTTCCATTGTAGGAAAAAAAGGTCCCACTTTATATTAAGTGGCTTTAAGTACTATGCACTTACATAAAAAACAAGTACAATGTTCTTATTGTGTTGAGGTTGTATTGTAAAACACTTTTGCTGCTATTGAGGTGTGATACGGTTAAGGTTAGGCTCAGGTGTGGTGGTATGGGTGGGTTTAAGGGTAGGTTAAGGTGTAAGGGAAGGGGAAACAGTGTAATTACACATGTAATTACATTACATGTAGGTATTTGCAAAATATGAGTATAATGTAAAAACATGTATGTACACAATAAGTCCATTGCATCAAATTATTACTTAATATAAAGTGGGATCAAAAAAAAAATATAGTGGAAGTCAATGGCAACTGTCTGGTCACCAACATTCTTCAAAATATCTTAACAGAAGGTGAGTGAGTAAGTGGTGATAAACTTTTCATTTTTGGGTGAACTATCCCTTTAATTGCATTACTTATAATTAGCAGAATACAAGAACACACTAAGCAGAACATAATCACCATGTGCCATTGGGACTAAATAATTCACGTCGGTTAATCAAGTGCTTCTCGGCTGGTTTTGCTTTCAGGTCACAGATTTTACATTGAACATCAAACAGTGCACCGCAATTGTATATTGTACAAAAAGTAACAAAAACATTGACTGCATGTACCTAATAATATCCAAAACCATTAACGTGATGGTAAATGCAAAACCACCACAGAAATGATTATCTGGAAATGTAAAACAAACACTGTCTGGGATATTAAGCACCATCACATGGTTCGTTCCATTTGATTGTTTGCGTTCAGCACCGTATTTCCCTGAGACCCGACAGTTAACGGACGCCTTCAACCTCCCGGCCTAAATGAAATCAATTAGCGAATATCAGCGTGCCGCAAATGGCCAGAGAACGATTTTTGGAGAAGTTGAGACTCCAAACACAGGAGGAGAAAAACAGTCATTAAGAATTAACCCCACAACCGAGCACGTCGTCAACAACACTGTTTTTCTGATTGGAACGGCCGTTGACTCATCCTCTGACGGCATTCGGCAGGCTGCTATAGTTACTCAACTAGACATCATGGCTCCTGTTTCATTGTCTCGTGTGTTCACTGCCAGCACAAAACTACTTGTAAAGGTGTTTCGGCACATCAGTGAATCCTTTGGGGAAATAACAGCCACTCAGTGGAGTATAAAGGCCAGGCCTTATGTAAAATTAATCAGAAAGACTCCCTCAACCGAGGTTGACACTGTCTATTAAAACGTTCCTCCTCGCTGTTAAATATGCATTAGGCGTCCAAAGGCGAATCTCCAAAGAAGTTGTTTTCCACTGAAAAATGAAGAGTAACGCTGGAGTTTGATACACTTGGAGAGGTTTGAAAGCAACGTGGAGCTTTCCACGGACTGTCGTTTTGCTGACAAAGACAACAAGAGATCTCTCTCGACGTTCTCACGACGTCTAAATATTAACAAGCCATCTTATTAATAAACATGATTCGCCTGGATCGGGGTAAACGGCGCTACAATTAACGTGAGGGGAAACGTGTAAATGCACAAACAACACTCGGCTAAGGTAATTCGAGGATGCTTGAATATTGATGCTACGACTGGGATTTCGAGTGAAGAGTTTCTACGTTTATATCAAAACAAGGTTGGAGTCTCGGCCTAGTTTGAAGAGACTTGAATGCATCAGAAATCAAAACTTTGTTCTATAGAAAGCATGCTTTAAATAAGCAGATCCTCAATGTATGCTTTTAATAAGAAGAACATTCTTCTCAGATTTTTGTTTTGCGCACTTCAAGCCATCGATCATTATCGCTCTAGCAGTCCGGCGTTCATAAAAAAAACTCAACCGAGAAGAACACAAAGAATCTATAGCACCTACTTATTCTGTTTCGACTTCAAAACAGGAGATTCATACGCGCAGGAATCTCTCCATTGTTCCGAGCCTTTTCCCAGAAGTATTCCGAGATGTGATGGGCGAGACTGCAGTCGGCTTTACTGGCATTGTGATGTAGGGAGTTCATTATGAAGTAAATAAAGGCTTCCAGAGCATATTGTTCTTTAATTTTACTGCTGACAGCTGCTTCGAGAAGACAAAACGAATGTTGAAAACATGCACCAGAAGACCTAGAAGTCTTATTTGTTGATATTACCATCATGTTACAAATTCAGTCAGCACAAATGCAATGGCTCTGTTCCAAAATCTAGTAAGCCAACTACGCAGGGAGTGTTTTAAGGCATCCTAGGTAGGCAGCATTATTAAGATACCCTTTTGAACTACTTTTAGGGTAAAATTGTATTCATCATGCATAGAGTAAGTATTGTGACAAGCACACTCTATTACCCCTTTTCCACCGAAAAAAGAACTGGTTCAGAACTGGTGCTGGTTCAAAGTTGGTTCGGAGCTGGTTCAACTTGCGAACCCGTTTAGAACCGTTTGCTTTTCCACTGACTAGAGCGCCCAGGGAACGACGTCGTTACGTCACTGTTTACGTCGCTTGCAAGTACATTGTTTGGGATTATCTCAACTCGTGTACCGAGAAAACTTTAAAAACAATTGAAATATGTAAGTCTTTTAATCTTTTCGTTTGACATGTAATCTTTTCTGATAAGTTATGTACCCCTGTCTTGTGTCTTTTTTTCTTTCCATTTATTTGTTCTATATCGTGACTGTTTTCTTCTTTGCTTATGTTTAAAAAAATAAATAAATAAATTAAACGCTTGCGTGTTTCTGCAGTTTCTCCTGGCTTTGCGATGGTCAGAAAATATGTTTAAAAGAACCGAGAAGAACGCATCTAAACCCGCCCCGTAAACATGACGTGCTAAAAGAACGGTTCTAGTCCAGCAAAGAGTTGGTGCCGCTTTGGAACCAGTTCTCGCGGCCGCGAACCGGTTCTTTGGCTGTCGAAACACAAAGAACTGGTTCGCGCGCAGGCACCGGCTCCGAACCGGCTCTCAAAATGCTTTGGTGGAAAAGGGGCTTATGAAGGATAAATGTAATGTTGCCTTTAAATTTGGCCCAAAAAGTATCTTATTACATGAGTAGTTCACTTTAAAAAAAAAACTTTTGCTGATAATTTACTCACCCCCATGTCATTCATGTCCATGAAAAGAAATGAAGGTTTTTGATAAAAACATTCCAGCATTTTTCTCCATATAATGCACTTCAGTGGGAACCAAACGGTTCAAGGTCCAAAGGAGAGTTTCAGTGCAAACTGTTAACTGTTCAAAGGGCTTTAAACGATTCGAGACGATGAATAAGGGTCTTATAAAGCGAAATGATAACTCATTAAAAAAAATTACAAAGTTTAAGTTTTATAAGCTCAAATGGTCACCTTGCTCTGTACTGCGATGCACGTTCGTGACTCTCCTGTTCATCAAATTGAACAAATTCAATTCATTAATTTCATTCTTTGAATGAAACAAATGACTCGTAAAAACTTAAATTTTGTTTCGCTTGATAAGACCCTTATTCATCGTCTGGAATCGTTTAAAGCCCTTTGAACAGTTTGTAGTTTGCACTGAAACTGTCTTTTGGACCTTGAACCGTTTGGTTACCATTGAAGTCCATTATATGGAGAAAAATGCTGGAATGTTTTCACCAAAAACCTTAATTTCTTTTCCACTGAAGAAAGAATGACATGGACATCTTGGATGACATGGGGGTGAGTAAATTACCAGCAATTTTTTTTTTTTTTTAAGTGAACTACTCCTTTAATAATGCTAATTAAGAAAAGAAAAGAATCCGGACAAAGCAGAGGGAAAGAGTTCATTAAACATATTTCTGGGTTGGTTAAGGCTGCATTTCTTTGATCAAAAATGCAGTAATAACAGTAACACTGTTCAATATTACAACAATTTAAAATACCTGCTTTCAATTTAATAATATTTTAAAGTTTAATTTTATTAATATTTTTATATATTAAAGTCCCACTTTTATATATTAAAGTATTAAAGCCCCACAATATTTTAAAGTTTCATTTATTCCTCTGATCGAAGCTGAATTTCTAGCATCATTACTTCAGTCTTCAGTGTCACTTGATCCTTCAGAAATCATTCTAATATGCTGATTTGCTGCTCAAGAAACATTTCGTATTATTATCAATGTTGAAAACAGTTTGATATTCTTCATTTTTGAGGAAACCATATGTTGATACGTTGCTAAGTTTTGGGTCAGAATTCTTATTTGAAATAAAAAAAAATATAGATTTTGTAAAATTATTATAAATGTCTTAATTGTCACTTTTGATCAACTTTAAATCATCCTTTTGCACAAATGGTAAATATTATGCATAATCTTCTAAATTAAGAATGCTGACTTTGGCTATGTAGGCGAGTCAGCTCACTAGGTTTTACAACGGAGCCTATACGAGGGAATAAGTAACAATACGTGCGTTTAATTTAAAGAACCAATATGACAAAGATCAGAACGGCAACAGTTAAAGCATCTTTCAGAGAGAGTCTCTGTGCAGAAACACTAGAGTTAAACTGCGGTAAACAAATACTCAATAGTGATGAGAGGTTCTTTTCAGTCCCCAAATTACAGTCTGGTTAACCAGAGAGTCTGTGTGCCAGCTCATTACTGATGTTTGCTTCCAATGCGACTCGTCTCCATCCAAGTTTACGAAAACATTCGAGGGGCCTTGAAAGCACAGAGGGTTTTATACAGGCTGTAGCCCAGGAGACAGAAGCCCGAATTAGACAAATGCCTACAACGTTGCTGGTCAACGGGCCATGGTTTCACCCAGGTCCTGTAGCAGATCGCTGTAAATGCGGTTAGGCGGCTGAAAGCAATGCCACGAGAGGACAGTGGGCCGTACCGCCTGGGAATGCCACTCGATGCTTCCCGACAACTCTGAATCTTAATGCCTTATTTAATTACAGTAAGTGGCTGACGTTCACCTAATTGTTGGGAGTAAATTAAAGTGCTACATTCACTCAGTCTCATTACGTTCCCACAAAGACACATAAATGGCTTTTCCATCAGCAACTTTTTCCTGAATATAAAATATGATTGTGTTTTTCTCCCAGATATTATATGACCCTTTCAATGAAGATTTATTTCACAATGCCGATTGCACAAACGAAAGAACATTGTGGGAAAATGAAATCCTACTCAAAATAAAAATTAAAAAAACTTCAAAGAATATCTTAGTACTAGCATAGTCCATGCCCAAAAAAGTTGTTGGAAACATTACAACTTTGTTTAGAAAAACAGTATTTGTTATATATACACACTACAATTCAAAAGATGGTAAGACTTTTAAACGATTTTTGGAAGAGGTGACTCATGCTCACTCATTGAGGCTTAATTTATTTGATTATGTAAAAACAATAATAGTGTGATTTATTTATTGGATATATTGTCAAATTAAATGCTCTCCTGTGATGCAAAGCTACATTTTCAGAATCAATACTCCAGTTTTCAGTCATATGATCCTTCAGAAATGAAATGTTGAAAACTGTTCTGCTGCTTCATTTTGTTGTTGTTTTCAGGATTCTTCGAGGAAAATAATAGCATTTATTTGAAAAAGAAATCTTTTGTAACATTATAAATGTATTTACTGTCAATTTTGATCAATTCAATGCCTCTTCGTTGTATAATAAAGCATTAATTTCTTAGATAGATAGATAGATAGATAGATAGATAGATAGATAGATAGATAGATAGATAGATAGATAGATAGATAGATAGATAGATAGATAGATAGATAGATAGATAGATAGATAGATAGATAGATAGATAGATAGATAGATAGATAGATAGATAGATAGATAGATAGATAGATAGATAGATAGATAGATAGATAGATAGATAGATAGATAGATAGATAGATAGATAGATAGATAGATAGATAGATAGATAGATAGATAGATAGATAGATAGATAGATAGATAGATAGATAGATAGATAGATAGATAGATAGATAGATAGATAGATAGATAGATAGATAGATAGATAGCCGACCCAAACTTCTTGCTGTTCAACAGCTCATGTATTGAGTTCTGAAACACAATATTAACTTGCTTACCATTAAAGGATTAGTTCAATTTTAAAAAAAAAAACTTTTGCTGATGATTTATTCACCCCCATGTCATCCAAGATGTTCATGTCTTTCTTCCTTCAGTCGAAAAGAAATTAAGATTTTTGATGAAAACATTCCAGGATTTTCTCCATATAATGGACTTCAATGGGAACCAAACGGTTCAAGGTCCAGTTTCAGTGCAGCTTCAAAGGGCTTTAAACGACACCAGACGATGATTAAGGGTCTTATCTTTTTATCATGACTCGAAAAAAGATTTGTTCATTTTGATGAACGAGTTCGAACAGGAGAGTCACAAACGCTCATCACAGAACAGAGCAAGGCGAGCATTTGTGCTTATAAAACTTAAATTTTTTTTAATTTATTTTTTTAAATGACCGTTTCACTAGAATAAGACCCTTATTATTATTTAAAGCCCTTTGAAGCTGCACTGAAACTCTCATTTGGACCTTGAAGTGTTTGGTTCCCATTAAAGTCCATTACATGGAGAAAATCCTGGAATGTTTTCATCAAAAACATTAATTTCTTTTCGACTGAAGAAAGAAAGACATGGATATCTTAGATGACATGGGTGTGAGTGAATGATCAGCAAAAGTTTTTTTTTTTTTTTTAAGTGAACAACTCCTTTAAGTAAACAAGCAAATAATTTCAGAAATAACTGCACTGCGCACACTGGAAGATGGCAAATGGCAACCAAAAAAAAAGCAATTACATAGTCTATGATAATAAAGGGACTGACATTACAAACAGCTCAAGGCATAGGGGCCGTACACTTCTCTGCTCATAACCACTAATTACTGATAGTGAGGCAAAAACACAAAATACGTCACATTTAATTGAATAACAATACGTCTCTCAAAAACAGCATATTGGCATGCAACGGGTTTTAGAAGCATTAAGTCTCTCGTATGCGTTCACGTCATTATTGTTCTTCAATGTAAAAAAAAAAAAAAATATATATATATATATATATATATATATATATATATATATGAAGAGTTCAGATGCAAAAGCCTCTAAATGCCATTTGAAATTTTCTTCTAAAATGACCATTTTTATCAAGCTTGTATATTTATGTTCAGTAATTTCACTTTAATGACAATTAATAGGTAATCTTCATTGCCATTTAAGTGAAATTACTGAACTTAAATATACAAGCTTGATAAAAATGGTCATTTTAGAAGAAAATTTCAAACGGCACTTAGAGGCTTTTGCATCTGAACTCTTCATATATTGATGTTAACGGTTGTAGAAATAGTCAGGAAATTTCCCTCAAAGGCAACCCAAAAAAAGCAATATAAAAGCCACAGATTGCGATTTCCACATTTTTGTGCTCTAACATTTCCATATTTCAACAATGCATTTCAGATCTAGCAGCTCTTTCGTCCTCATACTGTATCGTTCTTGCAATATAAAAGAAAAAAACATGCAGGACTTGCAACCCACAAAAATGCTGGTGTGTGTTTCGTCTGAGTACAGTAGTACTAACACCGTGCCACAAATAATTGTGGCAAAATAAAATAGGTGCTAAAATGTATCATCAAAAATGGACTGGAACTAAATAATGACCATTTGCCAACATGGTAATACGGACTAGGTAAGTCTGAAACTTCTGATGCCACAGAAATGCCATTTCAAATCACTTAAACAGAAGAATTTCATGCAATCGGCACAGCAGCAGTGATGAACCCTGGGGTTCACAGAGGACTCGCTTAAAATCCCACTTTGATCAGGTTACAACCACAGGCCATGATACACTTGAAGTCGACAGTTAAAGAGAAGCAGTCAAAGTGCATCGCCTCAGGAACGATAAAACACACATTCAACATGAGCTCAGACTGAAGCATCGCAGTGTCCTGAATGAATCCCACCAGAAGAATATGATTTGATTTCACTTGTTTGTTCAATTTCTGTTTTTGGTTGGATTGAAGTCGATTAGCATTTGATGGCAATGGATTGAGTAAAATACGCTCTAAATAGACGTTTAAACAGTGTAATTCTAATCAAATCTGAATAATAAGTGATAGTTAATGACTATCCCCTGGAATTTGGTAGTTTAATATTACTAATAAACATAAAAATGAAGTTTCAGGCTACTTTTGAGATTCTAAACGTGCAAAGCTCAGCTGCGGTGTGTTATTAGCAGTGTCCGATATTTTCTCGTCGTCTCGCTATAAAATCATCCATCATTACAGACACTGCTTACCTTACTGAAGTACAATAAATGTGTTTTAATTGGACAGGGCTTTCAGAGAGAAGGATGAAGGCTGGTTGAATCCACGGAGAACAGAATAGCAGGACGTTGGCCACATTAAACCGTCTGTGTTATCTTTAGCACCTTATGCATGTATCATTGAGATTCCTGGCCAAAGCAAGCACTCTTTAGAGCGCGCCGGATTATGACACGACTGAACGATTGGACGCATGTTAAGAAATTCATTTTACCATACCACTGCTTGCAGACAGAAGTCAAAAGCCAGAGCCCTCTTTTGCTGTCAAATAGCAAATTAGCAACATGCGAGTGCTCTAAAAACCTACTGTTTTCGTAACGAGATGGTTTCACGAAAACAATCCGAGCAAAGATGTAATTTAGCATTGTAGACATCACCTTTACCTGACCA
Source organism: Cyprinella venusta (assembly GCA_038021265.1). Lineage (NCBI taxonomy): Eukaryota > Metazoa > Chordata > Actinopteri > Cypriniformes > Leuciscidae > Cyprinella > Cyprinella venusta. Next base: position 24,753,570 of record CM075875.1, on the reverse strand, counting down.
CACTATAATCATGGTCATGTTGTCATTTCAAAAAGATCTGCTCATAAACATGACAAAACAACATTTAATGGTGCTCAAAAACAGTGTTAGCCTGTCCAGGGATGTTATCGGCGAGGCTAATAAACCTAGATTATTTTATCAGCCGATTTGATTAACCCACAATTTCCTGTTTTTATTTGTTCTGCCCTTTAGATATCAGTATCTGCCACTAAAAACCCATATTGGTCTGCCACTATTAAAAACGACTCTGTTAAGATGAAAAGGCCCCAAAAACGCCTGGAGAGAGACGTATTTAGCTGATTAAGAGAGTTAAACGGTAGCCTCATTTTCATTTTAAGAGGCACACACTATGGTTCTAATGCTTCTCTCATTGAACCACAAAGCTTCCTACCATTTATAAGTACAAGTGATCTCAATTAGAGACCTCCATGAAGGCACGGGGCGGCAGACAGTCACGGCAAGAGGCGGCAGAGGAAACTGTCTTTACATTTTTCCTCCCTCACTTTTCCAGACAGCCGGCGTGCCCAGAGCAGACAGCGTCAAAAACACCCCGGAGTCTGTTTTACAGTACAGCGCACATGCCAAGTCCCAGCTGACTTTTCACAAACCTTATTTCTCCTCTTCGCCATTTTTACACATCGGTTTCAGCAGCAAATTTAAAAAAAAAAAAGGAAAATGCGTCGCTGACAACAATTGTACAGTGTGACACAGATGAATGCAACAGATTGTTAGACGTTGGAATATAATATCTCCAAATCATCACTCAGTGCAAGCGCCTGCCAAAAGAGGAAGAAAATCTTTGCAATTGGAGGCCATTTAGACTCCATCAAAAATGCCTTCGACTGCAAGCTATAATTAAATGTCTTTCAAAAAAATATAAGACTGCAATCCGGAGCCCTTTATGGAGTCGCGGGGTCAAATGATTTTCTTGTTTCAAATAAAAAAAAGTTCTAAAATGATATGACTGTGTGCAGTTTAAGACGTGAAGCGAGACTCAAAAGGGACGGACAACAACAAAAAAAAATGAATCGGCCCTGGAGAAAATCAACACGATGTTACTCATCACGGCAGATATAGGAGACGTGTATCATTTTAGGCTTCTGTACAGGCCAAACAAGCTATTAAAAACATTATTTCCTACAGTGATATTTTTCATCTTGGCAGGGATTTCATTGCACGAGAAATGTTTGTGTAAGAAAAAAAACAGTCAAAATGAAAACCGGCAAGAAATGTCAGGGTCACGTTTCCCAGTAAAATCCAAAGAAGAAATACTGTAAAAAAAAAACTAAGAAACTAAGTAAATAATTTAAGTTGATTTGACAAAACAACAAATGTTGTGATTACTAATCACGAAAAGATTTTTCATGATTGGTAATCACAACATTTTTTATTTTGTCAAATCAACTTAAATCATTTACTTAGTTCAGATAACATATAATTTTGAGTTTCTGATGATTAAATCATTCCCCTTCGTTGTATTAACTCACTTTTTCCATTTCGATGAACTTAAAATTAAGGCAACCAGGTTACTTACTTTTTTAAGTTAAACCAACAATATTTTTTTTTGCAATGTAATATTATTTTAATGACAATTATGCATATTCCGCAATTGTATACAAATTTAAAGTATACATAACTCTACTATTTTTGTACTGAATTTAATTGATGCTGATTTATATTCATAAACACTTGTTAAAACAAATATAATATTCATTGCTATTTAATTATGTGGACTGTATTGCATAGTTTATTACTCAATAAAAATAGCAATAATTATATTGCTATTATAGATAGCAATATAATTATTGCTATTTTTATTGAGTAATAAACTATGCAAAACATATTGTAGCAATAATAATTTGGGATGAAAATGTGCTTAATATTCATAGAAAAAAAGTTTTTAAAATGACTAATTGTATTCATGCAAAACAAAACTTTACAAAAATCTTTCTTGACCAGCTATTGTCTCCAGTTTTGACTAAACAAAAAGGGGAGGTGTTTTTATTTTGTGTGTTTCTGTGTGTGCCCTCACTCAATCCCCCCCACGCGAGGTGTTGTGATTTGCATGAGTTTGAAGGTCTCCTCAGGTGGGATTCAAAGCAGAACGACAGGATGAATTTCACTGTGGCTTTCCTAAAGAATATCTCTCGCTGGGTCAAACCGCAAGCGCTCTGTTGGAGGGAAGTAAATGGATCGGCATGTAAATTTACTTTATGACTCCTTTGTGCCTTCGGTGAAGCAGTTTTGTAGACCTGGACGCTTGCTTTATAGATCGAGCTAAATATTATTCATTCCAAGATCAACTACACTTAAGGTTTTTGACGGAAAAACAGGGTTTCTGACAAAGCTACTGTCGTGTGCCGGAGTACATCCAGAGAACCACAAACACCGATGCGGTTTCCAATGAGCAAACCCTCTTTATTTCTGAAGCATTAATTGATACTTCTGTAAACCATAAAAGTGGTCTTCTGTGATAGAAATCCAGACTGGCTGTTCTGAAGGCCACGGCTTCCATCATTGGCGATAGGGCCGTCTTCAACGGTTATTTTGACGGGTAATCGAGTAATAGGATATTTTTTGTGGTAATAAGTGAACAATAGCCTTTAAAATGACTTGGCAATCATAATTGGTTCAAATAAAGTATCAAAAGAAAGTAATCATATATGGTTTTATCGAATTTAAAACCATATATATTTATGACTGTGAATGAAGCTGCTCTGAGATGCTGGAAGAAAACGTACGTAAATAAAGCGCCACGCTTCACTTTGAATCCCACAGCGCATATACATTCAATTGAATCACAGCTTTTGTTATTTCACAATAGCACTCTGCTAATATTATGATATTTAAATGGTTTTAATATATGCAGTCTTAGAAAATGGTCTGATAATGCGGTTCAAGGATGAAGGAACCTGCGACTTCCGTCATTTTGCCGGAAAGACGAGCAATCGAATTGAATCGAGGATTCGTGACAGACCTTATTGGAGCTTTATAAAATTAGCAATGAGTATTGTATTTAAGTCACCCTGTGGTGAAAATCAAGTTTTTAATAAAGTTCACATGTCTATATGGTGTTTTTATTGATATTGCCGAGTATGTTCTCCTTTAAAACTGCAGTGAATCAAAGACAGTCTCAAAAACACGGTTTGAAATCGCTGGTGTTTCTGACGTCACAAACTCAACGAGTGAATCACTGAGCTTGGTGTGAGTGAGAGGAGGAAGGGCTAATTTAAAAGGATAGTTCACTGATTGCTTTAGGGCTGTCAACTTTAGTCGTTTAGTCGACTAATCAGTCGATACCGTCTTGGTCGACTGACATTCTTATTGGTCGACCAGTTACACTTTTTTTTTTTTTTTTTACCAATAGAAAGATTTTTTTAATGATTTACTCCTTGATATTTATTCCTTTATAAGCAATTATTTATTACTGTATTCTAAATATAATTAGCCTTTGTTTTATCCCCATCTTTAAATGCTTTAATTTAGGCTATTTTGTAACAGCGCCACAGTTTTAGCGCACACACATAGAGACTCGGGAACGCGCCTGTGGCCGGCTGCGCTGCAGCTTCGCGCTCGGTAAGGGATGCTGTATTCATTCAGTTGGAACGCTGCTTGTTTTGACTTTAGTCGACAAAATGTCCAGGAAATCTATATCTTTTGTCTGGCTGCATTGTAAAACAAAGACGACAAGACTGTGGAGGGAGGCGACCGCGTTACTCCATGGAAGCCTTGTTTATACTCGACGCGTCCGCAAGAGCGCGCGCCAAAAATGACGTCATTGCGGTGTGGGCGGTCGTGCGCGTAGGGTCCGCAAGACTCCATTGTGCCTGGCGGTGTGCACGGCACTTTTTGTAACTTTGCGCGCGGCGCCGCATCCGAAGATGGACGACTACGAGCCGAATCTGGCCGAACTGGTACGATCTGTACCAGTATGTTTATGATCCTTCTATATACACAGAGACATTTGCATTGATGGGCGACCATAACATCTCATTTTGTGAACAGGAACACATTTGCATTAAGCACCTAGTTAGCACTTGTCTAAAGTAATTGGTTACATCTACAAAATAAGCCTACAATAGCAGAATTAAGCCCTGCTGGTAAAATTAAGGTTTAAACACTCCAATAAGGCTTCAGTTGTTTAACTAGTTTACATGCAGTGAAAGTAGGCTACAACCTACTGCATTTACTCTTTTATGAATTAGCAATTAATACTACTAATAAACGGCAAACTACTTCTTCACTGCTGATTCCTGGTGGTTTAGAGGAGAATTACTCCGAGTTCGCCCCCTGTCGTTTCACAGAATAGCACAAAGGCGAGCGCGTCAAGTATAAATGCCTCGTCCGTTTGGAGAGGTGCGCGCGCAGGCAGCGGAGACTCGCGCTCTTGCGGACGCGTCGAGTATAAACAATGAGCCCGCACAGCGCGCGCATATATTTGAATGGAACTTGAGCACGCAAACGACGTGAACAGCCCTTTTACCGGCTATATCATCCTGATTCAATAGATTGTGTTTTCTTAATATGTTTTTCGTTTTTATTTGTATTTGTAAAATAGCCTAAATAATGCAACAAAACGAAAATAAACCTATATGCCTTCCAAAACACAGCCTATTATTATTCGGATTGTTTTTTAGGCTATTTGGGTATTTTGTGTGTTTGTTTAAAATGCCTAGATCGGCTGGACAAAAGTTAACCCATAGCTTTGTAAGTCAAGAAGAATATAAAGCCTGTAAAAACGAGAGCTTTTGTTAGGATTTTTTATAATATGGCAGATAGCAGTTATTTTTTTGTATCGTGTGGTGTGATCAGGTGCGCGATTGTGACTGCATAGACAGAGCTCCTCACTTTTTTCAGTTAAAAATCACTTAATTCTCAAAGAATTGTATTATTATTATTATAGTTTTATTTATTTGTGATGTTTTTTCGTTGTCGTTTTATAAACGCTCTATGACAATTGTTTAAAAGAATGTTCAATCAAAACAAGGTTGTTGTTGTTTTTTTCTCGACTAATCGACTAATCGTTGCGCAGGACAAGACTTTGGTCGACCAAGGATTTCTTTGGTTGACTACAGCCCTAGATTGCTTACCTCAAGGGCATCCAAGATGTAGGAGTCTTTGTTTCCACAGTATTTTCATTTTTGATATTTTTAGGTCAAACCGTTCTTGTCTGTCAGTCATATAATTGAGGTCTATGGTCACCACCTCAAAGAACATGCACAGAGAAGTCCAAATTAAACATGATTTAATGACTCGTAAATGTAAGTACACATTGATGGCCTAAGACACGAAACGAGCGGCTTGTGTGAGAAAACGAACAGTATTTATATTGTTTTTACCTCTTGTTACCACAGCCATGTCCAAGTGATCTGAGGGTATGGACGCTTTGGTCTGCGCAAGTGCCGGAAAGTGCCGGAAGTGATCTCTCGCGTGTGTACGTCACTCACTGGTTACACAAAGATTTCGGAAGCGTTACCCTTCACTGTGAAGATCTAAACCTATATACAGGAAATCGCTTTCGATATATCAACACCCAACGTTGAATTTTTTCGCAACCGCGCGAGAGATCACTTCCGGCACTTTCCAGCGTTTGCGCAGACCGAAGCGCCCGTGCCTTCAGATCACTTGGATTTGGCTGGGGTTACAAGAGGTAAAAACAATATAAACACTGTTCATTTTCTCACAAAAACCGCTCATTACGTGTCTTATGCCATCAATGTGTACTTACATTTACGAGTCATTAAATCATGTTTATTTTGGACTTCTCTGTGCATGCTCTTTGAGGTGGTGACCATAGACCTGCATTATATGACTTACAGACAAGAACGGTTTGACCTAAAAATATCACCTACACAAAGACACCTACATCTTGGATGCCCTTGAGGTAAGCTAAAACATACCAAAAATTAATTTCAAAGTGAACTATCCCTTTAAGGCATGAAGTTTGTTTTCAAGGAAAAACATTTAAATTAGGGCTGTCAAACGATTAATCGCGATTAATCGCATCCAAAATAAAAGTTTGTGTTTACATAATATATGTGAGTGCACTGTGTATAATTATTTTGTACATATATAAATACACACAAATGCATGTATATTTGAGAAAAAAATATGATATATATATAAAATATTTGTATTTACATATCATATAATTTATATATAAATCTATATAGAGTATATACATGAAAATATTTCTTAAATATATACAAGCATGTGTGTGTATTTATATTTATAAAATTAATATACACAGTGCACCCACATATATTATGTTAACACAAACTTTTATTTTGGATGCGATTAATCGCGATTAATCGTTTGACAGCCCTAATTTAAATATGTCACTTTGGTGATCGAAGATAAGTTTTAAGGGAGACTAATAGGGAGGACTTTAACCTATGGGAAAAACCATGTACCAAGGCAGCAACCATATTCTTCTCTGAATTATCTTGGAGTATCACGTAAATGACATATGAATATGTTAAACGGTCATCCCCATATCAGGGAATCCTTATCAATGCAACTATAAGGGCCTGGAACACATCAGACTTTTCCGAATGATTTTAGACAGGAAAACTTTCATCCACTTACATCATGCTCTGGAGCTCAGGGATGAAGCTGGTGGCCTTTCCGGATCCGCGTCCGGCCCCGGTGCTGCTGGCTGCCATGGGGCTCGCAGCACTGCTGCTCATCTGTAACACACACACACACACACGCACACACTTTACACAACGCCCACTCAAAGCCTGAGCAATTATAAAGCCACTTCACATGGAAAACGCTTCCTGATGCATCCACTGACAGGAGGGGAAACACGCCACATGTTCAGAGCAGGACACGTTCAACCGGAGTCAATGACAAACGGCACTCACAAAAAGATGTCAGAGAGACGGACGCAGGATGCTTTTTTTTTAGAAAGTGAGACTGAACTGTTTTTAATGACCAAAGCAAGGCTGCTTAAACTTCTGTCGGCAATGAGAGCTGACAAATGATCTTTTAGTTCAAAGGGAACGGCAGACATGTTTAGAGTCTGGTTTTGTTCTAATGTTTACTAAACGCTTGATCTCGCCAGCATTACATGGCATGATAAAAAGTGCATATTTAATTCCATATAACATTTTAGTGTTGTGGTCACTTGGCACTGAATCCCTGAAATCAAAATGAACCGACGAGTATTTATTAATTGCAAGCCAAAAGTCTTATTTGTTTGTTTGTTTTTTATTTTAAAATCCTGACATCCTTAGGTTTAAATTTAATTTTGAATCAGAGATATATAAAAAATAACAACAATAATACATTTTTTGAATATTTATACCTTTTGTGAAATGACAGTAAAAATTGTGTATATTTTAATTCATTAAAAATTAATTATTGTTGACATTAAATATTCGATATAATATATATATATATATATTAGGGCTGTCAAACGATTAATCGCGATTAATCGCATCCAAAATAAAAGTTTGTGTTTACTTAATATATGTGGGCGTAGTGTTTATACTTATTTTGTATATATAAATAGACACACATGCATGTATATATTTAAGAAAAATGTGTTCTTAATATATCAAATATTTATATTTATACATAATATTAATTATGTATAAATATGTATAAAGTATATACTTTCAGATTTTTCTTAAATATATACATGCATATGTGTGTATTTATATATACAAAATAATTATACACACTACGCCCACATATATTACGTAAACACAAACTTTTATTTTGAATGCGATTAATCGCGATTAATCATTTGACAGCCCTAATATATATATATATATATATATATATATATATATATATATATATATATATATATATATATATATGTCAATAATTAATTTTTAATGAATTGTGTGAAAAATATATATGTGTATATTTTACACAATTGTAAAGAATTGTGTAAAATATACACACACATATATATGTGTGTGTGTGTGTGTGTACAATTTGCACATTAAAACAGAAAATAATTATTAAAATATAAATATCTAATCATTAAATTATACGATTTTTAAACTTTGACTTTAAACGACTTGACTATAAATTGAGTATATAATTTATACTCCATCCATTCAAAACAACAAAAACAACATCTCCAATAATAAAATTGAATATTCAATTTAGTCAGTTCACAAACAAATAATACTAATACTAATCATAATAATAATTTGAAAATGGAAAATGTGAGGCCTTACTTGCTCATTAATCAGCTGATATACAGCCATTATGAGATTCTGCATTTTATATGGTTAATACATGTTCTGTTGAACACAAAAGAAGATATTTTGAAGAATGTTGGTCACCAAACAGTTGGACCCCATTGACTTCCATGGTAGGAAAAAAATACTATGAAAGTCAAAGGGGTCCATAAACTCTCTGGTCACCGACATTCTTCAAAATATCTTCTTTTGTGTTCAACAAAAGAGAGAAACTCATACAGGTTTGAAAAGACTTGAGGATAAGTAAACAATGACCGCATTCTCATTTTGAAGTGAATTATTTCTTTAACATCATGGTGGTTCTGACTGCATGTGTCTACCACCCTCCAGAACCAAAAAGTCAACATTACTATCAGACTCAGAACATCATTGTTTGGTAATGTATCTGAATTATCAGAGCACGTGCTGTCGAGCAGGTAACATTCATCACACAGCTATCTGCACAGTTTGAAGTTAGACATCCTCTAATACAAAGAAAACAAATTAACAGGATGCTGACACAACCCCAGAAATGGAGCTTGTCGAATTCAAATGCGCTCATTGTCGGCCTCGTCACGGCCCACCAGGATTATTTGAGCAAACCTTTGTCTGTTTGAACCTGAAGCTGACACGAGTGACTCAGAAACCACAGCCTTCCTACGGCATCAGACTATCAAATCTCACAAGCGGACGGCCCTTTTCGCACGTAGATGAGGCGTATAATCCCTAATAATGCTGGTGTAGATATCATTATTATTTGCTCACGCTCATTCAAAAACAGTATGAAATTTAGGGTGAGTTCACACACATTTAGTTTGGTTCTTCTGGGGTCTCATTTATAAAGCGTGCGTACGCACAAAACGGGGCTGGAAACGTACGTACGCCGGTTTCCACGCAAAGTTTGTGATCTATAAAAAACAAACTTGACGGGAGAAAGTGCACACCATTAAGCAAACTTTGAGCCATGCGTACGTACATTCTGGAGACAAAGGGAATTGGAGACACCGATGGTGAGCTATAGTTAAATGTCTTTTTGGTCACTTTTAGACCAAAAATCTAAAGAAAATTATAGCCTATAGACTACAAAAAGAAAATAGCCTACATATAAAATTTCACTCACCAAGCCAATCACTTCAAGCAAATATCCATCCGTTCTTAAGTGTCCGCGCCAGCACGTTTAGTGAAACTGACGCACATAATCTAACGGCAGATGAACCATATAACTTCATGAGTAGGCTAATAAACAGTGCACGTTCTCAATAGGCTTAACAGTTTAAATAAATGAAATAATGATTTAACCTGTTTTACTTCTGATATAAACATTTAGATTAAATATGGCATTCTCGTTAATGGAGTTAAACACTTAAACTCCATATATATATATATATATATATATATATATTCAATAAATACAAATATATATTTGTTGTGGATGCAATGCATTTTAACACTTTCCCTCTGGCATGCAGTGTTTTAATGTTTTATCTAGAGATAATTGCTAATCATGATTGTCTGAGAAAATAATTCCATGCAAATAATCCACAACCATGTCTTTCCATTGAAAATATAAATTCATTAAAAATACTATTTGGCCAGTGGAAAAGACTGAGAAAATCTTTCTCTGAGATGTATTTGACACTATTTGATTTATTCAAAAACAAGGCAAGGATATATAGGCAACGAAAAAAATAAAATAATTTATTGCGACACGGCACATCTGTATTTCATATTTTCCTAACGTCTTGTACGTTAACATGGTATCACGTGGATGAATAACCACATGCAAATGATATGCAGATGAGGATATGCATATTTAAACTAGGCGTTGCAAGCTCCATATATGGGTATTTCGGGGAGGAGACGCATGTGCGCGCATTCTTCCGCTGACTGGGATTTATAAAGGGAATTCTGCGCGTACACACGGTTTTATAAATCTGAATATTTTTTGGCGTACGCCGTTTTTGGCTTTCGGGCGCACGTACACTTTTAGTAAGGATCCTACGCACAGTTTTATAAATGAGACCCCTGGTCTGGACGAAAAAAGAAAATAAGACATTTAGTCCTGGTTCGATTAGCGTTCACATGCTCACGTTCAATACTGAAATTAAAGATATATTTGCGACTGGGCTTTTCAAACATCCAAACCAATGCTGTGTGCTCGGATAAATGCGTTCAATGTGCGTATATATGATGGTGGTAGTAGCTATATAATAAAACGGACAACTTGGGAAGAGCTTATAAAATGGAGTAAAAACAGTGGCAGGAATCCCTCCGTCACAGTCACACACACAAGATGTTGCATGTTTTGGTTCGTTTACGTGTTTTTGGTCCACGTTGCGTTCACATTACAGTCGAACCGTACCAAAGTTTGTTTGAGTTCACTTGTTTGGTGTGCACCAGAGTTCATTTTAATCCAACCAAACCTGCCAAGTGTGAACACACCATTAAAGTTGCAATGAAATTTAAAAATTGACAACTTTTGTCTTTCCTTTTTTTATAGGATATTGGAGTATTTCTTCTTAGACAGGGCGGGAAAACCTGTCACTCATTTCACATGAAGTCCACCAATAGCAAACCACAACCATCCAATTAATACCCAATTGACAAAATTAAGGCCCGCCCTACATTTTTTCTTGTTCGAGAAGCCGTTTCGCATGTCATTAGTGTTGTCAAAAAGTTACTGAAATTTAAAAAATTGTGACGCTTTGAGCGCTGTTGAGCAGAATCGTAAACACCTCTGATTGGCCATTGTGCTCACAAGCTCATCAAATCAGTCTGTGATTGGCTACAATGAGCACGTGAACACAATGGCCAATCAGAGGTGTTTACGATTCTGCTCAATAGCGCTCAAAGCGTCACGTTTTTTTTTTTTTTTTTTTTTTTTTCAGTAGTATCAACTTGGTACCGAACCTTTAAGCCATTGATCACAGATAAATAAATAAAAAAAAAAATAACGTGACGCTTTGAGCTATTGAGCAGAATCGTAAACACCTCTGATTGGCCACTGTGCTCACAAGCTCATCAAATCAGTCTGTGATTGGCTACAATGAGCATGTGAACACAATGGCCAATCAGAGGTGTTTACGATTCTGCTCAATAGCGCTCAAAGCTTCACGTTAGGGCTGGGCGATATGGCCAAAAAAAATTATCACGATAATTTTTTTTATATCAGTCGATATCGATAATTATCACGATATATGTCAAATCTTTATTTCTTTCAAGTTTGAAGGCAGATTTTTGCTCCTAAGTGAAAGTTGTATTAACCAGAGCATAAATTGTGGTTTTAAACTACTCTTTATTGTCAGAACATAAGACTTGCCAAACAGGTGAACATTTCACAAATATGAGGTAGAACATTCAAACATTTTCCCTAAAATAAATATATGAATAGAAAAATATTTCTTCAGCACAGTTTGCAATGCAGGCTGCAATATTAAAATTACATGTTTTGTCTGAAAATGCATATTTGACAGTGAGTTGACAGTAAATCTGCATCCTAACTCAAGCTAATACTAAGCTAATGTTAAATTTGTGTTCATTATCAAAAACAGTAACATCTGTTTTTTTATGTAACGACCACATTTTTGTTTGGCAAAAGTAATTTTCTGACTGAGTTGTATTAAAATTAACCATTGGTCATCCAGTCTCATGCATTTAGATCATGATAACCACAGATAAATCCAGGTATAGCCTATATCTTAGCACCTCACTATCATGGCAAAATGTAACTTTATGGTTTCTGTGGTATTTGTATGAAAACAGTGGCCTAACAGTTAAATACATTATTAAATGCTGAACTCATATTCCATAAAACATTTAATGAATTGTCTACATTAATAATATTATGCAATTAAATATGTATATCCCACATTTCATGGTGCAGTTAATATTACTAGGCTAACCTTACAGTAAATCCATGGCTAAATGGATTCAGTATCAATTCAGATTCTGACTGGATCGTTGCACGCAGTGTTTCTCCTTTTAGTCAGCGGAGTTTCATCTGCCCTAAACTGGTTTAAACTTGACATTTGTGTTTTTCGCTGAACTCAATCGCTTCTTGCTGGATGTCTTGAGCGAGACGATCAAAGCAATCGCGTCTGCTCTAGCTAGCTCGCGCTGCGCTCACTGCCGTTTGGACTTTGAGCCGAGCGGATAAATGCTCCGTGTGGCGCGCGCGGCTCAAAAGAGTTTCGTTCCGCTTTTGGCGCAGAAACATTATCGAACATTTATCGACCTCTTAATATCGTTTTATCGAAAAAAATTATATCGCGATAATTATCGTTATCGTTTTATCGCCCAGCCCTACTTCACGTTATTTTTTTTTATTATTTATTTATCTGTGATCAATGGCTTAAAGGTTCGGTACCAAGTCGGTACTACTGAAATAAAAAAAAAATAAATAAAAAAACGTGACGCTTTGAGCGCTATTGAGCAGAATTCTGTACCGAAGTCGGTACTTTTGTCAACACTATGTGTCACAATAGAGCACAAGAAAACAATCGCAACTTCCGTTTCATGCGGATTTTAAGCCATTAATCACGGATAATCTGCAGCTCTCGATCTAATTCATGCACACATTCAATTACTGAATATAAAAAGAGCGTCAAACCAAAGTGACAGCGGTTTCAATACAGAGAATGAGACAATTTCAGAGCTATGACAAAGCAAAGACTCAAAATACAGCACCAATCACACAGACTAACTTTAATCATTCTGGGGGTTTGACAGCACACGTCCCGAATGGCTTCAAAGAGCACCCAGGATATTTTTCACAATTTCTTATTTTCATGTTCCACAAGAATAACAACAGCATTTGGGTTTGGAACGACATGAAGGTGAACAAATAAAGGCAGAATTGTCATTTTTCAGTGACCTTCTCCTTTAATCAGAGGCAATATAAATCTTAATTCTGTCTTAGAGGGACACGAAACTAAATGTTCCAAAGTGTCACCAAAGCAAACGCAGGGCCCTTTTCTTCAATAAACACATCGCCGCATAACATTTCCTTCTGTTTTCGCCCCCTCTGTTGGATGAAAGATAAAGCTTTTGCTTTGACTTGTGAAGGCAGATGGTCGCCATACTGGGCAAAATGAATTCAGATGTGGCAAATGAATCAAGATTACTTCAACATGCAAAAGGCTTTGAAAGAACAGAAAAGGGAGCCGTTCTATTTATTGCATTTTTCCTCTATGTAATTAAATAGTCAGGACTTTTATGTAGCTTCCACATCTTTTTTTGCTGTTTGTTTTGTTTTTTTTATTATTTTTTCTACAGACGCCTAGTTAATTTCCTCATTTAGTCGTGGGCGTTCGATTCGTGTTTTGGTCGAATTTGCCAAGAGCAGTAGTCCTACAGCGTGTAAAGACGAAAATACGGATGACTCTCGGTGACATAAAATGATTTTGAGGAAGGGCACTTTTACTACCACGGCTCTAAGAAAGCCCACAATTATCAGCATTCAAAGACCTCCAACAAATTTATTTCTTCTTTATCCAAGACATCCCAATCCAACCTTCCGCCACATGCTGTTTCAATATATATTCAACTATATTTTTCATTAATTACAATTACCCCAACTCAGCTGTCTCATAAATTTTCAGACCATCATCATAACAGGGGGAAAATCAGAAACATATTTGGCGCTCGCAGTCGCCGAAGAAGGAAATGTAACTTAATAGTGCGTCTTTCTCGGGGCCCTAATGAAGTGGCAAATGCGATTCAGAGCCATTGGATGTTTTATTTCCCTCCTACATCCTCGCCGGGCCGCCACACACAGTTTCCCAGCGTCTCCACAAGAATTGCAATCATGCGAAATCCATTTCTCTCACACCGAAACGTGTAGATTAAAGGCTCTCGGACGTGTACTTGGACAGGAAGGAGGAGGCGAAGAAGAAACGGCTCGCACGTTCAAATCTCCATCATCTCTGTGTGTGTGTGTGTGTGTGTGTGTGTGTGTGTGTGTGTGTGTGTGTGTGTGTGTGTGTGTGTGTGTGTGTGTGTGTGCAAGTTTCCACAGAGTCAGGCTTCATGTCGAGTGCTGACATCACTCTTCCTACGGTCTTTCAAACAGCCAAGGTTTTACAAACAATACACATGGGGGGAAAGTCAGGCTAGACACAAGAGTGAGGATGTGATTTTTTCCAGAATAAAACACAGAATTGACTGTGAAGGAAGAACAGAGTATGAAACCTCAACTAACCACAGGCTCACAACTGCAGCCTGGAATAAGAAAACGGAAAATTTTCCATCAAATTATGATTTTTGCATTAATAATGTGCATATTTAATTTGCACTCCCACATAAACAAGCTCATTTTTACTGAGTATATGTATGACTGAAATAACGTGACATGTCAAAAAGCTATTTACCTACCTGTAACTATAACTAACAACTTTTACTCGGTTTCAGAGAATCCAAACAGTTACAACTATATCAAATACAATGCTTGTCAACATTCTAAAGACATAATGATGCTTGTAAAAGTGTTGTAACACACTTACAGTGGACTGAACTGAACAAACAGAACATTTCGAGTCTCGTATCAATATCAGCTGACTTTCAGACTAAATAATTAACCGAATTTGAACCTTACACATTAAATAACTGCTTATTTTACCTTATGTATGTTAAGATCAATTCAATCCATCCACATGTGCTCTTTCAAACTGCAAGGCACTTGACTGATGTAAACATACCGTTCAGCGCGTGTCTATTTGACGTCACTCGGTCTGCCAGGGATTGTGGGTAATGTAGTTTTTAATGGTTATCTAACGCAATAGCCCGCAGTGGTAAGTGAAAACTGCTGTAGTTCTGCATTTAATCTCGTCGCATAATTAAAGACGCATTTAAACGTTATAAAGAGCTTTTCTTTTTGGTTACAACCAAAAGCCACAATAATAAATGCATTATCAATAGGCTAATAATAATAAAACACAAATCAATAGCTTAAATAGGGCCTATTACCATAACATTTGCATAGTAGCTATTTCAACAAAGAATTAGCCTGTTAGAAAATAATTCATATGATTAAAATTATGATTTTATACTTATTATCACAGTCGAATGTTATTCTTTGACCTAATTGTTTCCCCAATCTTTATCAGATTAAAAAATAATAATAATTAGCCCGAAAATATCAACATACGTCATGTATGAACATAGACTAATATATATAAACATATATGTATACATACACTTCTTCAATGTGGTTGTCATGGCTTCTGTGCTGCTATTGTATAATATTAACTTTAGCCGGGCTCTTTATCTGTCTTTAGAAATAGGAAATGAGTCACTTCTCTTCTTTGCTTGTTTGCTTTCTGTCTGGTTTCAATGAGTTGTGTTTATGTCTCTTTATGAGCTCGTTATGTCTCACGTGAGTGAACAGTGAAAGAAAACTTGCTGTTGCCATAATAAAGAATTTAAGGTTGAATATGCCTAGTTGCTTAGATCTTTCCTTACTTTGTTTCATTTTATACATGTCTTTACATTTCGAGATAAATGACAACTGTTCTGCAGTTTATTTATAGCAACAGGGTCTCTATGTTGTATTTTATGGATTGCTTTGGTATAAGAGGGGAAAAAAGGCTAAAAAGAAAATCTGAATTGCTGATTTATTTTGATGCCGTGAAATGGTGCTTGGAGACATGACGTGCTCAAGACTCATCAGCATAATAATCCTCCTGCTTCTGCATATATATAAACCACAAAAAACCTGAGCTCACCCAAGTCCCTGCCTCCTAAGACAAACCACACAACGAGACAAAAACACTGCGGCTTTGCAGCGCCTTCATCTTTCTAACCACAACCTTTGGAATCACCTTTTTAACCCTTCACAAAGACCGTGCAAGGACCAAAAAGGTCTTGGGGACTTTTGCAAAGCCGTAAACTTTCTTTTTACTACTTACATGGTGGCACGTTTTAAGAAGCGCGGTAAAGTGAACTCTCCGATCGAGCGCTGCGCGTAACGCGAAGTGACTCGCTCCTTTTTCCCCGGATTTTGAAGTTTATCACAGCAACGTTCAACATTGGAGAAGCAAAAAATCGCCTCGTGAATTATGTCAGCGTTTCTTCTGCGTGTAACCACGAGCTCGTGCGCGTTAATTTCAACGCGATTCACCTGTGGGAGCGCGTAAAGCTCGCGCGTAAAGCCTGAGAGGAACCGATCTCATCCAACTTTTTCGGTTACTGGAAGGCGCGTTACTCAGCCTAACGGACTTTATATAAATCCTGGCTATTTGTGATTGAAAACACTGACTTTAGTGCTGCTTTTGAAGTGTCCTTACCTTTGCTGACATTGTTGTGATGCGCATTCCGGTAGACCCGAACACCAGCCGCAGGTTCAGTCCACCGTCCAGCAGCCTTCAGCCGGTGGCGGGGAAGATGAGCGATGTGCAGCAGGAGCCGAACGCGGCGGTGCCGAGACTCCGACAGCACGACAACCGAACCATGGTGGAAATCATCGCGGACCACCCCGCCGAGCTCGTGCGCACGGACAGCCCCAACTTTCTGTGCTCAGTGCTGCCGTCTCACTGGAGGTGCAACAAAACTCTCCCGGTGGCGTTTAAGGTCAGAAACACTTACGGATTTAATAGTGATTTACAAACAATAGTATTTAGGCTACATTAAACTATGGATGTTTTTTTTTTAACTATTTAGATGCACATTAACTCGTGATGTGTTTTACTCATAAATGAATATATTTATTATTCATTTAAACCAGGTAATTATTTAACCAGGCTGGATTTAAATCTCCTTTACAACAGAGACCTGGCCAAGATCCAGACAACATTAAAATACATAACATTACATTATAAATTAGTAGGAAAGAAGAAACGCAGCCATTTATAACAGTTAAAATGATTCTATTGAAGTTCATTTGATTGTTTATGTAAATGTAAACTCACAGGTCTTGACGTACAAGGTTATACATACTTCATAATCAAACTTTTATTGAAATGTACATGAACTAAAATTCTGTGCAGCGTTGTTAGGGTTTTCCTATTACAATCCAGTTCTTTAAAAACTTATTGATGGACACGATTTATGATCGAGGTTTTTACCAGTGTTTCTTTTCCACATCAATACTTCATGCTTTAATGTTAATAAGAGTAGTTGTTGTTGTTTCAATTATTGTTCGCGGTTATTTGTGGGTAATGTTTAAAATGAGAAATCCTGCCGTGCTGGAGAGAAGTGAAATCTGAGCGATTTGAAGCTATTCATAGATACAAACACATGCATGTTTAATCACGCGGCCTAAATTACACACAACTATTAATACTTTCACCAAAGATAGAGTCTTTCATACAAAATGCATCTATATCTGTAACACAGGATGATTTCAGAGTCATTTTGTTCTGTAAACATTTGTTCATTTAGATGAGCTTGTAGAACTGAACCAGCTGCTCCTGCTCACATTGAACAATAACATCAAAACATCATTCATCTGAATCACATCATTTTTACACTTTGTTATTTTAGGGGGGAAAGGTAATTTTGGCAAGTAAATGTATGAAAAAAAAATATATGTATATTTATAGGCTATACACACATTTATATAGGCCTATTCACTATATATATATATTCAAATTGGCTTTAGACATTATGCTCATTTATTGCTGAATCAATAGTAATGATAAAGTCTTGCTGTAACTCATTACTGGACTCACTGTTAGGACCTGATGTTTTCCAACCAGTTTAAGGAGATTTTTTTGAAAGCTCACCTTAAAGGACAATCTAGCTTTCGTCTGATGATATATTTGCATGTTTGACTTGATTCTTTTGTGTTATTGTTGTGGTATACAGCAGTTTAGTTTCAAAATGTCACCTAAAATCTGGATCACGGCCTGTTTGAGACCGTGTATGAATGTAAACCGTGAATATCAGGGTAAATGATGTGTTTTCTGCTCAGGTTGTTGCTCTGGGAGATGTTCCTGACGGGACCGTGGTGACAGTTATGGCAGGGAATGACGAGAACTACTCGGCAGAGCTACGAAACGCCTCAGCTGTCATGAAGAATCAGGTGGCGCGTTTCAACGACCTGAGATTTGTTGGCAGGAGTGGAAGAGGTTGGTACTTCCACTTTAATTTTATTTATTCTTCGCCGGCCGCTTCGTTTGCTTTGGCTGAATCATAAAAAGGGTCAAATCACGTAAGACATTCGTTTACAATAAATGACATGTTGGAAATAAAAGTTTGGCATCCGAATTGACAGGGAAAGTCGAGTTTTACCGCAAATACACCCGTATAAAACAGATTTATTGCTATTTACGGTAAGAGTGTATTGATCTGGCATCTGTGTAACTTGTAAAAAAAACAATGTAAATATGATGTAAATTATACATAGCATATTTTACATGAACACAATAGGATACTGTCCAAGATTCCTCACTTACGGATAACACCGAAATGAAAAGAACTGCAGCATTGGAAGCGAATCACAGAGAGGCCTCCGCATTATTATTTTCCACAAGCGTCCAACATTTTGAGTGCTTCCACGTTGAGAATAAAGAAAAAATAACTGTCATTTCAGTATTCCCGAAGCTTAAAACCTTAAAAAAAGTATTTCCATTTAATATTTTCTCTGTGTTACATCCACCCTACACACCCTACAACCTCCCCCCCACCCCCATGAATGCGGGCTCAAAGTGCTCACAGACTGCTTATGTGTGGATGAATGCTGCTTTTGATATGCTTGCAATTATTGTCAAAGACAAAATCCTGCTCTTGTGATCCTGTCGGAAGAAGGCATTGAGAGCGCAGGGCTTTGAAGAGAACGGGACAGGAGATCACAGGAGCGCCCGTCTGCTGCTGGAGGCTGCGTATCCGAGGTCTAGACTTGCCCTGCTAATCCACACGGGCACTTAAAGCGAAGCACGTACGTGTGCGGCAGGGAATCCCTCGCATGGCGCCCACAAACTACAGACTGGATCTGGAAGAAAACAACTCCAGGTGTTTTGGGGAAGCGCCGCTCGACTTATATGGGCTTTTCAATGCTGATGCCGATATATATATAGAGAGAGAGCAGCGCTGATGTCTGTTGTGATTAACTGATTTTGTCTGATATTTGGTTACTTTTGGGATTTAAAAGCATGGAAGGGGTTGCTCTGCCAGTGTCAATTCAAAAATCTAAAAATATATAATATGTATATTAAATATGCAATATAGAATTTAGGGTTCTTTTTGATTCAACAGTTATTTATACATCATATTTGCTATCACTAAATTCTATTGCACACACACACACACACCGCCTATATATACACAGTATATATATATATATATATATAACTGTATATATATAACTGTATATATACATACATACATATTTTGTACCTTTTTTATAGACACACACACACACACACACAGCCTATATATATATATATATGAAGATTTCAGATGCAAAAGCCTCTAAGTGCCATTAAATTTTCTTCTAAAATGATCATTTTTATCAAGCTTGTATATTTAAGTTTAACTATAACTATAACTATTTAACTATATATAAATATATGTATATATGTATATACATACATACATACATACATATTTTGTACCTTTTTTATAGACACACACACACACACACACACACACACACACACACACTGTATAGTTCATGTCGGTAAGATTTTTTTTTAATAGTTTTGAAAGAAGTCTCTTCTGCTCACCATGGCTGCATTTATTAGATCCAAAATACAGTAAAAACTGTAATATTGTCAAATATTATTAAAATTTTAGTTCGCTATTTTCTATGTCAATATATTTTATATGTGCAATTTATTCCTGTGACGCAAAGCTAAATTTTCAGCATCATTACTCCAGTCTTCAGTGTCACATGATCCTTCAGAAATCATTCTAATATGATGGTTTGCTGCTATATATATATATATATATATATGTTAATATATAAATGATGCTATATATATATATATATATATATATATATATATAGCATCACCTGGGAATATATATATATATATATATATATATATATTCCCAGGATTATTTGATGAACAGATAGTTCAAAAGAAGTAGTTTCTACTGTCACTTTTTGATCAGTTGAATTCATCCTTTCTAACTAGAAGAATTTCTTTAAAAAAAACAATCATACTGTATGAATTAGACATTAAAAAAGGACAATCTTACACAATCAAAACACATATTTGAATATTATCCAATGCAAGGCTGTTGGTAAATTCTGGAAGTGACACAAATGAAATGGATAAAGCGGTAATCGACAAGTGGACATAAATATCATAGGCAATAATGGATTGCTACTCTTTATGTCTGTTGTGGTTAAATAAGCGGCATCTGCGTGTGTCATCACCAGATCGACCCACAATCAGTCCAAGAGGACACGGACGTGCAAACAGTAGTTTGTGGAGCAATCGGCCGGTCACTGAATGTACTCACACACCCCCCCAACACGCCAAGGGTGCGCATCCGTGTTATCTCCTCACAGCTGTCACAGTGAACAGGCCTTGGCCCGCACGGAGACCCATACCTCCACAGGCTAGAGTTTCCTCTATCTATGACATGGGATCTGGAAGAGGAAGTCAGGGAGGAGATAGCACAGCATAAGGAAATTAAATATGGAAAACGATACGATGCACTGTGTGGAAGATTAAAATAAGATCGACCGCAATCAAACAAATGACATCAGAAAAATAGCGCTCCTTGAATTACCGTAAGCAATGCCGTTTCCGGAGACATAATGTGTTTAACATTTCATTTGTGCCGGAACACATTTTTGTTTTCAGAAGCGCTGTGCCCTTATTTATGAATGGATTTGGCTACGCTGGGTTGGTTAGGTCAGGGCGGCCGCGGGATGTTTGTTGTTGATCAGGAGTTATGCGTTTCACAGTCTCTTTCTGTTTAGGAAATCATTTGGAACAGAAAAACACCGCTGGATAAGCCATGCGTTTAGGATATTTTTAGTAGCTGGACACCAGGCGTTGGATGGATGGCAGATGCCAGGGTTGGTGGAGCGGTCAGACGCTGGGCTGGGCCGTGGTGTGTGTTGGGTATCAGCTCGCTGGGTAGGGCTCGGGTGGGTCCGAGAACGTGCTTTTTGGGGCTTATGGACAGATTCCTGTGGGGGGGAACGAAAGAGTAATTACATAAGCAAGACTTACGTACACTCTAAAAAATGCTGGGTTGTTTTAACCCAATTTGGGGTAAAATATGGACAAACCCAGCCATTGGATTACATTTTTAAATGACATTTTTGTCCATATTTTACCCCAAATTGGCAGTTAAAATGTATGCATATGGGAAATGCATGACTGCTTTTTCAATAAAATATGGTTTACTCTTTCTAATTGATGGTAGAAAGTGTAAATACCTTAGTAATAATATTACATGTTGCAAATCTAGAAAATGCATGATTAATTGAAATGTTGCGATTCTAGAGAGTGTTTATGCTATGAAATACCTTGTTGCATGAGATAAATGTTCACTTAATATTTGAAAACTGGAGTATTTTCTTTATATGAAGAAAATGTGCCTCACTTTTACAATGTGTGCATGTTGTGGGTGGTTGCCAGGGTGTTGCTATGCAGTTGCCAAGGTCTTCTGAGTCATTGCATGGTGGTCGCTTATGGTCCTACTCATTATTGTAAAGGTTTTATTTTTAGACTATTAGGATTACAAGAAAATACTATTTCGGTCTTTCAGCGTTTCGACCAATGTGTTTCTTGCTGTTTCTTTGTAATTATTTGTAATTTCTGAGTGAAAAAAAGGTAACACTTTATTTTGATGGTACACTTTAACTTTGCATGTCAACTTACAGTTATTAAAGTATTGGTAGACTGTCTGCTTAATATCTTTTCAACTACGTGTCAACTTATTCTAATAATTCATTAGATGAACATGACTTAATCATGCCAATATTCCATCTAACAAACCCAGTTAAGTCAACAAACCTTTATTGTGTTATTTGAATACAAAATAGATGTGTTGGTTAAACATGATTTCCTTTAAACTCATTTGCATCTTTTTCAAGTTACATGTTCGTTTTTTAGTTAGCTTAGTGAGACTACTTTGAGTGGCGCTATTTGCTAGCAGCAGCATATATTAGCATCTTAAATGCTAAGATTTACATCCTCCTTCAACCAAAACAAAAGAAAATTATTAAATCAGCCCACAGCCAAACAAAATGCTCAACTCTTCTCCATGGTAACCCACTGTAATTTAAAGGGTTCTAATAATTCCAATGTAATTGAACATTAAACATAATTAAAAACATACTCCAAAAAAACACACTTAATTTTAACATTTATTCTCTCTTAATTCAACCAAATGCAAAGCATGCTGGGAACTAACAAGCACCGCACAGTTCCAATTAATGCAACACAAATCAATTATGTAATCCAACACAAAGGGATTAAGTGAATTTAATGGTTACGGATTAAATTAAATGTACTTAACATAAATGGTTTGTGTTTAGACAACGAGTTAGGATTTTGTACTGTTGAGAAATAATTATGTTGACCTTAACACATTTTAAGTAAAAAAAAAAAAAACACAATTATTATAAGTAAACTAAATATAAATGTATTATGTAAAGTGCACAAAGTTTTTTTTTTTAATTTTTTCTTTATTTTTTACTCAAACCTAATCCTAGCCCTAACCTAACAGTCTAGTTAGCTGACATGCAATTACAAAGTTACTTATACTGTAATGACTAAAGTGGACATCGAAATAAATTATAACCAAATTTTTTTCAAGTAAAACCCATTTTGTTCAGTGAGCTATACTAAAGCTTCATACAGTTGTTGTTGTTTTTTTTCTATAGTGTTTTTTTTATAGTATTTTACAGTTAAAATTACACTGGTTTTATTTCAGTGGTCAAGCAAACTCAACAAATGGGTTTGGTGACCTTAGATTATTATTTTGAAAGCTCTTCCCATTCCAAGAGTTAGTAAATGAAACCTAGTTTAGAAGACATGCCGGCTGATGCACAAGCTAAGAAGGCAAAGCCAAGTGTAGCTGCCTGTTGTATTGTGTCAGTGCTTTTCCACCCACTTCTTCCTGTCTTGCTTGCAGATCGCATCTCTGAGAATGTGTCATGCTTGACTTCACAGCATGCTTTCACATTACACATTAATGCTGAGTCTGTCTTTAGAAGTATCTTAGTATTTCCTGTGCTCTACTGACAGAAATGTTCAACTCTATAGCACGTTTTAGCTGAATAATATTTTGTGTCGAAAGTTAATTGGAGCCCACACGTTTATGAACGTTTAATCTGAAAGAGAGAAGTTGCTCAGTAAAAGGTCACGAAAGATGAAAGATCAGTGACCGCAGGACCCACCTTGACACCCAACCCTTGTTTTGAATCACACATAAAATAATTATTACTAATAACAGCACTGCTGTGGAAGTTTATTCTTGGCTGCACTTAAAAAAATTAAAATTGAAATGCCACTGCATGAGAACATGCTTGCTTATGTTAGCAAGATTCTGTATTTTTTTTTTTTTTTTTTTTAGGTATTTTTCAGTCTAGTATTTTTACTTCTAGACCTCAGCATTTTCTAATTATACTGTTTTTTTTTCTTTAAATTATATATATATTACAAATGAATAATAGTAATACACACGTATTAATCAAATGTGCATTAAATTAAATATTAATATATTTACATATTTAAATATTAATAAAATATATATTTAAAAAAACCTAAGAATATATATTTATCATTTATACTGTATATATATATATATATATATATAATTTAAAATATATAATAACTTTTCTGATTATATGCTCTTATATTTATTTAATATCATTAAGCAGTGATGGTGCCAAGAACTTTTTTCTTTGGGGTGCTAAGAAAAAAAATTGAGTACATTAATAACTTCAGTACTGCATTTATTGCATTGTACTTATTTAATTTTCCATTTTACCTTAAATCACAAAAGTACAAAATACAAGAATTTAAATTCAAATCTGTATTATAACATGAGTGAATCTTCAAAAATATAGTTACTCCCTATCAGATTACAAGAGGACAACACGTCTTCTGAGCTATTCTAAGATGTGTCTGAACTACGATCTTTTTCCTCATATTTAGGCCTTGTCCACACGGACACGGGTATTTTTATAACCAGATTTTTTCTTCTGCGTTTAAAAAAAAAAATCCCGTCCACATGAAAACGCAAAAACACGCTATCAAGCGCTGTCAAGAGCATGCCACACCAGCAGGCGGCAATATAAGCCACGTTGGCCAATCAGAAGCCTAACAAAATTTATTACAGTTTCCGGTAGGCAGATAACGGCATAGTGCGGGCGCACACTCTGATGTCGCAAGGCAAAAACCCTGGTTTTACTTTTACACTGCAACCGGCGTTTCTAAAAATCCTCACCCTGGCAGGGTTTTTGCCCTTTTTTTACCGTTTCCTCTTTCTCTGTTCCTCCGACAATGTTTTCATAGCATTCTGCTTCTTATATGCAGGCTTAGCCATGACGATAGCGTGACATATGCTGCGTCCCAATTCGCATGCTATCCCTCCTAAATAGTATTCGAAAATAGAATTTGTGCGTCCCAAACCGTAGTATGTTGAAATGAGTATTTCAAAGATACCAGGATGGTCTACTTTTTACGGTCAGAATCCGAAGTGTAGATCGATGCACACTCTAACGGCTGATATTGCCCACAACCCTTTGCGCGTTGAACGAGGATTCGGTCAGAACTACAAACACGAGTAAAAAGTGTTAAAAAACTACAGACACAGAGGACACGCGAGTCCCGCGGTTATGTTGAGAGGTTTAGATAAAGAGCTTTGAGTGATTAATTAACACTACCTGACCTGACGAAATTAATTTATTCAATGTTCTCCACATTATATTGCATCTGCAGCAGCATTGTGAACTTTTGTAAGGATATGTTTAGCCATTACTTTTTAAATGCATCATTATATTCAAATTGCAAAACACGAGGAAAGTATACACATGAAAGACCCATGACTGGCAGATTAACGTGCTCCGATACGGTAGGAAATCAAACTAGATTGAATGGAGGATTTTAGTGACGAGATGATTGACAAGGCAGGTGACAGGATGCACGCAGCACGCGACAGAGCCGTCCGTTAAAGATGACGTGATAGTATGTCCCAAAGCTTGCCTACTTTTTTGCTACATACTCAAAAGTATGTACTTTTTCTTCACAAAAAGAGTACATACTTTTAGGGCGTAGTATAAGTAAGCGAATTGGGACGCAGGGATACTCTACCTTGTTCCTGGATTGGAACGTGTATGTGTGCATTGCCGTAAAGGAATACTGTATGTTACATCGCGAGAGCTGATATCACGTGATACTTCCATTCAACCCGAAAGAAGTCATATAACCATTTCAATAACTCCGAAGCTGTTCAGCTAAGCAAAAAAAAAAAACTGCACAGCATCCCTTTAAAAGCTCACCATTATGATGATCACTGTCGCTCAATATGATCGCCATTCGCTAATACCTGAGCAGGCAATTGACTCCTCCCCTTTAAAACATTATTAAACATTATTTGTTTTATAGATTCTTAATATTGCTTAGTTTTTATTTTTTTATTTTTAATGAAAAGGTATCACTTTATTTTGATGGTCTCTTTTGTAACTTTGCAACAACATGTCAAATAATTCCCGTTAGAGCATTAGAAGACTGTCTGCTTAATATCTGCTATCTCTTTATTATAATAATCCTTCAAGAGAGACATTCTACTTACTTTAAGTAAAGCAACATACATGTTAACTTAGTATGTCTAGCCCTAAACCTAACCTACAATGGTGCTATTGTGGGTCTATAGCCCCAACAAGCCCATTAAGCCCTGTATGAGTGTTTATTCAATTAAATATTCTGTTAATGAGTTATATGATCAGTTAATATTCAAAAATTTGACTATTTTCATTTTATAAAAATCATTTGCACAACCTCTACAATGTTTGCATGACGTGGATGGTTGCCAGGGGGTTGCTATGCAGTTGCTAAAGTGTTCTGAGTGGTTGCTAGGTGGTTGCTTACTGGTCCTACTCAACCAGTAACAGTAATGACAGAGGCCTAGCTCAGTCATTAAAACGTTTATTTCACTTGCATGTACGTTAAAACCTAAAATGGCCTGTTTTATGCATTTCTGATTGGTCATGTCCAACAACTGAATATTACAAATTTCAAATCTCAGCAAGGCTCACTTTCCAAACCAATTCCATTATTGTCCATCGCGCCCAGGCCCTTTTCAATGGCTCAAGTTCCTCGCAGTTAAAATCCCACAGTCATCACCGTCACCAGCAGAGAAATGCAAATGACCGGCGCGCAATGAATGCGACACATTGTCCGGCGGATTAATCGGGTTTGAACCTTTTTTTGTGTTTTGCAGGAAAGAGCTTCACGC
Organism: Cyprinella venusta; assembly: GCA_038021265.1. Lineage (NCBI taxonomy): Eukaryota > Metazoa > Chordata > Actinopteri > Cypriniformes > Leuciscidae > Cyprinella > Cyprinella venusta. Next base: position 24,727,000 of record CM075875.1, on the reverse strand, counting down.
TGACAATCACAGTATTCACGAACCCACCGCAAGTGGCGACTTACCATCGAGCCATAAAGGTCACAGTGGACGGACCGCGGGAGCCACGAAGTGAGTACCAAATATCACACGTCATGTGATTAGCACGTGCAAAGAGCGCCCGAATGCAGAGATGAATGATTTTGTGCAGCATCGTGGCGTAACGCCCAGCCAGTGGGACGAGACGTGTGGCCCGATGCATGAATTGATGCATAGATTGTGTTACGGTACTGTTTTAAAAAATGGATTCAGCACGCCTCAATGCACAAAGACGGCCTTTGAGGAGCTGCAGGCACGGTCAGCGAGAGGCAAATACAAACGCGTGCTGTCAAGGCCGCTTGACTTGTGAAAATGTTTACTGTATTGGCCTCTTGTGTCTGTCCATCAACGTGCTCTTAAGAGCGAGCCGCTTGACCTTTGACCTGTGCTCTGGCTCTGTTCTGAATGGAATAATAGTGTACTGCATATTGGGCTTTCAAGCCTGCTCATCTTACTGCTCTTTTTTTTTTTTTTTACAAAATTGGATTAAAAATGCAAAACAATTTTCAATTTTCAACATTTTTTTTTTTTTTTTTTTTTTTGCAATTTTCGCTCAGAAATTGCTTTTACATTTCGAAATGAAATGGTAAGCAAAACTTTGATTTAAAACGGGGAATTTTGAACTAGCAACCCGTTAATAGGATTTTCTCATAAAATGTACTCCAATGATATTTTTTTATTAGAAAAATATTTTATGTCCACATTCTGAATAAAACCTAGAATAATCATGTGAGGTAAAATACCGTTTAAAATGTTTGTCATGCTTTTTACTTGCTATTTTTTGATAATATTACGCTATATACTAGGAATTACAAAACAGCCCACGTAAAATCGAGCACATTGCATTGTGGGATAGGTGTGTTCAAATTTTGGCAAATGTAGTGTCATCCTGGAATTGAAGACATGCAGAAAATCCACCCTCATTAAAAGATTAGTTCATCAAAAAATGAAAATTATCCCATAATTTACTCTGCCTTAAAGGAGTAGATCAATTTTCAAAATACTTTTGCTGATAATTTACTCACCCCCATGTCATCCAAGATGTCCATGTCTTTCTTTCTTCAGTCGAAAAGAAAGCTTTTTTGATGAAAACATTCCAGCATTTTTCTCCATATTATGCACTTAAATGGAAACCAAACGGTTCAAGGTCCAAAAGACACTTTCAGTACAAACTGCAAACTGTTCAAATGGCTTTAAATGATTCCACACGATGAATAAGGGTCTTATCAAGCGAAACGATCGCTCATTTAATAAATAAATAACAAAGTTTAAGTTTTATAAGCTCAAATGCTCGCCTTGCTCTGCTCTGTGACACGTTTGTGACCCTCCTGTTCGAACTCGTTCATCAAAATGAACAAATCTTTTTCCAAGTCATTTGGTTCATTCAATGAACAAAATGAATGAATTGACTCAGAAAACGATTCGTTCATTTTGAACAGTTTGCAGTTTGCACTGAAAGTGTCTTTTGGACCTTGAACCGTTTGGTTCCCACTGAAGTGCATTATATGGAAAAAAGTGCTGGAATGTTTTCATCAAAAACCTTAATTTCTTTTCGACTGAAGAAAGAAAGACATGGACATCTTGGATGACATGGGGGTGAGTAAATTATCAGCAAAAGTATTTTGAAAAGTGAACTACTCCTTTAAGCCATCCTAGGTGTATATGACTTTCTTCTTTCAGCCAAACACAATCAGAAATAAAAGTAATCCAAATGACAATGGATTAATAAATGCCTTCTGAAGTGAAGAGATGGGTTTTTGCGTGAAAAAATATCCATATTTAAAACTTTATAAGTCGAGTTCCGCCGGAAGAGTGACCCTCCAGGATATTATTTATTATAACACCACTTATGTTCGGCTGAAAGAAGAAATTCATTTACACCTACGATGGCTTAAGGGTGAGAAAAGTATGGGATAATTTTTTTGGGGTGAACTATCCCTTAAGGAATAATATACTCTACTATATTCTGAACAGATCCATGCTCTTAGTTCTGAATATGAAGCACTCAAAGAATAATCCATCCCTTTGTTGGGTTACAAAAGAAGTTCAGGATGCATTTCCAGAAAAGAAAAAAAAAAGAAAATCCATTTTATACATCAATATTGGGTCATTACAGGATCAGCTAGATTTATAGGAACCATTGTGACATTTCTCAGACAGAAAAGAAACTTTGATGCTTTTGTTTTACCGATACACTGAACAGATACTTGTCACGGAAAAGAGAAACAGCCCATGTTTTCTCTCTCGGAGGAACCCGATCTGGCAAAAAGCTCCAGTTATGCGTCAATTATGAAAAAGCCAGTTCATCGGAGTTGATGTCTGAACTTGTGAGTTGTGGTTCTCTTGTTCTCGTGTCGTTCTCGTGCCTAAACTTCTCAGTCGCTCACACTACCTGAAAAAAGCCAACTGTTAGAAGACGCTGCCAAATTTCAATTTTCACACTGAGCTCCAGGACCCGTAAACACACACAAGCTGTCATGAATTACTTTCATGTGGCAGAGAATGGAACCAGGAACACACAGTGCTTGACTTTCTTTAGTACGTTTATATTAAAGTCTGCTGCAATCTGACATTACGGCCAAAGTTCTTCACAATAATCGAATAAAAGTGGATCGGATTCTGTCAGTTGTTAACGGTGACTGACAGATGTTTCTTACTCTTATGTTTTATGCAAACTTCTTCTGTTTTCAGTCGTGAAATTACTCAAAGCGTTCATGACGTGACAAGCAGGCTTTAAATGTGCCGTTGCTGTACTTTTCTAAATGATTGCACAAAAAAATCCCTTTAAGTTTCAAAGAGGGAACTGAGATATATTAAAGACCAGAATATCATAATCATAAAAACTGATTTGGATTTAGGAATGTGTTAATAAAGTGCAACAGTGCCCATACGGAAGTGGGTTTTTAATTATTATTATTTTTCTCAAGGGGAATTGTTTTTAAAAGTCTTTGTTAAAGAGCGATAAACCAAACAATCCAGAGAGAAAATCACATTATAAACTTTGATTTGAAACAAAACATTAAAAAATCAGAGATAAACACAAAGGTACACACCTGGGAACTCAACATGAGAGAAAGAACTACAAGCCCATGAAACACTGCAAATGACTTAACCAAATTAAAAATGTATTTCAGTTAAAATTATTAATTTAAAGTTAAATTAATAACTTTAATATATATAAATAACTTTATATATATATTAGGGCTGTCAAAACGATTTGACAGTCAAATCGATTTGAACAATCGCGATTAATCACATCCAAAATAAAAGTTTGTGTTTACATAATATATCTGTGGGGGAACTGTGTATAATTATTTTAGATATATAAAAACACACACATGCTTGTATATTTTTAAGAAATATTTTCATGTATATTCTGTATATAGATTTATATATAATTTACATTATATATATATATATTTTTTTTTCTTAAATGTACATGCATGTGTGTTTTTATATATATACAAAATAATTTTACACAGTGCACCCACATATATTATGTAAACACAAACTTTTATTTTGGATGCGATTAATCGTGATTAATCGTTTTGACAGCCCTAATATATATATTTGTTAAAAAAAAAAACAAATCAGTAAGAATACGGCACAAAGTACTGTGAAGTAATGAGGCAAAGTAAGTTTTACCTGTAATTTGAATTATGCGTTGCATTGTGTTATGTTTTATGGTTAATGGAAATTTCTATAAAATTACTGGACAATGTCCTGGCAGAAAATTACCAGTAAATGTTCTGTTTTCCTTTTTTTTTTTTTTTTTTTTTTTTTTTTGCAGTCTACATATTCAAATATGTTAGTATTTAGAAAGCATATGGGAGACTATGTCTTGATTACGTCATGGGAGTGGGTGGGGCTAAAAAGCTCTTTTGGATCGATTTGTTTGCAACATGGGGTGCGTTTGTCCAACACTATCTCACGCCCAATTTGTACGAATACGACGAATGAGTAAAAAATGTTTAATTCGTACTAATTCGTACGACCTCACTCGTACGAATTTGTACGATTTGTCTAAACCCACGTGACGGTTAAGTTTAGGGGCGGGGTAAGGGTTAGGTCATTCGTACGAATTCATACGAGTTGGCCAATTCGTAAAATATGTACGTTTTAGCAAAATCGTACTAATTCGTACGAGTGAGGTCGTATGAATTGTTACGAATTAGCCACTTTTTAATCATTCGTCGAATTCGTACGACTTGGTCGTGAGATCGGGTTGGTTTGTCGCAATTTCCATTGAACTCTATTGGCAACGACGGAACTTGTGACCATTAGCTAACGATGCTTTCGGGAAACGCACCCCTGATTGGTGGAATTTTCTTCACAGCATCATTAGTGGTTTTTCGCCATGAATTCCACTGTTAAACATGATTTTTATAAAAATTAAGATGAAATAATGCAGGCTGATGTCTTTAAAACAAAAGCATATACCATTATTTAACAAAAGGTCTGTTCAACGAATCACTTCCTGCTAAAACTTTCCCTATGGTGAAAAATGAATTGACCCTTTTCACATATCCGAGTTTTTCAAATGTGGAAGTCGTCATAGTTGGGTAAACTTCAAAAGCGGTGAATGAGAGATTACATTAAATATACTGTATGTTTTGCGTTCCAGTTTGCTCAGAGAGCAAAGAAAAACTCCACAATAGTGTTTTCACAACTTCCAAAAAGAGTGAAAATTAGATTGATAACAGCCGCCCCATAGCTGTATTAGAAACACCCTCACGACAGCGTTAAATAAATATATATATATATATACTTGAACGTTGCTGGCGTTATGATACTCATGACTGCTGAAACACATCTTCAGTCTGTGAAAAGTGTCCATGTAGTTTGGAATCTGGAACTGCACTCCTATTAGAACACCTTAGCAACCCCTTAGCAACCAACCCAGAACATCTGAAGCATCAACATTTCATCTCACGTCGTCACACGCCATCATACACAGAAACACACAGTCTGATGAGCGTTGCTGTAGATCCAGCCTTGGCGCAATTTCCTGGCACATTTGTAAAAAAGAACTGCCAACTTGCCTGGCACACATCTGTCGCCACTGGCCTTGTGTTCATAGATAACTTTCAGGCGGCTAAACCAACAATATCACTTCTTAAAGTCTCGTTTTTTTCCCTCTTTACCTCCTCATCTCAATTAACACATCTGGCAGCAGCGTTTTGGAGCCACTTTATGCCAGTGTGTGATCTTCATTCATTAGCGGATTAATCGTGCCCTCGAGCATCTCTGATGTGACGCGCCTTTCATCTCACACAGCTCATTCATCTTCAGTTTTTCTTTCTGGCTTTGTGTGCTTGTGTTTATCAGGGAAAATACCCGTCGATGACATGGCTTCTGTTGGTGAAAACAAAGACTCGTTTTTTTTTTTTTTTTTCCTTTCAGATGTTGCATAATTACAGAATTATATAGTTGGCTGATGTCTTTTTATTTCATTAATTAGTATAAACCAGAGTAAATATTGTTGACTAACACCACAAAAAAAACTTGTTTCATATATAACTGAAATAAAATATGAGTGCACTAATATGCATTAATTCATGCTTAACTAATGCACAGATAATACTGAGTTAATGTATAACTCATGAAGAACTAAACCATTAATGAATGATTACTGCATCAGCAACTAATAAAGAGTCTATATGATTAATAGATTAAGTATTACATGAATTGCTATTAATTCAGTGTGTCATTGTGTATTAATTCCTTAATAACATATTTTATGAACTAATAGTGTAAATTAATGTGTTAATTACCACAATGAGTCAAAGCTATGCACTTCAACTTCCAGTTGTCTGCTTTAATTAATCATTAGCTAATGATTTGCAAAGGTATCATTATGTTATGACTTTACTTGTTGGGGCACATCATTATTAACTAGTCATTTAGTAATTGTAGTAATTTGCACATGAATTTGCACTAACAATTAAGTAATTAATCATGCATTAATGCTTATTAGTGTACCTGTCATGTTATCTGGAAGTTGAAATACAAGGCTATGGCTCATTCTGTTAATTAACATATTAATTGACACTATTAGTTAAAAAAATGAGTTATTATGGAATTAATCCACAATTACATATTTAATTAATAACAATTCATGTATGAACTAATACATTAACCTTACAGACTCTTAATTAGTTCCTAATGTGGTAATCATTAATGAATAGCTTAAATAATCATTAGTTACACATTATTTGAGTATTATTTGTGCATTAGTTAAGCATGAATTAATGCTTATTAGTGCACACGTATAGTAAAGTGTTACCGATATTTTTGCCGTCCTCTCCTACATGATTGCGGGAAAGGTGTAACTTATTGATCAGCTGGCTCTGATTGCTAAGAAGATGGGACGTAATGAAAAGCCTGTGGTCGTTGTGATTTCTCCTTTGGTCGCACTCATGAAGGACCAAGTAAGAAGCAACACTTGTTATTTTACTTCCAAAATAAGTCAGTTAGTTGAAAACTGCGCTATGCAAAGTAGTTGACTTACTTTGCTCTGATTGGTTGTAGGTCTACCGACTATCCAATTGAGTGCAGAGTTTTTTTTTTTTTGTTTTTTTTTTCCTGGTTCGGTTAAAGGGTACATATCATGCTTTTAAATCATTCATTTTTACTTATAAATCATACATGTGTGGTCTATATAAAGCATAACTGCAATGCTTGGGTCTGAATTCCTCATTATTATAGCTCAACAGGCCCCTTTTCTACCCCTTTTCTGATGTGCTTCTGTGAGCAACCCGTTTCGAAGCGTCCCCTTTAAATAAAAAGGAGTTGCATCTTTCCCCGCCCACTCTCCAGGTCGCTGAGTTCACGGTCGGTTCAACTCCCCGCGTTCAGCCATTATTGTAGTTTGATAAGAGATATACGATTACTATAGTTTCAAAGAACATTTTTATTCACACGTTAACAAAATGTCAACAAAAGACTTGTCCATCAAGCGTTACGTATTCGAGCCAGAGCGAGCGATTTGAAAAAGACGACGACAAACCTGCAGAACAACGTCTTCATATGGATGCAGTGGTATGTAAAGTTAAGTTAACTATGTTGTGTTATTAGTGAAAGTCGACTATTTCTCTTGTTAAAACAAGCACTCTGACAAGATAAATGACTACAGTCTAATCTTACCACTAAAAATCTGTATGATAATAATATGATAACTTACGTTTAGGAAGCGTCAGAAAACACAGCAGCTAAATGATAGAAGGAATTTACCCCTCATTCAGACGAAGTCGATCGGCAAACCCTTCTGTATACTGGCGGAGGTTGTTGGATTGGGGATCCTTGAAGTGCTTCAGGTCACTACATCCAACAACCGAACATTTTGACTAGCCCTCCCGTAACTTCTGCATCATTGAGCTTGGACTACAAAATCGGAGCGAGAAATAATAATGGCGGATTGCTCGAAGTGTTGGACCGGTAGTCGATGTCCTTATTTGTCAGTTCCGCTGCAAATACTGTGACGTAATTGTTCAAAAAACGTAATAGACAACAGGAAAATCCGAACAGGTTGAAAAATATGACCAAAACAGAATATAAAGATATAAACGAAGCACCTGAAGAGAATAATTTCATCTTTTCTGTACTTATAAACACTCCAAATATACAGCAAAATGCATTTAAGGGCTAAAAAAGTGGATTTTGCATGATATGTCTCCTTTAAGACACGCCTCATAATCAAAGCCTAACGGAGAAGTATCAGATTCATATTCTCTCTAGAATATGAGTATGACGAAGTCAGGCTATGGATGTGCTTTTTTAACCTTCAAAATCTGAGTTATTCACTCCCATTATAAAGCTTTGAAAAGCCAGGATATTTTTTATATAATTATTTCTATTTTTCAACTTGTCGAGACTGTTTTCCAAAGATTGCTGCTGCTTGTATACATGAAGTGCTCTGTCTTTATAAAATATCTTCTTATTTAACGGTCTGTACACTTATGTAGGGACCCGGGACCCTCATTGTGTTACTGTGTGAGTGTGGGGCTATTTTGACCCTTGTTAGTGGTATTAACTAGCAATTTCTTTTTACTTATTAAATGCCCCATATACTATACGCTAAACAGTTTTTAGAGATAAAACTCTTTACATTCGATTATCATGAAAACAAATCTCAGAGAATGGTTGACTATGTACCAATGTGTAATTAGACCATAGATTAATTTTGCGCCGGAGTTCTCCTTTTAGTTTTAAGAGTGTATGTTGACCTTAAAACCCATATTAGCTTATTAAAACCCATATAAACCCTGAGGCTTTTGCTGGGTTCATTTATGCAATTTAACAGCTTTTATTTTGGCAAATGTTGGTTCAGGTCAATCTTCTCTCCTACATTATCTATATGAAGGTCTATTTCTTATCCTCATCTGCCGTTAAGCGGAAGCCAGGTGGCCATGCAGGAAATGACACATTCAGAGGCATTTAGAGTTGTGCAACGTCCTGCGAGTGCGTCGTGAAGCTGCCTCTGCCTGTTTACACATTCCTCCTGCGTTTAAGAGAGAAAAACTGAGAGAGAGACACAAAAACTCTCATTCAGAGAGACAGACAGACATTCAGGCCTTTAATTAAGTTTCAACGTCATACAGTTCTTTCCAAAGGACGGTTTTATTGCTCAGAGGTTGCTCTTTCATTGCTCATGCACAAGATTTAATTGAGTTCGCCGTTACACCATGTCCTAACTACACGCGACGCGATAAAATTCCAGCGACTGCAAGTGTGTCTGTCCACACTAGACATGACGCGACTGTGAGACACCATGATGTGATCAAAAATCACAATCATTCAGAACAGCACACTGCTGGCCCGCACTCGCATTGGAAATGGGTAAGGACATAATCAAATCAAGAACATAATTAAAAATCAAAACATTAACAAAATATACTCATTGACTAATTTTGTTATGAAGTACAGTTGTATAGAATTTACTTTGAACGCTATATTATATGCGTTCAAAATCTGAGGTAAATTATCCGTTATCTTGTGGCACAGTGACCTATTTTTATCTAAAAATAAATAATGTGTTCTCATAACCAGTGTAATTTCTTCATTCTGTCAGCCGAGACGTCGCAGAAATAGGAACAGTTTCTAAATTAGAAACTTCGCGTGTCGCTGTCGCGTCTGGTTAGGACAAAAACTCTGATTAACATGGAACAGATAAATTTTATCACGTGACGTCGCGTCGCGTGTAGTTAGGACACGGTGTTAGGTTTATGTATCGAATTCGTCTTGGATGTTTCTCCTGAAATTCCAACACAATTGAGACGAATGTTTGCACACTTCATAAGAGGAGGGTAAACGGTGTATATGTTCCTTCTTGTGGAATTTTTTCATCACTATAAGTGTTCAAAAAAAAGAAAATTTGTACTTTCTCGTTTACTTCTTGTTAGGGTTAGGTGAATCTGTTTTGTGTAAGTGAGATGAGTAAATGCACACTCACAGTTAGTCTAGGACTACAATAATCATGTTTACACAGCGCACACAACACCTCTGCATTTACTCATAGTTTCTCTCAACATTGGGACTGGAGAGCTGTCGGTCAATACATTGGAAAACAATATAGCTTGAATTACTTATTTGAAAAAACGTGTTTGTTACATTACTCATTATGGGCGGACAAAGTCATGGGCGTCAGAACCACCCACTTTTTAAGACTAATGATTTTGGACCCACTCAACTTTTACCATCTCTAATTCAGCTCTTTGTTCTGTTCGCTTTTCAGAACGCTGTCAGTCAAATCCATTCCACTTGAGGAATGCTCTAATAAACTAAACTCCATTTCCGCTGAATCCCTACGTTATATTTCTCAACTAGCCGCAACTGACGAAATTAACCACTCGTTGTACCCTTCCAGTCAAATATTCTGTTGCAAACATCGATAACAGCTTTAAAGGAGTAGTTCACTTTTGAAAAAACTTTTGCTGGTAATTTACTCACCCCCATGTCATCCAAGATGTCCATGTCTTTCTTTCTTCAGTCGAAAAGAAATTAAGGTTATTGATGAAAACATTCCAGGATTTTCTCCATATAATGCACTTCAGTGGGAACCAAACGGTTCAAGGTCCAAAAGACACTTTCAGTACAAACAGCAAACTGTTCAAAGGGCTTTAAACGATTCCAGACGATGAATAAGGGTCTTATCAAGCGAAACGATCTCTCATTAAAAAAAAAAAAAAAAAAGACATAGTTTAAGTTTTATAAGCTCAAATACTCGCTTTGCCCGTTTGTGATTCGAAATTTTTTTCTGAGTCATTTGGTTAATTCAACGAACGAAACGAACGAATTTACTCGGAAAAAGATTTGTTCATTTTGATGAACGAGTTCGAACAGGAGAGTCACAAACATGCATCGCAGTACAGAGCAAGGTGAGCATTTGTGCTTATAAAACTTAAACTTTTTTTTTTTTTTTAATGAGCGATCATTTCGCTTGATAAGACCCTTATTCATCATCTGGAATCGTTTAAAGCCCTTTGAACAGTTTGCAATTTGCACTGAAACTGTCTTTTGGATCTTGAACCATTTGGTTCAAGATCTGAAGTAAAGTGCATTATATGGAGAAAAATGCTGGAATGTTTTCATCAAAAACCTTAATTTCTTTTACACTGAGGAAAGAAAGACATGGACATCTTGGTTGACATGGGGGTGAGTAAATTATCAGTAAAAGTTTTTTGAAAAGTGAACTACTCCTTTAAGTTGTCAATGCTGGCAAATTGCCATGCTATCAGCAGTGGGATAATCCACAGATAGCTGTGCATTTAATGAGTTTAGTTTACTTGTTTAATGCACCAGAATACCTGAAATGGCATTTACTCCAGTAACATTTTTCTGGGAGAGGACCCACCCACTTTTTTTTTTTTTTTTTTTGATTCCGACGCCAATAAAAAAAAGTAATGCGTTAATCAAAAGAACTAACTGAGGCGTTATTAACAGCTTGCGCCAGCGCAAATCCTCTTTTGGCGTTAAAATTTACTGTCAGGATTTACTATAATTGTGAAAAATTAGCTCTGAAAAGGTGTGGAGAGGGTTAGTTTAGCAGGGTTTCCCTATCAGACGCAAAATTTATTGGAGGAATATTGGAGATAGATGATTTACAAAGGTTTTCGCTAGTCAATTTACTGTTATTGCGCCTTTATTTACCACCCAAAAAAAAAGCATGTCCTAAACCAGACGCTAATTTGCGCTGGTCTTGGTGGGTTGCGTTGGTCATTATGGAAATAATCCGGCGGTGTTCTTTAATTTGCATGTCGTCAGTAGATCACGTGCAGAACTTTCCACTCCCATCGGCGCTAATTTGCCCCGTTTAGTAAATCTGGCCCACTGTCTTCATTGTTACTAAGGTGGTCTACACCTTGCCCTAACCGTTTAAGCCATTGAGAAAGTGCAGATATATTTTGTCTAGCATGAAATTCCCCAGAAACTTGTACTCATTTGTAAAGAAAATATTCCATGCGAGATTCAACCCGGAGACGGATCCAATGGTCTTCAGCCAATGGGAGCCAAGACACACAAGAGGACAAGCATCAATATTGTTGCTCAAACTAAGTGCGTAACTCAAGCGAATGCTGCGTCAAATCATGTTGTTCTTGCTGTTGCTTTATGAATTGATCAGAGTCATGGCTTTGGTTTTATGTCGATTCTACTCTACACAGCAGCTCTTGACTGGTCTGGTCGCACAGGGCTATGAGTGAGAACCGCACGCTGCTGTAATCATTTGGCGGGTCTCGTGTAACTGTGGTTATTAAGAGCAATTTGGACTAATAGACTGGGAGGGGCGGCTCAGACCGTTCAGAGAGGGCCCTGTGTTACTTTTACCACCATGACTGCCAGTGTTCCTCGCACACCATCATAATAGCAGCATTCTTACGCCGATATCTGATCCTTTAGTGCTGGTTTGTTGGTGGGCTTGACACGTGAAAGAGTGTCTCTATAAGCCTGTGAGAGGGAAAAGAGCAAAATCAATATACATTCATGTCAATTGATTCTTGTTATGTCATATAAACCAAAATAAGTTATTACACAAGTTTGCATTTTAAAAAAGCAGATAGATGCAACTAAGAACAGTAGCACATGTGATACATATGGACTGTTTATGGAATGTTGGCTTCACTCGGTTGGTTTATAAACCCTTTCTTTTACTGTGACATATACTTACAGATCATTTAAACAAGCTCTAAAGCCTAAATGTAAAAAATTTAGAGTGTAACTTATCTTGCCGAGTTTGTGCTATGAAGTTTTATTTAATTATCAATGATACTAATATAGTTTTTTTTATTCGTTTTCTTTATTTTATTTTCTGTTTTCAATTTAGTTAATGTTTAGATGGTAGCTATTCATTGTTATTTAATTTTTATTTTTTGTTATTTTATGTTAAAGGTGCAGTAAGCGGTTTCTGAGAAACTGTTGATATTTGAAATCAACCCAAACGAACACGCTCCTCGCTTCATGGCTCCGCCTCCAAAATGCACGAACACACAATGCAAGAGTAAATGTCTCTTTATCATAGCAGAAGTGAAGCAAAACAAAGCTTTGCGAAAAGGAAGAAAAATTGAACACAGGACACAAGAGTATATAAAAGCAACAGTTGTTTATTAGCCGGCAGCAGCACAACAGCTCCAGATGAACAATGACACTCAAAACTGTCCTGTTACTAAAGCTAATCCGTGAAGCATATCAAATCCAACAACACTAATAGTTTATTTGTTCTTATATTATCACGGGTCCTAAAGCTGTTGCCTGATCATAACCCTTCTTTTTCCAGTCATATTTCTCTGAGCTTTTTGTAATGTCTCTCTGCCATCTCTCTTTCTACAGTATTTATCAGGGGTGCTTTTTTTGTGCCCAATTTTTTTTTCAATTTCCTGTCACTGTGCATGCTTTTTTAATGTATATTACAGTGTAAATAGCTTGATAATCCTTTGATTTAAAGGCTAAAATTAATGCCTCGTAGACTGATCCTTTGCATTATGATTGCACGCAGAACCAATAATGTAAAAAAAATGTGATGTGCAGTCAAATTTCCCGGTGTGAATGCTGTTTAAACAAGTGTCCTTCTCACCCATACGCTTGTTGTACTTTGTGGAGTTTTGACATGTTTTATAGACCTTTTAGTTTTAGTTAACACACGCACAAATTCCACATAGTTACAGTTGCACCTCATTGCAGTACACGAGATCCAGGGGGCGGAGTTGGATCCAGATCTAAGGGGTGGAGATGGGTAGGATTAAGGGTGAGGTTAGGGATCAGAGGCTGTAGATGTGTAGGATTAGGGGTGGGGTTAGGGATCAGGGGGCAGAGATAGGTAGGATTAGGGGTAGGGTTAGGGATCAGGGGGCAGAGATGGGTAGGATTAGAGGTGGGATTAGGAATCAAGGACCGGAGATTGGTAAGGTTAGGGGTTTGGTTAGGGATCAGGGGGCGGAGATAGGTAGGATGTAGGATTAGGGGTGGGATTAGGAATCAGAGGGGGGAGATGGGTAAGGTTAGGGGTGGGGTTAGGGATCAGGGGGCGGAGATGGGTAGGATTAGGGGTGGGATTAGGAATCAGGGGCGGAGATGGGTAGGAATAGTGGTGGGGTTAGGGATCAGGGGTGGAGATGGGTAGGAATAGTGGTGGGGTTAGGGATCAGGGGGCGGAGATGGGTAGGATTAGGGGTGGGATTAGGAATCAGGGGCGGAGATGGATAGGAATAGTGGTGGGGTTAGGGATCAGGGGCGGAGATGGGTAGGGTTAGGGGTGGGGTTAGGAATCAGGGGGCGGAGATGGGTAGGGTTAGGGATCAGGGGGCGGAGATGGGTAGGAATAGTGGTGGGGTTAGGGATCAGGGGGCGGAGATGGGTAGGATTAGGGGTGGGATTAGGAATCAGGAGCGGAGATGGATAGGAATAGTGGTGGGGTTAGGGATCAGGGGCGGAGATGGGTAGGGTTAGGGATCAGGGGGCGGAGATTGGTAGGGTTAGGGGTGGGGTTAGGGATCAGGGGGCGGAGATGGGTAGGGTTAGGGATCAGGGGGCGGAGATTGGTAGGGTTAGGGGTGGGGTTAGGGATCAGGGGGCGGAGATGGGTTGGGTTAGGGATCAGGGGGCGGAGATGGGTAGGGTTAGGGGTGGGGTTAGGGATCAGGGGGCGGAGATGGGTAGGGTTAGGGATCAGGGGGCGGAGATGGGTAGGAATAGTGGTGGGGTTAGGGATCAGGGGGCGGAGATGGGTAGGATTAGGGGTGGGATTAGGAATCAGGGGCGGAGATGGATAGGAATAGTGGTGGGGTTAGGGATCAGGGGCGGAGATGGGTAGGGTTAGGGGTGGGGTTAGGGATCAGGGGGCGGAGATGGGTAGGGTTAGGGATCAGGGGGCGGAGATTGGTAGGGTTAGGGGTGGGGTTAGGGATCAAGGGTCGGAGATGGGTAGGTTTAGGTATATGTAAGGTAGGAGGAGTTGCATCTGGATCCAACTCCTCCCCCTGGATTTCGTGTTCTGCATTGAGGACCATCTCCGTAGTTATCCAGACACCAGAATTTTCTTTTTTTCTAAAGATTACACAACCACCCAGAAATGTGCCAAAAAATTATCAGAGCAACTCACATCCACTCATATTTTCTTAATTATAATATAGTTTTCTTCAACAATATATACAGAATCAGTCTTTACTAGACTGTATTGAATTGCCGTGATGTAGTGTCTCTGAAACGTCACTAAAATATAAGAAAGTATTTGAAGTCGCACAATCTAGACTGTTTTTATAAAGGTAATTCCATGCAATTTAGTGCATGTGAAAAGCGCACACTAAAGTTCCCTGCTTTGCCTGTGTTGGCTCTGTTAATTAATGCCACCTCGCATTGGGGAGATGGAAAACATGGCTTGTTTTTAAAAAGGCATTTGCCAAGATGATCCGTGACGTTGTGTTTTGACTGCCATGAAGACGGCTGGAAAAGAGCTATTGTCTCATGCAGAACTCAGCCAAACACGTTTCATAGAGCAGGACGGTGCGGTGTAAATGTTCTTCAGATGGAGTCAGTCCGCCACAATCTAATTTCCACACTTCTTTTTCATTTTATCTCACACTTTTTTTTTTCTCATTCAATTTCTGGTACTCGGAGGCTAAAGGGTCCTGTGGTAAAAGGCACGTTTGATTATCATAATCACCTGCTTTTGCTATTTTGAGGTTGAATCAAAACTAAATATATTAATATAACAATTAAATACATATTTTCCACCAGAATATTTTCCATCATTTTCCATTCTTGCGTTGTGCCGCCACATGTTTCAGTGTATTGTTTGCATAACAGCTTCTGACAATCAATATGTTGCACATAAAATCTTCCATTGAGCCAGATTGTTTACGTTGCGGTTTGCGCGGAGCCGCTCTAATTGCTCAGTGCTGAAACGAGCATTAGCCATGAACCTGTGATGTTTCTCTCTCTCTTTGAACGTCGCTCTGCGAGTCCAGA
The DNA here is from genome assembly GCA_038021265.1 of Cyprinella venusta. Classification (NCBI taxonomy): domain Eukaryota; kingdom Metazoa; phylum Chordata; class Actinopteri; order Cypriniformes; family Leuciscidae; genus Cyprinella; species Cyprinella venusta. The sequence continues at coordinate 24,711,487 of CM075875.1, read as the reverse complement.
CAGGTGAATGCACACAAAACACATACGGTAGGCCTCTCAGATAAAAGCCAACACAGGCCATTGAAAATAAACCTACGTATAAGGAGGGCTTGCATAAGAAAGATCTGCTTGTACTTTCCTCAAGAACACTTTCAAATGAAGTGTTATAAGACAAGTATGTGACTGTTAGTGTTGGCACAGAAACTTGATGTTACCTATCAGCAATAGATGGTTACACGTGACTAGCAGATTATGCATGCTCAGATATTTTTAAGGAAACTAATATAATTACAACAGTTGTTGCTCTGTTCCAGAACAGCCTGTCTACTGCCAATAGCATGTCAAGTGAAAAGGAACTTGTGTTTAACCCGGTGTTTTAGATAGAAGCCATAAAGTGTTTCTACGAACAGCAATAACTTTATTTATATACTGCAATTATCACTAGATGATGAATATCAACATTGAGCCTCAAATTATTTCTCTAAGCATGCATTAAAGGTAGAGAGGCAATCTTTTTATAAACTCTTTTTGTCATACTGGTTGAAAGTGGCCTAAATATTAAAATATGCACAAATATCATCCAAAAAAATATCCGTCATTGCATTGGTTCCGAACAAAAAGGCAGACAGACAAACAAACAGCTGTCGCCTTTTACAGTTCCTCCTGAACCAAAACAACATACTGTACCATACACCATGCCATAACCGTAATTACAAGATCACAACCTGTGGCGTTCTGCTCAGAGCTGTTCACGTCCTCAGATTTGGATATATGCGTTCTTATGTCTATGTTTCTATCAACGCCGAAATGAATCTGCAGCAGTCAGGTGGTACAGCTAAAGCTCTTTAAGCTGCTTATGTTCATTGATATTGTAATGTTATGTGCTTTGAGACATGGGGTAGTTTAACGCCATCTCTCGTGATGCTTTTGTTTGCTCTGGCTCTACATGTTCATGTGTTTTGAAGGAGGCGTGGCTTTGGAGATGCTTTGAAGAAAGGGTGGGATCTCATGCTTTCAAAGCTAGCTAAGCCAACCTACCTTTTTTGTATGCAAATTGCATAGTTGTACTTCTAGTCAACTGTTTTATTTATGATTAAGCAATGAAACATACCAAATTGTGCTAACATCCTTTTTGGCCAGGCATTTTTGGCCAGAACCAACAAAAATGCAAAACTGATTATGTTGCAGTCATACACTCTAAAAATGCTGGGTTGTTTTAACCCAACGTTGGGTCAAATATGGACTAACCCAGCAGTTGGGTTAAATTTTTACATTACATTTTTAACCCATCATTTCGGGTTTGTCCATATTTGACCCAACGTTGGGTTAAAACAACCCAGCATTTTTTAGAGTGTATGCTTTTCCTGTGAGCTTGTATTTTTTTTCTGCATAGTAATATAAAATCTCTAGCTTTATATATTATATTTTATCCCACAAATATAATATTTTACAAATAAAATAGTTTGATGACACTTTACTTTGAGGTGACGTCGTTACATTGTACTTATTCAAATAAGTACTGAGTAATAATATTTAACTGTACTTAGTTATGGTTATGTACTTATGGTTATGGTTTGGTTTAGGGTTAGTTACTTGTAATTATACATAATTTACTGTTATTACTATAATAAGTAGTAACGTTTTACCTTGAAAAAAAGTTTTACCAATATTTTCCTAATATTTTGATGGTTTCAACGAACTTGTAAGTCATTCCCTCCAGACAAAAATAGTTAAATAGTAAAATTGTGAAATATTAGTAAAATGTTTTCTATTTGATAACTTTAAAATGTAATTTATTCCTGTGATGAAAGCTAAAATTTCAGCATCATTAATCCAGACTTTAGTGTCACATGATCCTTCAGAATTCATTCTAATAAGCAGATTTTCAAGAAACATTATATTTGATCAGTGTTGAGAACAGTTTCGCTGCTTTGTTTTTGAAGAAACCATGATAGAAAATAAAATAAAATAAAAATCAGGATTCTTTGGCGAATTTAGTCAATTTAATGCATGCTCGCTGAATAAAATAATTAATTTCTTAAACAAACGTACTGACCCTTTCACGTACTAACTTTTCAACAGTAGCACACATGCACACACCGACCCTTGTGCATTAACTCCAGTTTACAGCAAAAACAGAAGCACTCTGACCTCCACTAAAATATGATAGCAACTAATCTGACTAGATAGATGCATATCATCTTCAATAGAAGAGCCACGCCAGGATTCTGGCCCTCATGCGCATGTTGTATTTATGATTCACATGAGTCAAATAGAGGATTTTTTTATTGTTAGTTCGCATCCAATTACAGAACATTACGGCACAGAGCCGTTCTGGCCCCGGATCACCCCTCAAACAAATACGTGTTGGCCCTGAAATAAAAGTTTGGTTGTTTGGTAGTAGTACGGTTGCGTGGTGTCTGATTGTTGCAGTCGGCCCATCGATTTCTAAAGCTCTAGTAGCATGTGTGCCCCTTCTTGGCGTAGTTCACTTCCTGGAGCTCAAAACACACGGACCACACAGGCGACTGGCAAAACTCCAGCTCTGCTTGGCTGCCGTCAGCTTTCTCCATTTCTCTCCCCCTCTCCGTCTACTTCTGATCCTACGACTGAGCGGGCGTTCGGCCTCGTCCTGTCCTTAAAAATCCTCCCCCCCACCCCCTTTTTTGCTAATTTCGTGAGATCTGCCATGTGAAATAATCCATTGTTTCACTCTTCAGAGGAGTCGGCCCTCTGCGCCACAGCAATTAAAGAAATGAAACCTAGACGGATGTATGTTTCCCTTTCTTCTTCCATGCGTTTTATTCCCTGTGTCGCCGAGGCGTGATTGATGCTCTCTGACTGATATTTGATGTTGAAAGCGTGCTGGTGTTTAATGAGCACAGGGTGTTATTGTGGGTCACGCCACTATGGCAATTTAACATAGCGTTGCTGGCACGCGGTGTATACACCCGTATTGTTTATCAAGGCGTTTTTGCATGAAAATAAAGAAATAAGACTACTCTAGTACTTAGTTTTGTTTCTAAGTCTTAAATGAAATATTCAACATTTTTGCCATGACAGGATCCTTTTACTTTATTGGAGACGTGTTTATTTGAATATTTGAGCTCTACCGTTGAGAGATGTTTTTAGCACTGATGTAAACATGAGGGGATACTGCATGTCTCATAGGATATGAGAATTAGGGATTTTCCTCTCATTCATGCTGAATCATTCGCAACCCTTTTTTTTTTCCATCATGGAAATTTGGCAAATTTCAAATCCTGAAGTCTTTTGCTTCTGTCCTCTTCAACGGTGCTCAGAACATGTTCATAAGACACAGTAGACAGTGATTTCCATTTCTGTAAGCTGTGTTGGATAAAAGCGTCTAAATTGCCATAAATGTAAATATTTGGGTTATCAAACATTTCTATGTGTCCCCTTCCAGAATGTCTGTTTTTCAGAAATCTTGGTAACACTTTACAATATGGTTACATTAGTTTACATGAACTAAGAATGAACAATAGCCTACTTACAACATGTAATTATTGTGTTTTTTACTTGTTCTCAACATTACTAATACATTATTAAAATCTAATTTTGTATTTGTTAACATTAGATAATGCACTTGGAAATGACACGAACAAACAATCTAATGTGAACAAAGATTAATAAATACAGTAACACATGTATTGTTCATTGTTAGTTCATGTTAGTCAGGACATTAAAGGATTAGTTCACTTAAAAAAAAAAAAAAACTTTTACTGATAATTTACTGACCCCCATGTCATCCAAGATGTCCACGTCTTTCTTTCTTCAGTCGAAAAGAAATTGAAATATTCCAGGATTTTTCTCCATATAATGGACTTCATTGGGAACCAAACGGTTCAAGGTCCAAATGAGAGTTTCGGTGCAGCTTCAAAGGGCTTTAAACGACACCAGACGATGAATACGTGTCTTATCTAGCGAAACGATCGGTCATTTAAAAAAAACAAAACATTGTTGGTTCGTTGAATGAACCAAAAGACTCGAAAAAAGATTTGTTCATTTTGATGAACAAGTTCAAACAGGAGAGTCAAGAAAGCCCATTACAGAACAGAGCAAGGCAAGCATTTGTGCTTGTAAAACTTAAACTTTTTAATTTATTTTTTAAATGACCAATCGTTTCGCTAGACATGACCCTTATTCATCGTCTGGTGTCGTTTAAAGCCCTTTGAAGCTGCACTGAAACTGTCATTTGGATCTTGAACTGTTTGGTTCCCAATGAAGTCCATTATATGGAGAAAAAAGTTTTCATCAAAAATCTTAATTTCTTTTCGACTGAAGAGACGTGGACATCTTGGATGACATGGGGGTGAGTAAATGATCAGCAAAAGTTTTTTTTTTTTTTTAAAGTGAACTACTCCTTTAACTAATGTTAACAAATGAGGCCTAATTGTAAAGCAAAAGTTTTTTTTTTAAAGTGAACTACTCCTTTAACTAATGTTAACAAATGAGGCCTAATTGTAAAGTGTTACAAGCCCATACTCTTACTGTATGACAGTGTCTGCTTTTCCCAATAAATCATCTTCAGTGGCCTCCGTTACGCTATCAAAGAGCAATACACTCTGAACTGAACTGACTTGAGCTGAATAATGACAATATTGTCTTTTTAAGGCTGTTTTATAGCTGAATTTGTATCATATCTGGTGAAGATGGCATCACTGATTCTGTTATTTCCGAGTCATTTGGTTCATTCAACGAACGAAATGAACAAATTGATGAAAAAGATTTGTTCATTTTAATGAACGAGTTCGAAGAGGAGAGTCACGAATGTGCATCGCAGTACAGAGCAAGACGAGCATTTGAGCTTGTAAAACTTAAGCTTTGTTTTTTTTTATGAGCGATCGTTTCGCTTGATAAGACCCTTATTCATCATCTGGAATCGTTTAAAGCCCTTTGAACAGTTTGCATTTTGCACTGAAACTGTCTTTTGGACCTTGAACCGTTTGGTTCCCACTGAAGTCCATTATATGGAGAAAAATCCTGGAATGTTTTCATCAAAAACCTTAATTTCTTTTTTGACAGAAGAAAGAAAGACATGGACATCTTAGATGACGTGGGCGTGAGTAAATTATCAGCAATTTTTTTTTAAAGTGAACTACTCCTTTAAAGAGCTCTAGTTGTACCACCTGACTGCTGCAGTTTATTTCGGCATTGATAGTGTTGCCATTGAAACAAAAAATTCAAGACGAAAACGTTTGTTTGTTCGAGTTTGGTGTATCGCGTCGCAAATCCAATGACGCTGGTAGTGACGATTCTCTCTGACCAATCAGTGATCTGCAGTGTTTACATGTCACATTTTAGTATCAGTGCCTCAACCTCAAGTGAGCCGTACCGAGACGTACTATGCAGTGGAAAGGCACCATAAGCTTTGTCTGTGAAACTGCGCCTTCATATCTCTCGTAAATTTTCATTTGGGGAAAATATTGGCAGATTTGGTCACTCATAATAACATAACTAACATGCGAGCAGCTCACCTTCATGCACATAGACACACACACACACACAGAGGCCAGATTCATATCGGCCCCTTAAAGGGGATATATCATGCAAAATCCACTTTTTAAGCCCTTAAATGCATTTTGTTGTATATTTGGAGTGTTTATAAGTACAGAAAAAATGAAATTATTCTCTTCAGGTGCTTCGTTTATATCTTTATATTCTGTTTTGGTCATATTTTTCAACCTGTTCGGATTTCCCTGTTGTCTATTACGTTTTTTGAACAATAACGTCACAGGATTTGCAGCAGAACTGCCAAATAAGGACATCGACTACCGGTCCAACACTTCGAGCAATCCGCCATTATTATTTCTCGCTCCGATTTTGTAGTCCAAGGTCAATGATGCAGAAGTTACGAGAGGGCAAGTCAAAATGTTCGGTTGTTGGATGTAGTGACCTGAAGCACTTCAAGGATCCCCAATCCAACAACCTCCGCCAGTATACAGAAGGGTTTGCCGATCGACTTCGTCTGAATGAGGGGTAAATTCCTTCTATCATTTAGCTGCTGTGTTTGCTGATGCTTTTCTAAACGTAAGTTATCATATTATTATCATACAGATTTTTAGTGGTAAGATTAGACTGTAGTCATTTATCTTGTCAGAGTGCTTGTTTTAACAAGAGAAATAGTCGACTTTCACTAATAACACAACATAGTTAACTTAACTTTACATACCACTGCATCCATATGAAGACGTTGTTCTGCAGGTTTGTCGTCGTCTTTTTCAAATCGCTCGCTCTGGCTCGAATACGTAACGCTTGATGGACAAGTCTTTTGTTGACATTTTGTTAACGTGTGAATAAAAATGTTCTTTGAAACTATAGTAATCGTATATCTCTTATCAAACTACAATAATGGCCGAACGCGGGGAGTTGAACCGAACGTGAACTCGGCGACCTGGAGAGCGGGCGGGGAAAGACGCAACTCCTTTTTATTTAAAGGGGACGCTTCGAAACGGGTTGCTCACAGAAGCACATCAGAAAAGAGGTAGAAAAGGGGCCTGTTGAGCTATAATAATGAGGAATTCAGACCCAAGCATTGCAGTTATGCTTTATATAGACCACACATCGTCGCTGTCCGATGAAAACCGCGTATGTCCATTTTTGGCGATTTTGAGATTTTTTGACAGATAGAATGTCCAGGTTCATTTCCGTGTACTGCATGCGTCACATGATCTAAATGACCAATGAAAAGTTGTGAAATCATGTCATCTGATTTCCACGTATTTCCATTTGCTGTCAAAGCTGTCCATCACGCAGCGTATCTCCCATAGGCAGAATAGTATCTCCCCGCCCTGTGGAGGCATCTCGCCGGTCTCGTGAAGTTTCTAGCCGGTCTCGTCTCTGAGACCCCTACACCTGGTATTAAAATGCGATCTGTATCCAGATAAGTTATCCGGATAATAAAAAAGGCATGTTAATGCAAGGTATAAATACGTTATGATCGAATTGTGATCGGATCTGCCTGACCATCTGGAGGTAGTCTGGCTCGCATTGTGTTCGGATCTTTACTAGTAAACGCAATCTGGTTGTTGAAACCACATATGTAGGCCTATATTTTACTTTTCCCAAAAATGCTAAAAAAAATAAACGAGTGAGAGCGTGTTATATAGGCTATATGACACGTTATAGTCAGATGACGGCGCTACTGCGACACGCATCACCGCAGATGAGCAGAAAGCGAAACTGAAAGTAAGTCACGGACGCAATCATCTTCACAATCACACAATCATCTCACACACACAATCATCTTTAAGTAAAGAAACGAAGTGATCTTACCAGGGCAGGCTGTTGCCGAGCTCGTAGCCTATGTCTTTGATTTTGAAATTAGCTGATGATAAAATTCAGCTCATATCTGTAATAAAATGCTGTTCATATCCGACAAAATTACGGTAAGATTGTGTAAATAAAGTATCAGTCTAGCATCGCCATGTCATTGTATGATTCATTGTCTCGTCATAGTTTGCAAGAGACATTTAATAAACTGAGCGTAGCCTATTCATCTGTCAATAAGAAACGCGATTTGGTCATTCTAATTAATGAACGGAAGAACGCGTATCGACCACTGTTACTATACAATATGCACGTATGTCCATTTAAACTCGATTTTGGGTCAAATATGGATTATGTCATGACACTGGCAAGAATATGGTTACATTTAAAGATGTTGTGCCAAGCATGACAAAGCTGCGTTCAGCTGTTTTTGAAATAACATGTTTTTTTCACTTCCTGAAAAGTAACCGTTTTGGACGTACGTGGTTTTCATCGGGCAGCGACGACATGTATGATTTATAAGTAAAATTGAATGATTTAAAAGCATGATATGTACCCTTTAAACTAAATGAAACCGGTTCCCTTTTATCGATTGTTTCTTTTATAGCGTAGTGAGAGGGAATACTTTGAGGGAATTACTCACGCTCCCGACGCAAAGTGCTCTTGTGCGCGGCTAACGTTGGCCTGTGAATGAGGAGCTGTGTTTGCTCAACTGAACTCCAGAGCACAATCAGGTTTTGCGAGATTGGAGGTAGCTCTGTCTCGAACCAACTGGAGAGCGGCCAAGCTTTTGCAGGAGTTGCTCTTTTCTTCTGTGCGATATTTACTTTACAAGCTATTCAGGGCAACCAACCAGGCCTAGACAGACAAGCACGGAAAAAAAGACTCACAAAGTCCCTCTTTAACACATATTCATCTCAGGTATTGACACAACAGTGAGGCTCCAATGAAATTAGCAGAGATGTTGAGCTCGGTTTGAACTGGAAAGGGTGGTTCACGTGTGATCGGTCCGAGCCGGGAAGGGGGTGGACGCGGGGGCATGGCGTGACTCGTACTCTTTATTGCAGGATAGAGGATTGAGTCTGTCCTCTTTTATGGGAAATGAATGAATAAACATTGGCGAGTCATTCTTTTGTCGTGACTCACAGACATACTTTCAAGCATGATAGGTATAATAGGGAAATAAAGCAGTTGTGTAATTTGACTGTGAATTCTTTTGGATGGATGCCACGGTGTGAAACAACAACATGTACGGGCAAGGTAGAAAGTCGATTTACTTCCCCTCCTTTTGTGTGCTGGTCGCTATTGTGAAAACTGAGATTAGAGATGTGATTAGACACACTGATGTGCACATTTGTTTTGCTGTGTTGTTTGCTAAATAATGAAGTTTAATTGTTGGTTGTCCATTAAAGATAACCCAAATGTGAAACATTTACTCACCTTCATGTCGTTCGAAACATTTTTTTATTCTATGGATGTACCATTATAATGCATTTTATTCTACCTGTGTGCTTTATTTCATGTCTTCTGGTGTCAATTCAATAACTTTTTGGTAGGAATAGAGGAACAATCATTTTAATCTTGCCTTCGGCTGTAGATCTTCAAAAGGGAGAAGAGTAAAGATTGATTTCTAATGGATTTTTGGTCTGTTCCTCTCACAAATCTGTCAGGTTTTACCAATTTGAGGTTGTGTAGATGCTGACTGAATGTTCTTTATTTGGTGAACTGTCACTTTAAGAGTGTATTTCGCCCAAAAATAACAGTTCTGTCATGATTTATTCTCTTTGTCATATTAATATTTTGGGTAATCTACAAACTGATCTTTTACAGAGAATGAATGCGTACAAAACTAATAAAGGTACTACAGAAATAGTCCATACTTCACATTACGAAGCCATACGATTGCTTTATGTACGAAATTTAAACTGATATTTGACTTCTGAAATCTCAATGAACAATCTCAAAAGACTAACATAAGCATAATAATATACCATTTAGTCATACTAACGTCATTGCAAGACATTTTGGAGAATCTTTAAACTTAATTTGTCCATACAATAAAAGTAAACAGTGACAAAACTACCATAAAAAACACTCAATAATACAATAGATTTATCAAAATGTTTGTTCTTATTTGAGCTCTGAAATCTCATTGGTTCTCATCTGTTCGTCTCAAAAAACTATTGTATGAATTTTGAAGACTTAATTAAGAAATATAGAGCATGAACTAGTAGCTTTTTGTGACACCAGTCTTCCTATTCACTTTCATTATTATAAACAAGGAAAAAACATAGATTTGCAACAACATGAGGGTGAATAAATGATGACAGAATGCTCATAATTTGGTGAACTATCCCTTTAAAAGTGAAATTTGCTCCAAAATGATAATTCTGTCATCATTTATTCACTCTAACGTCATTGTAGGATATTTTGTGGAATCTACGAACTTGCTTTTTCCATACAATGAACCAAAGAAACCAAAAAAGTACCACTTTTGTGCTTAACTGCAAGAGTTCTGAAGCCATACGATAGATTTGTGTCCAAAATGTACGTTTTAATTTGAGTTTATATCTGTCCGTCACACAAAATGTTCAAATCACTTCAAAAAGACTTTAAATATGGAGCATGGACTATAGTGCTTTTTTTAATGCTACATTCCCTTTCCGTTTTACTGTATAGTAAAGAGCATTTTGCATAACTTCTCTTTTTGAGTTTCTTGAAGGGAAAAAAAAAAAGAAAAATACAGGTTTGGAACGGCACGAGGGTGTTTAAATAATGATAGACTTCATTCTTGGGCGAAACATCCCTTTAAAGTTGGTCAGAATCGAGCAGTAGGTGTATTAACTGCAATTTGTGTCTGATATTGTTCGGTAGGACACAGACAGAAAATGGAAGACCCCCCAAAACCTCCGCTGTTCTCCGAGCGCCTGAGCGAGTTAGAGCGTTTACGCCAGACCACCATGAGAGTTGCCGTGCAAACCCAGAGTCCCCGGCCGTCTCTCAACGCCACGCCGAACTCCTTCAATCCACAGGGGCAAACTCAGATCTCAGGTAAACCGGCCCAGGCATTTTCCTTTCCCTTTAACGCAGATATTTTAGCCTGTCTGGCCGTCTGGCGTGATCTTTAACGGCGAGTCGCTTGGTTTGTGTACTGTACAAGCATCTGTATTTGGAGAACAGGTAGGTTTATTCAAGGCATTTGCCGAAGATAAGCCTGCAGAGATAAAAGAGAGTGGGTGAGAGGCAAGCTTCGTGATGCAAGAAATAGAAATGCCATACAGTGTGAATCAGATTTAAACATGGAGATACTGATAGACGTGCCAGGTCTGACAGTCTCAGATCCTTTTGTCTACTTTTACTGGAACGAGGCATTATCTTTGTTTGGGATTGGCTGCTGACATCACCTTAAAGGGATAGTTCAGCCAGAAACGAAAAGTCATTATTTACTCACCCTCATGTCATCCCCAAAACCTGAGTTTCTTTCGTCCATGAAACACAAAAGATGTTTTGAAGAATTTGTATGGTTCTCTTGGCCAGACAACAACAAAGCAGCATAAAAGAATGATATTTACAACATATTTGAAGGCTTCAGAAATCATTCGATAGCTTTAAGCGAGGAACAGACCCAATTTTAAATCTCCCCCTCCGTTGTATAGCTCTCAAATCACACACAACAGGTTCTGGCAGAGATTAATGAAGATTCCTCTTTTTTTTTTCTTTTTTTTTTGTTCCACGGAAAAAATAACAGCTTACGGGTTTGGAACGACATTAGAGTGAGTAAATAATGACAGGTTTTCTTTTTTGGGTGAACTATTGCTTTAATTCCATTACATTTGTCCAAATATTTTCATTAGTTCCTGCTTCACTTTTGGCATATTGGAGCTTGGGGTATTTTTTTTGTTTTATTTCACATATGTGCTCAACTTTAGAGTTTGCATAATGTTTGCCATTCTCTTGGATGGTCTCCAGTCCCACTCCTGTCGGAGCAGACGCTGTGTTTACTAGAATACTGTAGAAAGCAAACAGGAAACCGTTCTTGGCTCTGAATGTGATTAAGCTATTTACATAGCATGGCCTTTTAGACTAGTCAGCTCGGTCTTGGTCTTCATATTGTTTTAAAGAGAAAGGTCACCCACTTTGTGTGCACAATGAGTCTTTTTAAATGTGGCTCATAAAGAAGGACTCTTCTAAGGGTGAACCTCAATAACATGTTCTAGTTACCCCAACATATAAGAAATGTTCTAATTATATGTAAATTAAATTATATCTAAAACATTATAGTCAATACAAATATGCAGTAAAATTACATTATAATCTAATTATTTTTTTATGTCATTTAAATTATTTTGAATGATAAATATGCCATATTATATTATATTATTATATAATATATTCCATATTTAATAAGCTAAATATAATAAAATGTATTAATAATGAACTATGAATTGATTCATAAAATGGTAACACTTTACAATATGGGTGCACTAATAAGCATTAATTCATGCTTAACTAATGCACAGATAATACTGAATTAATGTGTAACTAATGATTATCTAAGCTATTCATTAATGATTACCACATTAGGAGCTAATTAAGAGTCTGTAAGGTTAATGTATTAGCTCATACATGAATTGTTTTTAATTAAATATGTAATTAATAGTGTTAATTAATATGTTAATTACCAAAATGAGCCAGAGCCTTGTATTTCAAATTCCAGATAATGACAGGTACACTAATATGCATTAATATATAATTAATTACTTCATTGTTAGTGCAAATTCATGTGCAAATTGCTACAATTACTAAATGACTAGTTAATAATGATGTGCCCCAACAAGTAAAGTCATAACATAATGATACCTTTGCAAATCATTAGCTAATGACTAATTAAAGCAGACAACTGGAAGTTTGAAGTGCATAGCTTTGACTAATTGTGGTAATTAACACATTAATTTACACTATTAATTAATAAAATATGTTATTAAGGAATTAATACACAATGACAGATTGGATTAATAGCAATTCATATATTACTTAATCTATTAATCATATAGACTCTTTATTGTTGCTGATGCAGTAATCATTAATTAATGGTTTAGTTCTTCATGAGTTATACATTAACTCATGATTATCTGTGCATTAGTTAAGCATGAATTAATGCATATTAGTGCACCCGTATTGTAAAGTGTTACCAATAAAATTAATAATTAAAGCAGTATATATCTATATACTCAGCGAGACGGTCTAGTAAGAGCGCATGGCTACGTCACGGCACAAAAAATACTATTATAACTTCATTTTAAACTGTTTTTTTATTATTGCAATAAAGTGAATAACTGATGTCTGTGTCTCCCATTACATTATTGTCAGTTTAGTGCTGATTAATTTACACCAAAACAAAAGAAAACATCTATGCTTTCAGGTCCAAAAACATTATTTTTGATTTACATTTCATCATGAACTCAGGCAAGCTCAGTACCGACTCGTTTTCCGTCAGTTTATTTTCGTGAATTGGAATATGTGCAAAGGATTGTGGGTGAAATAAGGCCGCAAAGGACACATCCGATGCATCCTTCACAATGAGCTGAATGAAGGACCTGAAACAAAGGCTGCTTGCTTTCCAAGGATCCTTCTGAGACGGCCTTCAGCGACGTTTAATGACGTGGCAGCAGAGATGCCGCCTTCCGTTTGAGAAACACCCGATGGCTCTCTTTATGAATGGGCCATTGAATCAATGGTTCACCCGATTGATTCGCTCAAACCGTGGATTCATTCAGAAAGGAAGCACTGTTTGGAGACTCACAAAAGTTGTGCTCCGCCTATATTTTCGTTGGCAAAAATATGCAAAAGCAGACAACATTGTGCCTAAAATATGACACGATATTAACTTCTTATTTATTGAACTGTTGTGTAAAATCAATAGGACATTTGAACTTTTCAGGACAAAACATTTCACATTCTTGTTACTTGTGTGATATTGCTTACCTATCATGATATAAATATCCAGGGGCATAAGTTGTCTCATGTTTGTCACCAATCAACTGTCTGATAAGATGAATTTCATTGTCCTGGGTGCATTAAATGCATAATTTTAACATAATTTTTCCCCACAGCTAATGAATTGAATTAACACGTTAAATCGACAGCCATATAAATCACTTTGATGCTATCGCATGGAGATCGTGGCTCTGTCTCTGACTGGTGTGGTCTCATTTATCATCTTCACAGATCCGCGGCAGGCACAATCCTCTCCGCCCTGGTCCTACGAGCAGCCGTACACTCCTTACCTGAGCCAAATGACATCTCCTTCCATCCACTCCACCACCCCGCTGTCCTCCACCCGCGCCACGGGCCTGCCCACCATCAGCGACGTGCCAAGACGCCTCTCAGGTACACAGACATAAATCACCATTAAGACCTTCATCATCTCAACTGTTTCTAGACGGCAGTGACGAGATTAATAGCTGAAAAAATGGAGAATGACTTCTGCTTAAGTTTACACCTGAATTTCAGATCTCAACAATGTCTCGAACTGTGCTCAGATGCCAGTAAAGTCAGCTATAAACTCAAGCATTTCTCCACAAGATCAAATCATCTGAGCTGCTTGACATAGACTTTATAATGGAAGCTTATTTCCGCCACAGAATAAAAATAAAAAGGTAATTGCAACTTTTGATCTCACAATTCTGATTTTTTCCCTCACAATTGCGAGTTTACCTCTCGTAATTCTGACCTTTTATCTCTGAATTGCGTGATATAAAACCGCAATTGTGTTATAAAGTCAGAATTAAGCGATATAGAGCTGCAATTGTGTTATAATGTCAGAAGTAAGTGATATAAAGCTGCAATTGTGTTAAAAAGTCAGAATTGAGTGATATAAAGTCACAATAGTGTTATAGTCAGAATTAATGATATAAAGTCGCAATAGTGTTCTTATAAAGTCAGAATTGAGTGATATAAAGTCACAATAGTGTGTTATAAAGTCAGAATTAGTGTGTTATAGTCAGAATTGAGTGATATAAAGTCACAATAGTGTTATAGTCAGAATTAATGATGTAAAGTCGCAATAGTGTTCTTATAAAGTCAGAATTGAGTGATATAAAGTCACAATAGTGTGTTATAAAGTCAGAATTAGTGTGTTATAGTCAGAATTGAATGATATAAAGTCGCAACAGTGTGTTATAAAGTCACAATTGAGTGATATAAAGTCGTAATAGTGTGTTATAGTCAGAATTGATGATATAAAGTCAAAACTGCATGTTATAGACCTTATGCACCAGAGAAACGTGGGCGCCGTCATCTTTAGAAAATTGTCTTTGAACTTCCGGTTCTGTATATTTCTATGGCATCGCTGTTAGCTGGTGAAGTGGATTTACTCATTGTAGAGTTAACAAAAGTTATCATGAGCATTACAATGTTTATCATAAGCATTCTAAAGCAGATGTCTTAACAAATGTCGAACGGGAATTTTTTTACGAGCAGTTCATTCAAACCTATGCAAGATCGCTGTGGAAATACAGACCGGAAGTCAAAAGACAACGAGCAAAACGCTGAAAAGAGGCGGGGCTACATAAGGTCTATAAAGTCAGAATTGAGTGATATAAAGTCGCAATAGTGTGTTATAGTCAGAATTGATGATATAAAGTTGCAATTGCGTGTTATAAAGTCAGAATTGTGAGATATAAACTCACAATTGCAAGAAATAAACTCCCAATTCAGATTTTTTTCTAAAAATTACATATTTATATTTCACAATTCTGACTTTATAACACGCATTTGGGAGATATAAAGTCAGAATTGCATGATATACTGTAAAGTCACAATTGTGTGTGAAAAAGTCAACTTAAGTCAACTTAATAACTCACAATTTGTCACTTTATATATCACAATTCTGAGAAAAGATGTCAGAATTGCATGATATAACTCCCAATTGCGTTATAAAGTAAGAACTGTGAGTTTATGTATCTACCTTGCAAATCTGACTTAACACGCAATTACTACTTTATATCATGCAATTCTGACTTGCAAGGAAGCCTGTTCACACTTGGAAGTGTGAACAGGCTTCCTTACTTTATAGCTCTCTTTATATACACTAGGTTATTAGCGTCTAAAGGTATTGTATGACAAACACTTGAGCCCAAAATGATATTTAAAGTCTAAATGTAGTTTTTCAGCCTGTTCCTGCGAACATCAATGTTATTTAGACTCATTTTCTTACCCAGAATTTTATCAGATAGGATATAAAACAAGCCCCAACACTACTTTTTTATCATTGAATATCCTGTTTCACACAGATACACATCTGATTACAGAAGTAGAGAAGTGAAATGGCGTTTCACTTGTTGACGCTACACGAATCATAACTGAGCTATTAAAGAATACCCTCGGAGAAATGAAATTCTCCTGAGGGCCTTATTACCTTCTCAGCCAACCTCTCATTTGAGAAATGTGGGAAATAGAGTGTCTCAATGTGTCTGTATTTACTTTCTCAGCTGATCGTGTTAGCCGTGAACATTTGTCCAAACACTCATTTGCTTCTTTCTTTACTGAAGTCAAATCAAAGCATTTTTCCAGCGTTAACTTTCTGCTTTGTAAGCGTTTGTTACTTTGCCTGTGGGCAAATGTCTTCCAAGCAATAGCACCTTTAAAAATAGAGAGCATTTGAAAGAATATCTCCTCTAACCCCCCGTCCTCTCCAATGGAGTCTTTGAACTCAACTCCCTTTTGAAATGCCTTTAAAAGGAACAAGAGTTTCTGACTCATGGAACTCAAAAGGTAAGCGTGTGTAGCGCATAATGTGTCCATGGACTTTTTGGTCCAAATCTTTGTGTGTCTTAAGTTCTATAACTTGTCCTCACCAGATCACTGTAAATGATCCTGCAGTGAAATGATTTTTTAAATAAAAGCTTTTTTAGGATTATGGTGCTTTTCAGCCATTTTTGACTGAAAAATGTTACGTTTTTTTATTTATTTCTTTTTTTTTTTTTACTTCATCGGAATGGTACGAAACTTGGTAAACGTTTTCTATGTGAACACACACAAAACAGTTTTTTCGAAAAGGTTAAATGGTCCTGAAAAAAGTTGTCACACTTGTGCTCCTTGAGGTCAAAAATAACGAATTTCATCTAGTGAAATATTTTGGTACTGCAGCCAAATAAAATCTAATTGAAAGCTATTTTTTTTAGATATATTAAGCTCAAATTTGAAACAGAACTTATTTCGATTTTTGACTTGGGAATAATTTTCATTTTTTCACTTTTTAAAGTGCCATCTTTAAAAAGAGATCAAATTTAAGTCTTCAAAACATTCAAGATTTATGACAGTTTAAGTTGGAAATTTAATGCGTGAATAAATGGTTTATAACTACTGTGTAAATATAATGTAATACCAAAAAAATACCCTAAAATATATTTTTTATTTAGATTTTTTATTTACTAAATAATAAATAAAAACTATGGCTGCCAAACGATTAATCGTGATTAATCGCATCCAAAATAAAAGTTTGTGTTTACATAATATATGTGGGTGTACTGTGTATAATTATTTTGTATATATATATATATATATATATACACATGCATGTATAATTAAGAAAAAAATATTATTATTTATATATAAGATATTTATATTTATAATATAAATTATATATAAATCTATATACAGTATATACGTACATGAAAATATTTCTTAAATATATACAAGCATGTGTGTATTTATATATATATATTTATATATATATATATATATATATATATATATATATATATATATAAAATAATTATACTCAGTGCACACATATATTAAGTAAACATAAACTTTTATTTTGGATGCGATTAATCGCTTGACAGCCCCAATAAAAGCATTATCAAACTAAAATGCAGTCGATTCCTTTCATTGAAATAAAAAAAATTAAAACGATTCATTTTTAACCGCCGTGCGAAGAGCACCCGAGGGTTCAAATGATCTAGGAAAGACCAAAGCAATCGCATTTCATTGTTTTAAAATTGCATTTCAATACATATGAGCTCATAACAGTTTTAGATGGGGAAAATGTTTCTCGTCAGCTACAGAAACGCTCTCGAGTCCAAAATCTTTGGAAGAGTTTGCTGTGACTGCCTTTATTAATGAAATAGGCACCAGATTGTGGTCCACCCACCCTTTGGGGGTGGACGATTTCTTTAATACACCTGTTTGACTCTCCGCCAGGTTGGTTTTTGAACTCTCTTTTTTCTTTTGGCTCCCCACCCTAACTGATTTCTTTGAGCCTGAAGCGAATGTGAAAGTTTAAATGACTTCTTGGTGTGGCTGCTTTTTGAACCCCGGCCAGCTGCCTCGTTGGGTTTGATTAGTTTAGATTTCACCCGGCTTTCATCTTGGAGATGTCGGCCTTTGTTCTTTCCTCAAAGAGACACACGCACCTCTTGGTCCTAACGCCCCCTATTCTTCCTCTGAGCGCCGCTGAATGGCTCAGCTTGGAGAAGACACGTCCCGAACGCATCGCACCCTCTGCAGCTGCTCTGCGTGGCTATTCTTCTCTATCGTGGGCTCGTGTTACACCTTTCAGCCAGGGAGAACTCGTGACTGATAAGGACGCGGATGAAGGCATGAATAATATTACACAGAGAGAGATGAATTATCAGATTGGGATCATAGGACAATGGAGGACCGCAAAGAACTTTGATTTTCCCCGGTTGTGAAAGGATGTTTAAGGAGGGTGATTTAAAAGTACAGTACTTTGAATCATGCAATGACACAGAATGCATAATACAGATCAAAAATATACCTTGATTAAAACAGAAAGTGGCTTTGGATAAAAGCATCTGGCAAACAATCTAAGGATCATGTAATTTAAGGTGCATGCCTGCAAAATATGCAAAACTCTAAATCATGCACTCTAAACAATGCTGGGTTGTTTGGGACAAATATAGACAAATCCAAATGTTGGGTTAAAAATGCAATTTGAAATTTTAACCCAACTTCAACTTTCACTTTCAAATGTGCATTTTTTAAATTATATTTTTAACCCAACATTTGGGTATGTTTATATTTGACCCAAATTTGGGTTGAAACAACCCAGCATTTTTAGAGTGTGGTATTTAAATGGTAATCCAAGGTATTAAAAAAAAAAAAAAAAAAAAAAAAAAAAACATGTGGTATTCTTTCTTCTAATGATTACCCTTAAAAAAACAGTAATATTGTGAAATATTATTAACATTTAAAAAATAAATAAATACATTTATTTATTATTAAAATAAATGAATACATTTATTTTTATTAATAAATAAAAAAATAAATAAAATATTTTCTATTCAAATATGTTTAAAAAAATATTTTTATTTCTGTCATGCAAAGCTGAATTTTCAGCAAAACGCCAGTCTTCAGTGTCACATGATCCTTCAGAAATAATTCGAATATGCGGATTTGCTGCTCAAGAAACATTTCTGATTATTATGAATATTATGTTGAGAACAGTTTAATATTTTTGTGGAAGCCGATACTTTTTTTCATGAATCAGAAAGTTCAAAAGAACAGGATTTATTTAAAATAGGAATCTTTTTTTAATATTATAAATATCTTTATTGTCACTTTTGGTCAATTTAATACATCCTTGCTAAATAAAATAATTAATTTCTTTAAAAAAAAGTATTATTGACCGTAAACTTTTGAACAGTAGTGTACATGCACAAAAACATACAAAATACCGTAATAAGTTTTTGTTAGTGGTTTTTAGTTACGGCTCGTTCACACAGAATGTGCTTTTGCTGTGAAAAACGCGGGCTGTGGAATTGGGAAAAAAACTCAAGATCTCGAGACTTAGCTACTATGTTAAGACCGTGTCTTAACTAGTCTGACCAACTAGCAGTTAGTTACCAGGTCTTCCTTTTCCCATTCAAATTAGAACAATCTACCTTTAAGTTAGGATCTAACTTAATGAGTAACTTTTAAGACTAGTCTATGCAGTTTATGCAACCGGCCCCAGATTTTAACTTGAGTCCCGCGTTTTTAGAACGCCATGTCAAGCGCAAGACATTGCAAAACACACAAGATGCTAGCCAGTGTTGTTTTTGGCAGCCCTTTTAGTAGTCTTAGTCTTTTGGATGAAAATTTTAGTCACATTTTAGTCACTTTTTAGTAACAGTTTTAGTCAAGTTTTAGTAGTCAAAAACAAAAAAGTTTTAGTCAAGTTTTAGTTGACGAAAACAGAAAAAGGTTTTAGTCAAGTTTTAGTCAATTTTAGTAAAAAAAAAAGTAGTCTTCGTTATCGTCATCACTGACGAAAACATGATTGACGCGAGCGCAATGGTTATATGGTTATGGTTATACACGTCACGGTTATGCACGTGTAAAAAATGGAAAAGTAGTGTATCGGAATGGAAAAACGTGTTCTTTATGTGTCTTCTCAAAGCAGGCAGCCCTGAAGCAACCTGAGGTCATAGGTCAAAAGATCACACTGATGATATTCACAGTTTGAACCCGCATGGTCCTCTTGGTTACCAGCCTTGAGCTTCAGCTAGACCACACCATCCCTGTAATACAAAGAGATTGATGTTGTATTAAGTTTAGCCAAAAAGGGTCTGCCAAGAGCTGATAGCATAATGGGTTCATTCTCGTGAATGTCTGCAGCAAAGAGGGGCTTTAATGGTGATTGAAGGTTGTATATGTGAATTTCTGTCATTGTTTTGGAAAAGTGACTAGGGTCTCCTCTCTTCTGTACTGTCTGCCTGAAGTGTCTTTTTTTGTTTGGTTTGAAATGTCAAGAGTTGATAATGTGGAGAGGCAATCTGCTCATAATTGGCCACACATGTTCTATAAAGTTTGCCGAGCTGTCAGTCATAAAGCGGCTCGCGAACGACATGCGACCGCTCTTAATCCAGCAGATCCTCTGACGCGAAAGACGCCGCTGGATTTATCGGCATAAAAGAGTACTTTACCTCAGCTGAGAGGAGAGATGAGATTAGATTAGATGAGAGAGTGTTTGACGGAAAGCAAATTAGAAATGGAAATGGGAATTAAAAGGGGAAATGGGAAATAACAGGAAAGACAGAGAGAAACGGAAAGAAAAAGATTTTGGTAGAGGAATATGAAAGGAAAATATCTTGGTTTGTTTGAAATGGGAGAGGAAAGGAAAGGAAAGGAAAGGAAAGGAAAGGAAAGGAAAGGAAAGGAAAGGTTTGCTTTTTGAAGTAAAGGAAAAAAGGGGAAGCTGAAATTGTAAATATTATATTTTAATTTGTTTGAAATAATGGAAATAAAAAGTAAAACAAATGAAAAGATTTTTATTTGTAAAGGAAAGGGGAAATGGGAAAAGAAATGGAAACTGGAAAATGGAAAGGAAAGGAAAGGAAATGAAAGGGGAAACTGAAATTGGAAAGTTCAGGAAAGGGGAAATGGAAAAATGTTTTGGTTTGTTTGAAGTAAATGGAAAAATGGGAAAGGGGAAACCAAAAGGAAAATATTTTAGGATTGTTTTAAGAAAAGGGAATGGGAATGCAAAGGTGAAATATAATGCTTTATGTTTTAGTTTGTCTGAAATAAAGGAAATAAAATGGAAACAAATCAAAAGATTTTAATGTATAAAGGAAAGGGGAAATGGGGAAAGAAATGGAAAAAGGAAAGGAAACTAGAAACGTAAGGAAAGGAAAGGAAAGGAAAGGAAAGGAAAGGAAAGGAAAGGAAAGGAAAGGAAAGGGGAAATGGAAAAAAAATGTTTTGGTTTGTTTGAAGTAAATGGAAAAAAGAGAAAGGGGAAATGGGAAAGCGAAAGGAAAATATTTTGGATTGTTTTAAGTAAAGGAGATAAAAGGAAATGGGAATGCAAAGCTGAAATATAAAGCTTTGTCTGAAATAAAGGAAATAAAAGGGAAACAAAGGAGAAGATTTTAATATATAAGGAAAGGGGAAATGGGGAAATAAATGGAAAAAGGAAAGGAAAGGAAAGGAAAGGAAAGGAAAGGAAAGGAAAGGAAAGGAAAGGAAAGGAAAGGAAAGGAAAGGAAAGGAAAGTGGAAAGAAAAGAAAAGAGGAGAGGAGTTTAGGATTGTTTATTTATACCCTTTAATTTAGCAGGCGGCTCCATTTGAAAAGCAGATCATGATGAACACACAGTGCAGAAATAGACAGATGTGGAGATGAGGAGATGATAAGATGTTCCTCTGGGATTCTCTCTCCTGGGGTTCTGGGAGTCACAGCCCATTAGTGGTTTATAATTTAAAAACATCTTGTGGTTCTAAGAGAGAAGATCGGCCCTTCTCTTTGGCTAATCGCAGACATGCCACCACATCTGAGACTGCTCATTATGCATCCTGTGGAAACTGTTTTTTCCTCTAAGCGTTTCCATGTGCGCTCCCAGTTTATCCCGACATTTCTCTTTGATATTCATAGAAATGCGAGGATGCGTGTGTTTGTGCATGTGAGCGTGAGTGAGCACACACAACGCATTCACATACAAACCCCTGGACAACCTTCGGTGAGGAAACAAACAGCCAACAGTGAAACTCAAAGCCTGTCAGAATCATGTCAGCACCGGTTGACAGTTAGTTTGCATATTGATATTTTATGGCCCGGTGACATTTTTGCAGCATTAGTCTTCATCTTGACCTTGAATCAACCCAAGCATTGTGTAGTTCAGGTTGCAACTAAACATTTAATTCAAGTTTATGTTTTGCGAGGGTAATTAAAAGCCTGACAAACAAGATGAGCCAGTTTCTTCTGTTGGTCAGTTATGTTGTTCTGTTGGTCAATATTTCTTCTCAATTCTGTTCACACACAGTTTAGCACAACCAAATTAACTCCCTAACAACCGCATTTAAAAAAGTGTGTACAGAAGAAAACTGAACAAGTTGTTATTGATGTACTTCACGATCATGACGATCTGCATCAGGGATGTAGGCTATATCTACACTTATATGTGCTAAAAAGATGTACGAGCCTTGAAAAACATGCAAGTACATGAACAAGCCCATAATACACTGAGATAAATCCAAATGATTTATATGATTTATTGAAAACGACCAATATATTGCACCTTTATTTTACTTTAACAAGAACAAACCACGACACCTCTGTAGAAGAGGGTTTAAAATCGCAGAACATTTTGAGTCTTGGTTTCTGTGAAAGGGTCGAAAGCATAAACATCTGTCTTCGGTCACGTGTTCCTAGATAACCAATCACATACTTTACAGCCATTAGGTTGTCGATTCATTCATTTATAAGCTGTTTTCCTACTAAACTAGTTTTACAAAATTCAGTGTCATTGACATCCATTACCAAGTTGACATCCAGTGTCAAGTTTATACAGCGCTTTATTCAATACAGGTTGTTTTAAATTGGGGGTAAAGTGGCATATCTTTGTAAAACTGACTCTTCACAGTCCATTTTCATACCTTAGCATTTCTCAAACAGTGAATCTGGTTATAATAACAAAGACAAGTTGTTTTCACTCAAAATTTTTTGGGAAAGCCTCTTCATACTTCCTTTGATTGAGTGTTTCATCATTTTGAAGCAAAGAGAAATCCAGTTCATAAAGGGGAGTTTTGTGTTAGGCTCGTTAATTTGAGTTGTGTGTGAATTAAGTTTGACAGCGCCCTCTTCTGTTTGTTTTTACCATGTCCCTTCATACATTTGAAGCTACTTTAAAGGGGACATATCATGCAAAATCCACTTTTTTAGCCCTTAAATGCATTTTGTTGTATATTTGGAGTGTTTATAAGTATAGAAAAGATGAAATTATTCTCTTCAGGTGCTTCGTTTATATCTTTATATTCTGTTTTGGTCATATTTTTCAACCTGTTCAGATTATTCTGTTTTCTATGACGTTTTTTGAACTATCACGTCACAGTATTTGCAGCGGAACTGCCAAATAAGGACATCGACTACCGGTCCAACACTTCGAGCAATCCGCCATTATCATTTCTCGCTCCGATTTTGTAGTCCGAGCTCAATGATGCAGAAGTTACGAGAGGGCAAGTCAAAATGTTCGGTTTTAGTACCTTTGTCTTTCTTTGTTTTTGTTTTGAAGTAACGTTACACGTCTGCAGTATTATGTTCTTGAGTTTCATCACTGGTCATTTAGCTGCTGTGTTTTCTGATGCTTTTCTAAACGTGTCATATGATCAATACAGATTTTTTTGTGGTAAAATCAGACCGCAGTCATTTATCTTGTCAGTGTGCTTGTTTTATCAAGAGAAATAGTCGACTTTCACTGATAACACAAAACAGTTAACGTTAACTCACATACCAATACATCCATATGAAGAGGTTCGTCGTCGTCTTCATCAACTCGCTCGCTCTCGCTCGAATACACAAGGCTTGATGGAAGTCTTCTGTTGTTGACATTTTATTAACGTATGAATAAAAATGTTCTTTGAAGGTATCGTATATATAATCGTATATCTCGAATCAAACTACAATTATGGCCGAACGGGGGAGTTGAACCGACCGTGAACTCATCGACCTGGAGAGCGGGCGGGGCATGACGCATCTCCTTTTTATTTAAAGGGGCCGCTTTGAAACGAGTCTCTCAAAGACGACTTCAGAAAAGGGGTAGAAAAGGGGCTTGTGGAGCTATAATAATGAGGAATTCAGACCCAAGCATTGCAGTTATGTTTTATATAGACCACATTGGTATGATTTATATGTAAAAATGAATGATTTAAAAGCATGATATGTACCCTTTAAATTATGAGTAGCTTTAATCCTGAGTGGGTGCAGGAGACTATTGTTCATTTATGTTAAGTGAGGAGAGCAAAATTAAGTAAACTGTTACATTATATTATATCCAAACATTATTCATACAGTGGACTTCCAATAAAATGTATAAAAATTTGGGACCAAAAATTATTCAGACACTTTGACCTGACCATGTTTTGCTTTAGTGTTTTTCTTTAATTGCTAATGTGGCCGTTTTACATCACAAACTGGACAAAATGAAGCATTGCTTGGTAACTGGTTGACCCAAATTGAAGTTCTCTAACGGTCTGCTTAAATTTAACAGCTGACAGATATTTGAGTGAAATATCAACTGAGTATTTGACATATTGTATTACCATTTTCTAAACTATAGCGAACTGTTAGAAATGTTGAAGGTGTCTGAATACATTAAAAAGCACACTACAATGAATATAATGGAAATTGTATTGAAAAACTATAATAATTACAATAATAACGTTTTCCCATAGTGCTCCCAGATTTGTAGACCCCACTGAGAGAACACAACTTCCGAAATAAGACTCACTGAAAAACTGTTCTTTTCTCTCCACCAGGTACGTCGGATCTCAGTCCCTTCTCGGCCGACCCTCGGCAGTTTGAACGTCAGTTTCCCGGTCTGTCCACGCTCACAGAAAGCCGCTTCCCAAGTCCCAGAATGCACTATCCTACGACGTTCACGTACACCCCCACTCCGGTTACCTCCGGCATGTCCCTGGGCATCTCCACCAACACCCACTACCACACCTACCTGCCTCCCCCATACCCCGGCTCCACCCAAAACCAGAGTGGGCCCTTCCAGACCAGCAGCACGCCCTATCTCTACTACGGCGCCTCGTCCGGGTCGTACCAGTTCTCCATGGTGCCGGGGGGAGACCGCTCCCCTTCCAGGATGCTTCCGCCTTGCACTAGCGCGTCCACCGGCAGCTCCCTCATCAACCCAAACCTGCCCAACCAGGCGGACGGGGGCGAAGCGGACGGCAGTCACAGCAGCTCGCCCACCGTGCTCAACTCCAGCGGCAGGATGGACGAGTCCGTTTGGCGACCCTATTGAGACAGCCTGGTCGAGCCGTCTCAATAGGCTCAATAGGGTCCAATAGAGACCTCAACGCAGCACTGTTAGCCTTAAAGACAGAGTGCGAGAGATAGTTGCATTTAGGCATGATCGGATTTGAAGCACAAACTCGTTGGTACTCATTGTTGAATGGTTGCAGTGTATTTTATGACTACACTGATGTTGTTTTGATTCTCTAATACAGATGACGATTTATCCGATTCATCTGACATTCCACGTCGGCTATCGGTGATATAACAAACGCCGGTCACTGAATTTAAGGAATAATTCACTCAAAAAATTCCAATGTACTGCCTCATCTCGTTTTCAAAGGATTTTAGTACAACTTTAGAGAATACAAAGTTCTTAAAGAGATTGTTCACCCAAAATTTTAAATTCTGTCATTGAAATCTGAGAGATTCCTGTCTCTCTGTTGTCAGCTACGCAACTACTACTTTGTCGCTTGTTCATAAAGAGATCGTAAAACTAATCCATATGAATTGAGCGGTTTAGTCCAACACTCTCAGAAAAAAGGTACAAAAGCTGTCACTGGGGCTGTACCTTTTCAAAAGGTACACTTTTGTACCCAAAGGCTGCATATTGATACCTTAGTGGTACATATTAGCACATAAAATGTACATATTACCACCTAAAAAGGACATATTAGCTCATGAAATTGACATATTAGCACCTAAAATGTACATATTAGCACCTAAAATGGACATATTAGCTCACGAAATTGACATATTAGCACCTAAAATGTACATATTACCACCTAAAATATACATATTAAAACTTAAAATGTACATATTAACACTTGAAATGTCCATATTAGCTCCCAAAATGTACATATTAACACCTAAAATGGACATACTAGCTCATGAAATTGACATATTAGCTCGTGAAATGGACATATTAGCACCCAAAATGTACATTTTAACACCTAAAATGTACTTATTAGCTCAAATAATGGACAAAAGTGTACCTTTTGAAAAGGTACAGCCCCAGTGACAACTTTTGTACCTTTTTTTCTGAGAGTGAAGTTTGACTCCACGAAGAGACACGATCACTTTATATGATGAACAGATTGAATTTAAGGCTTTTATTCACATATAAACATTCATCAACTCACACAACAGTTCCTTCTCATGTTACGCAGCACGTTTGAGCTTTTGCAATAGCCAATGAGGTTCATTCTTGTGTTACGCAGCACGTTTGAGCTCCTGCAAGAACCAATGAGGTTCATTTTTGTGTTGCACAAGCACGTTTGAGCTTCAACAAGAACCAATGAGGTCCATTCTTGTGTTATGCAGCACGTTTGAACTTCTGCAATAACCAGTGAGGTTTCTTCTCATGCTCAATTCATTTGGAATAGTTTTACAATCTCTTTGTGAACTTTTTTGAAGCATCGGGTAGTTGCGTAGCTGTCAATGGAGGGACAGAAATCTCTCAGATTTCATCAAGAAGATCTTCATTTGTGTTCTGAAGATGAACGAAAGGCTTGCGGGTTTGGAACGACATGAGGGTGAGTAAATTATGACAATTTTCATTTTTGGGTGAACTATCCCTTTAAATAACGATCCATTTACTTGAGAAGCAAAATTACTTGAGGTATAAAGTCTTGTTTCCTTAAAAAATATCTAAATTAAGTGAGTTATGGGTATAGGGTAAGAAGAATAGTTTTTTTCTGACCCCACTGGCAGATATTTGTTATTGTTTCAAGCATGAATTCAGTTAAATGTATGAATTTTTCAGATAAACAACACTATATTATCATGTCATTTTGCTTCTCAAATAAATGTATCTGGATTTAAGAAAGTTTTGAAATTCTTTCTTTTGACGAACACAAAATTAGATGTTTAGCACAATGTTAATGCTGCACATTTAAACACAATGAAAGGATAAATCTCCACAAAAAAAAAAGCTCCAAAATCCTATTCAATGTGGTTTTTGACAGCTGATCACGGGGCTTTCACCACCAAAAAATGGCAGATTTTGTGCTATATATTCTAATTATTCTGAAGGCATTCAGTAGCTTTGTGTAAAGAACAGACCAATCTTTAAGAGTAAATATTGGCAGAACATAACTTTTTGGATGAACTATCCCTTTGCCTGTCCTAGAGTAAACTTTCATTGCAATGGGAATGCATACACACTTTTGGCTCAGAATATTTTTATACTAACTTGGTCTAATTTAGCATTTCTTAACACTGAAAGCATTTTTTTTTATTTATGCGTGTTAGAAGTCAGCTTATTGAAATTCCCTCTGATTATCTTAATTTATATATGAAATGGTAGCAAACGGTACTGATTGAGAAGCAATATAAGCCATATAAACTTTAAATTATGCAATGTGCTTAGAGGGACAAAACTTAAGACGTTTGAATATTATTTTTGGGACATCTATTAATGTAATTGTAATCTATTGTAATTTAAATGTTTTGTTATTATTGTTGTTATTATTGTAAAGCAACCAAAAAGAAAATCCAATGGTACGCAAGCAATGAAGGAAGGATATTTCATTGTAAGATTATATCTCAGTCTGAAATGTTTAATATTAATAACATGAAGTAGCAAACATTACGACATCCAGAAATGTTTTAGACTGAGTACATCTGAGTAACATCTATAACAAAAACAATCAATAAATGTACAAAGATATGTTACGAGAGGTGACGTCCTGCACTCTCCACTTGTTTTATTTTGGTATCCAATGTTTAGCAAGTTAATTTATTTTAGATGTAATTTTTATTTAATGTTTTTTTTTGGTGACTACAAGAACGACCAAACTCTTGCAGCAGTGGCCTAAATCTCTGCATCTTCAGATACAGACATGATCAAATCTCACGCATGCACTTGCAATCAGTTTCAGTCCCTTGTGCAGATATGAAATCATAATCAATATCAGCCTTCTCTTCTATAACTGGATGGTTAACTGCACTTTGTAGGTTGGATAAACACTATGCAAACTGTACTACAACAATCAAACTCTGAAATGTCTCTGCTGTGTGCTAATGTTCTTGAGGTACAATAAAGTCAAAGTACTTTAATATTACTGGCATTTAACACATGAAAACTTGGAAATCTCTGATAGAATTACTGGCAAACGAACTGTTTAAGGTGAGATTGGCCGCAGGCAAACATCATACTAAACAGACAATCAAATGTAATTATTTACCGGAAAGGCTTATCATCTCAATTATCTAGAATTTATTTATTGGTCAACAAACCATAATGAGATGAGACGAGAACACATTTTCGATTATATTTGTAATGATGTGATTCTTCTTTACACCTTGGCATCTTTCATGATTAATGTATATGTATCTGGATTCAACAACAAGTGGAACTTGATAAAATGTTTGTCCAAATGTAAGTGAACAGGCTGCTGGCAGCGCCCTCTGAAACAAATGTCACTTGTCTGTTTTATTTCTATTTTTGTGTAGAACAAAGCACTTCTTTTAAAGGGATGCAAAACAAATGAAGCCTGAATGCCAGAAAGAACACCAAATAAATCAACCCGGTCTCATCCCAATTCGTCATATAACTGACGTTTTGGGACGTCTTTTGACCATTCGTCAATATACGACTTTTTAGGGCCCCCTTAAACGTCGGTAGATGACGTTATGGGATCCTAACTCTACCCCAGACCTAAACCTAACCCTAAACCCAACTCGTCACCTAACTGACGTTAAAGGTAAAGCGTCAGTTGTATGACGAATTGGGATGAGACTGTGTTAAATAAATCTATGGGTTATATTTTAATCAAGAAGTTATATGCATGAAGAAAAGGCAATTGACTATTTTTTTTCCCAGACTAACCTTTCTGTTTGAATCAGCTTCAATTAAATCCAGTACAATGTTAACTACAAATGACTTTTTAATTAATTTTAATATGCATATTTGTAGAAACAACTAATCTAAGGCTTAAAACCAGTCTGTATGTGTTTGTCACACCGGCTATTTGTTCTGTACAGTATTAAACCCCATTTCTCCCAGTTCACTCACACTGCTGTCCTTGACTGCCCCACTATTTGAGTTTGCCTTTTCTTTACCATGGTGTCTTCTGGTAGTGAGGAGAGCGTTTATGTTTACAGAATGTTTACAAAAACTGCAAGCAGGGAACTGCTAACCTCTGCACTGTTAACTTTTTATGAATCCATGTTTAATTGCTTCAACATGCCTGATAACACAACCTTGGTCTATCTTAATCAAACATGTCACAGGGCCAAAATATTGATATGCTTTTGGATGTTTTACTATGTTTTTCATTCACCCTTTTTTATGTACACCCTTGCAAGAGTCTTACAACTTCTGGGTCAAGCAGCTGAGATTCCTTCCATAAGACTACATCTGTTCTATATATTAAAACAAGCATTGAGATTTCATTTACGAACGTTTTGCCATTTTCAGAGAGTTTTTGGGATTCACCTATGGAATATCTATTTGCAAATTTCATTTATATTGCCAGTACGCAAGGTCAATTTTAAATATGAAGAAAACCAAATGCTTCTGCAACATATTTTGCGCTTTGTTATTTTCGTTTCTGGACCCTGGAAACACAATGCTATTGAAATATGCATTCTTTTGATTCATCACAATGCTTTGTTTGTAACTTCCTTGCACATACTGTACAGATGTTTAAGTTTCAACAGTTCTGTTTGTGAAACTTTAACCTGTTTGTATGGGACAAACAATCCAGTACAAAATATTGTGAGATTTTTGAGCGTTTCTGATGATTGTATCATTCGTCTTGAGAATAAAAATGGCTTTTTGTTATAACTTGTCGCTTTCCGACTTTTTATTTTTATTTTTCATTTCATTAATGGGAAACATAAGAGTTTGATAGACACAAATATGCAGTTTTGAAACTTTATGTATTCATGAAGTTTGAAGGAATAGATCAAATGTGGCCTATTCTCGAGACAGCATGAAAGAGTTAACGATATAGAGTCAGACCAAAATATTATACAAGTGCATGAAAGTTATAAATGTGCATTTACTTTCCACCCCATTTTAAATAATCTAAAGTCTTGCCATCGTGATTGACTTTATTAAAAACACATGAGAGCAGGTGCTTCCTAGAAAACTTGAACTTGTTTTAGAAGCACCAAGGGGAGCAAGAAAAACTTCTTTCACTGCGCTAGAGTTAAAAAACAACCCGAGGCGCTGCTGGGTTGACAGTTCTCTGTATTGTACGGCTGCAATGGAAAACCCCCTCGACCAATGAGAGCTAATCATCAAGGAAGTGCTTCATTAAACGTCTGTATCTGAGTCACTAAAACATGTTCACAATCTGTTACATTTAAAAATGCTGTTCGGCAGCCAGCAGTTACATGGAAGTAAATTTAACTGAGCTGAACTCAACTCAACCGTATTGTACTGAACTGAACTTAACAGAATATTTTAATTCACTTTAAGGGAACTACACTTA
The DNA here is from genome assembly GCA_038021265.1 of Cyprinella venusta. Taxonomy (NCBI): domain Eukaryota; kingdom Metazoa; phylum Chordata; class Actinopteri; order Cypriniformes; family Leuciscidae; genus Cyprinella; species Cyprinella venusta. The sequence continues at coordinate 24,681,026 of CM075875.1, read as the reverse complement.
GCTGAGGTAAACTGAGTGAGGTAAACTGAGGGTAGTGTAAGGGTTAGACGCGATCCAAGGGCGTCATCTAACTGACGCTAAAGCTGAGTTACAACGAATCTGAATTTAACTTAACATAGCTGAACTAAATAAAACAGTAGATGAATTACATTTAGCCTTTAGTTTACTATGAACTGAACTTAACTGAATTGTGTGTTGTGTTCACACTTATCTGGTGTGATTGCTCTGTTAGTGCGGTTCATTTAAATGGCTGTGTTCACATGTAGTTTGGTTCGCCTAGTTTGCTTGGCCTGAACATTTAGTCCTGGTCCGATTAGCATTCAGATTGGCCTTTTTATCCCTGAATCAAAAGATACCAAACCTCAGCTATAGGGATACATCCACAACCTGATCTGTCGGCTTGTCAGACAGGACTTACTGAACATCCAAAACAATTCTGTTCTCGGATAAATGCACTATTTGCAAGTTTGTTGCCTATATATTATGGTATTTTGAACATGTGAAGAGCTTGTGTGTGTAAATGTGTAAATGAGTCAAAACAGCAGCAGGAATCCGTCGCACCAGGCCTTTCTCATCCCAAGGCGACATATACTGACGCTTTGGACAATGCGTATACATCCAACTAGCCCATTCTCATCCCAAGGCGTCATCTAGCTGACGCTTTTGACAATGCGTCAACATCCGACGCACATAGCACCTTTTAGCGTCAATATGAGACGCACCTCCTAGTGGTCTAACTCTAACCCTACCCCAGACCTAAACCTACCCGTGTCATCTAACTGACGCTAAAGGTTGTAATGTGCGTCGGATTTAGATGCATGGTCAAAAGTGTCAGTTAGATGACGCCCTAGAATGAGAATGCGTTGATCCAACGCACGTGGCACCATTTAGCGTCAATATGAGACGCAGATATATATGGGCCAGAAGGCGCCTCCTAGTGGTCTAACCCTAACCCTACCCCAGACCTAAACCTACCCGTGTCATCTAACTGACGCTAAAGGTTGTAATGTGCGTCGGATTTAGATGCATGGTCAAAAGTGTCAGTTAGATGACGCCCTAGGATGAGAATGCGTTGATCCAACGCACGTGGCACCATTTAGCGTCAATATGAGACGCAGATATATATGGGCCAGAAGGCGCCTCCTAGTGGTCTAACCCTAACCCTACCCCAGACCTAAACCTACCCATAACCGAAGCGTGTTATATTGACGCTAAAGGGTGCCATGTGTGTTGGATGTATGCGCATTGTCAAAAGCGTCACTATATGACGCCCTAGGATGAGAATGCGTTGGTCGCATACACAAATGAAGATCTGCTGTGAGGAGACGCAGTTTGGTCCCAGACAGCAACATAGTCTCGGCCCAGATCCGGCCCACATCTGGATGGATACTATGTTGCTGTCTGAGATGCCAACCCGGTCTCATCCCAATTCGTCATATAACTGACGTTTTGGGACGTCTTTTGACCATTCGTCAATATACGACTTTTTAGGGCCCCCTTAAACGTCGGTAGATGACGTTATGGGATCCTAACTCTACCCCATACCTAAACCTAACCCTAAACCCAACTCGTCACCTAACTGACGTTAAAGGTAAAGCGTCAGTTGTTTGACGACCCGGGATCGTCATCTACCGACGTTTAAGGGGGCCCTAAAAAGTCGTATATTGACGAATGGTCAAAAGACGTCCCAAAACGTCAGTTATATGACGAATTGGGATGAGACTGTGTTAGAGATGCTTGAGCAAACTCGCGACTATGACGAGAAAAACCAAAATGCGTGAGCATTCTGTCCTGTTTAGTGTCTCATTTTCCTGTTTTTGGTTCTTGTATGTATTTGGATTGTATTGCGATCATATATCATTCGAACTGAAACAGACTTTTTTTTGCAAAGCGGAGCAAGACCGGTTTCGGCCCGCTTATTTGGTGCGCAACAGGGTTCTGATGGCAACGTTCACACATGTTCAGAACCCTACTAAAAGCAATCGCACCAGGGTACGTTATTTGAACCGAACATGATTGAGTGTGAACACTGCCATCCAATCCCTGGTGCACACCAAACCTTTTCCAACACCCCTGGAAAATTGAGTCTTGTTCCGCTTCCAAACGAACTCTGGTGCAATTCGTATGAAATATGAACACAACACGGACCAAAGACATGTATAGGAACCAAATGTGTTTGGTACATTAAGCACACAGCATTGGCTTGGAAGATTGGTAAGTTCTGTCACAAAATATGACACAATCAAGTTGTGAACATATCCCAATGCCTTTAAGTTCGATGCGAAGTCAGTGTGAACGCTAAATGAACCAGGACTAAATCCTTTTTATTTTTGGTCCGGGCCAAAGATTCATTCAAACTGATCTATAAGTATGAACACACCCTAACTGAACTGTGTTGAAGTGACTTTATCTAGCGAAACGATCGGTCATTTTAAAAAAAAAAATTAAAAGGTTTACGTTTTATAAGCACAAATGCTGGCCTTGCTCTGTTCTGTGATGCGTGTTCGTGACTCTCCTGTTTGAACTCGTTCATCAAAATGAACAAATCTTTTTTCGAGTCATTTCATTCATTTTTCATTTATTTTTTAAATGGCCGATCATTTCGCTTGATAAGACCTTGATTCATCGTTTGGTGTCGTTTAAAGCCCTTTGAAGCTGCACTGAAATTCTCATTTGGACCTTGAACCGTTTGGTTCCCATTGAAGTCCATTATATGGAGAAAATCCTGGAATGTTTTCATCAAAAACCTTAATTTCTTTTCGACTGAAGAAAGAAAGACGTGGACATCTTGGATGGCATGGGGGTGAGTAAGTTATCAGCAACAGTTTTTTTTTAAAAGTGAACTACTCCTTTGACTGAAAATGAAAACTTAATATAACATCTGCTTCAGTAAGAAATGACATTTGCCAACACTTTACTGCAAACAGAATTCAACTATAGCTGAATTGAACTACTGTACATATAAATATATGTAAGAATAATTCTTTTTAAATCTAGCCTTAATAGTTAACGGAACTGACACTCGGCTGTACATGTGGTTGGTTCTATAAGTTTCCTCTTTGCAAAGAATGAAAGATATACTGTAGCCAGTCTGCATTTTACGTTACACTTCCCCGTCATACACGCTGAAAACAAATAGGGCTTTCTGAACAGCTCTGATGAAAATCTGAGATAATCCATGAGAGGTTTTCGTCCCTGGCGCATTGTGCAATGCCACTCTAACTCGAAGCGCATAGCAATGTTTAAACTTCTCCGAGTCAGTTTGTTGAAACTTATCTGGGCCTTATCTGTGCATATCTTGCCAGAATATGTAGTTCCAAATCTCCATGAGATTTTATATGATTTCCTGTCACTTTCCCCGACTATAATCTAAATTTCCGCCAGACTTTCATAACATACACTTCAAGACAGACAAATGCTCTATTATATAGCATGTGATGATTAATGCACGTTAATGTGTCAGATGAAACAGATGCGTTAATGCTGTGAGCTGTTCAAACACGATGCCAACTGTTTGTCTAAACCTGCACTGAGGGTCTTTAAACGGCCCTATCAATGAACGCAAACATCCATGAGTTCAGCCTGGATCAATGTTTGGTTTGGATCCCCTCAGCCAGGAAACGACTCAATGGGCTTATTTAGCGCTACTTAGAGCGGGCTCGACACTATTACATTGTTTTAAGACAAAACACGTGTGTTTCCTTTTGAAAATGAACATTGTACTCAATGTTCTGTCATCTTTATCAAGGCTAATTGATAAACGGTCTCTGATTCTGTATTCATTTGTGGGTTGGCACGTTGCCTGATGGTTTTGAGTTCAAATAAATAAGTCGCGGTAGTGCAAAAGCCAAACACTGAGAAGATCTAAGAATAAGGAATCATCTCTGGCCTTTTTAAGACAGAATTCAACAGTGGATATTGATACTGAATACGGTTAAACGTGAGATCAAGCTTAAAATAGGAAATAATGACGTACAATTATCGCATTGTTTTTTTTACACGGAGGCATGAACGTTCTTCCGTTTAAAAATTCATATTTTGATTGCTTGTGACAAAATACAACAATTAAACTAAAATGAACATAATTTCATTGTATTTGAATTTGTAACATGTTCACTAAATCAATTTGCATAGGACCAGAACAAAAAAATAAAATACAGCCATAATGTATAAATTAAAATAGTTTTGAAATGGGTTTCAAAATCATTTTTTTTTTATTTTTTTTTTTATGGTCATTCAAGAATTTTTTTACTTTTTTTTCTCTTCATCGGAATGGTACGAAACTTAATGTTTTGTCACTGTCTATGTGAACACAAAACAAAATCATGGACATGATTCTGAAAGTTAGCTTAAATTCTGTAACTTTTTTCACTTTCAAAAAGCTCACTTTTTAAACGCATTCTCATCCCAATTCGTCATATAACTGACGTTTTGGGACGTCTTTTGACCATTCGTCAATATACGACTTTTTAGGTACCCCTTAAACGTCGGTAGATGACGTTATGGGATCCTAACTCTACCCCATACCTAAACCTAACCCTAAACCCAACTCGTCACCTAACTGACGTTAAAGGTAAAGCGTCAGTTGTATGACGACCCGGGATCGTCATCTACCGACGTTTAAGGGGTACCTTAAAAGTCGTATATTGACGAATGGTCAAAAGACGTCCCAAAACGTCAGTTATATGACGAATTGGGATGAGAATGTGTTGTTTTAAAACTTTTTTCACTTTAGCAATAATCTGACAAGTGTTTGAAAAGACATCAAACTTAAGTCTGCTCTAAAGCATTCAAGATTTACGACAGTTTAAGGTCTATGCTCAAAATGTGAATGGACTATAAATAAATAATTTAGTACCATAAAATCCCCTAAAAATACCAAATATTAAAAACATTATTGAACCAAAATATAGTACATTCATTTCATTGAAAAAAAATGGGCATTTTTGACCGGCACACGAAGAGCACCAGAGAGTTGAGGAAAAAAAAAATCTGTAATTTAATTAGGTGACCTTTTTTCATCAATTTAATTGAATTAAGTTTATTGAACTTTCTTTTTTCAGTGCAAGAACTGAACAGAAGTCTTTCTTTGAGGAAGACTGATTTACGCATCATTTCCTATAGTCCTCTCTGGGTGAAATAGGAGGCTTCTGGTTTCACAGCGTGTTGTAAGGGTCACTCATTTCTCACACAGTTAAGCCCCTGGTTGCTCCAAATCACTTCACAAGCAATCAAATCTGCATAGTGCTGTCCCAGTTTGGCTGGAGGTGTGCCAAGGACAGTGCCCCGACGCCTTAAACAGGGTGAAACCAGCGGGACATCTGAAAATAGAGACCCTTAGTGTCCCATGGCTGTCTGAAGGTTGCAGGCTTGTCGGGCCTGATGATTTATGCTGGCAGCGCTCGTGAAGTATTTGCTGCCGCTGGGAGGTTTCCGTACAAATGAAGTGTGAAGCTCACGGGAACACGCAATCTTTAAACACCTCCAGTCAACGAGACACTTTATAAGAGGAGGGTGGAACTAATGTATAGAGATGTTATCTAAAGCTGATCACACCTGTAAGATCATGATTCATCCTCTGTTCTTTGCTAACAAATATGTTAAGTTGCCAAGAAGTTGTGCTCCTATATCAGCATCTTTTGTTCATGATCAATAAATGCTGTCAAACAAACAGTGTTAAGAAAAACCCTAACCACAATTGAATTTATTACAGGGTGAAAAAAAATGTGAATACACAATTAAGTGGAATAACAAACACACACACACACACACACACACTATATATATATATATATATATATATATATATATATATATATATATAGTCTATATATATATATATATATATATATATATATTATTAGGGGTGTAACAATAAATCGTGTCACAATATATTGCAATAAAAAATAATCTGTATGAGAAAAATTTCAGTTCACAGAGTACAGCTACTATATATAATCTTGAATACAGTGTATAATAACACAATGGGGGAATATGTGTGCTATATGTCTTATTTTACCAGTAAAAAGTGGCCAACATTATGTTAAATATACAGTATATAGTCAGAGTATATCCCACAGAGCATATTCATCAAAAATAATTCTGTATTTTCAGCTTCAGAATGAATACCCAAGCCTATTCATGTAAACCCCTAATATAATATCACATTAGGATTTTAATCATACAGTACTGCATATTAGGGGTGTAACAATGTACCATGCCACAATATATCGCAATACAGAAATGCAACAATACGTATCGTGGATAGTGACAATATGGATAGTTAACCTAAAATAAAAATTAGTGTGAGAAAAAATTAAAGTTTTCAGAGTTTTAGTGTCAGGCCTACATTAAACTACTACTATAATGTTGATTATAATGTATAATAATGCAATGGGAGAATATTGGGTACTGATAATGCCAAATGTCTTATGTTACCACTAAAAAGTTTTAAATATATCTAGTCAGTGGAGGGGTGCAAGCATATTCATCTACAATAACTCAATAAAGTATTTTCAGCTTCAGAATCATGAATATTGTTATTCTGGTGTCACCATTGTCCTTGAGTTACAAGCACCAAGTTTAAACCTATTCGTTTAAACCCACAATGTAATATCAAATTTAGCATTTTAATCAACAGTACATTTTTTGTTAACCTTTTACCAGATGTCTTGGAGTATCGCAATAATATCGTATCATGAGAATCGTGATATGTATCGAATTGTGACATGAGGGTATCGTTACGCCCCTAATATATATATATATATATATATATACAGTATATATATATATATGTGTGTGTGTGTGTGTGTGTGTGTGTGTCCTGGTAATCCCTACATTATGGGAAGACAATGTCCCCACAAAGGTGGCAATATCCGAAAGCCTTGTCCTTGTGGGGACAGCTTATAAATCACTAAGTGATGTTTTTTGAAAACGTTAAAATGCAGAAAGTGTTGTGTGAAGGGTGGGGTTAGTGCAAGGGGGAGAATATACAATTAAAATATACAGTTTGTACAGTATAAGAATCGTTACATCATTTTGTCAATCATTAAGTCCCAATAAAACATGAAAACCCAACGTGTGTGTGTTTGTGTGTAAAGCTGTCTGTAAGACCTCAAATGCAGCATCACCTCATTCCCAGTCCCCTTTAAAGGTTATGTCTGTGCTGACTGCCGAGCCATGGGCAAATTTTAAGAAACACTGCCCTCCTGTGGGTAATCTTCCGTCCAACTTCCTGTAAACACCAGGGTCCGTATTCATGAAGAATCTTAATGAAAAGAGCAGCTCCTAGTGACAAAATTCCAAGAAAATTCTTAGAAATGTGGGCGTTTACTCTTAAAATTAAAGTAATTCAGTAAAGTAAAAGGTCATTTAGAAAGCATCTTAACCGAAGTTGTTATAGCATGGGCGCAGTGGCGGTTCTACCTTGAATTACGCCCAGGGCGAGACCCCCTTTGAGCGCCCCCCCCCCCCCCCCCCCCAAAAAAAAAAAAACAACAAAAAAAAAACCAACAATAAATTTACATTCCGTTCCTTTGAAGAAAAAAAAGTTAATATTATCCAGTTATTTTGCTAGATTTTTCTAACTTTAAAGGGAGGAAGTAACCATTAGCACATTGACCTTGAATTATATGCATGCCACACTTTGAGTTTTGACTAGTTAAACTATACTTTGTCATGATGGAGTTTTTAAAAGTAAAAGGGTCAGAGAGTTACTTATTTAGTAACACTATACTTATCTCTTAAATAATTTTGAACAGCTCTCATATTAACAACTATCCAAACTAGACCTAAAATAGCTTTTGTAGCCCTATGCCACTCTTAAAATGTCAGAGAAAAGGACAGAATCAGAGATTATTTAGAAAATAGAAAATTGAACTTTGAATATTATAGGCTACAGTAAAAACTCATAAAGTTGATCATTATGTAAATTATTTTCATTTCATGAATATTGACCAACATGATCACATACACAGAATCTTGTTCAAAAAGCCCAATACACAATGAAATCAATTCACCAAGTTAATAACATTAAAGATTTGTTTTAAATGAGTGTCTTTTACCTATACTAAACTTGAAGGTTAAGCTTAACACAAAAAAGATTTTATAAAAATACCTCATATTTCAGCATTTAAATCATCTCTATAAAAAGAATACATCAATAAAGATACATTCCTGACATTTATAATGCACAGTAGCTTATTATTAATAGTAAAATTCGGTCCGATTTCCCCATGGCTGTCGTTGCTATAGAACCATTACACTGCGCTCTCCACAATGACAAAGAAGTTTTAGTAATGTATTTCCACCACAGAAAAACGCTTGCTGAAGCTCTGCTAAAAGATTTATTTACGGAGAAGAGAAAAAACACCCAAGTGTTTGGGTGCACGTGCACTTCCATACTGAAAAGTTTATGAGCGCGCCTCCCGCGAGCGCGCAATGAGCGCGCTTCCCGTGCGCCTAATCGCCTATTTGAGGTAACGACCTCGAGCGCGCAAAAGACGCGATACATGAACTTATCAAGAGACCCCGCGGGGACTTTAATAGGCTTAAGACTTTCTTTAGTCTTGTCCTTACTCAGTGTTGCTCTCAGATCGGTCTCGAAGACTCCTACGTAAAAGATCTAAAGCTAAATTAAGAGTTTTCGGAGAGGATTATTAGAGTCTTTATGAATAAGGGCCCAGATAACAGTGGGAATGCAACAAAAACACAACATAAAAATTAAAAGAGTTGCAGCTAAAAATGAAAATATTTCACTAAAACTTACATGCACACAGCAGTAGTAAGCATGAAAAAAAAGGATAAATCAAAAAAGTTGACATGAAGTTGCAAGGGTGTTCGTGGTGGCCAGTGGCCACGTTTTGATGGAAACCATACGCCATGGTAAACTCGGGATTCCCTTTAGCTAAGGAGAGGCAAGGATGGATGGAGGAGGTGAAGAGGAGATATGAGTGCAAGGAGCCAAAGCTCAGTCATTCAGTCTCCATAAATACTGCTGTGAGTCACAGACGGTGGACAGAAGCCCTCAGAAACCATGAAATAGCAGATTTCTGATGCGCAAGCATAAATATTAATCTGTGTCTGGTTATGAATGTCTCTAATCGCAGTCTCTGGTTTCTAAATCAGTCATCTGGAGAATGAAGTAAACTTCTAATGAGGTTTATAGATTGTGTTGAAATGTGAAGCAACCAATGGACAGACACAATGGTTTTTAGACACAAATTAGTTTTAATATCTTACTTATCTCAAGACAGAAACAAAAGGCTAATATCTCAGTATGAACTCACTTTGCTTAAACCTAGTCGGATGGTTTATGAAGCAACGGGTTTAGGACAAAACTATCATAAAGCGCACATTACAATTCTAAATGATTATAGAATCAATTTCACAACGAATGTGCATGCTTTTAACATTGAGCGTTAACATTTTTTGTACATTTGGAGTGCTGTCAATTCAGACAAAATCGGTGTTGCCTACACCGTGTAATCGTCTCTTTAAAATTAGCACCCTGTTGAATTCAATAGGGCAAGTTCTAAACCTGCTTTTAGCCTCTCAACATCCTTGATTTGTCATTACGAGTGCACAGCCACGTGAGTCGTGTTATTAAGAGTGACCACGGTCAATCTGACTGCAGTAGATGTGAAAGATATTAATAAAAATGATGTTAATTAAGCCAGCTCACATACCCGTATTTACTTCCTGTTTTCGGTCGAAGTCCATAATTGATTGTCGAGTTCGCGCGCGCGATCATTGGTAACTAAATGATGTTCAACATCTGATTTGGATAAACTATCCATTTGAGCTGATATTCTCAGAACACCACACAGCACCGTCAACGGCTGACAGTTGACAGTCTGAGTCTCCACTGTTGCTTAGTTACCAATGATCGTGCGTGAACTGGATAATCGACTACTTTGGGCTTTGACCGAAAACAGGAAGTAAATACAGGTATGTGAGCTGGCTCAATTAACATCATTTTTATTAATATCTTTCACATCTACTGCAGTCAGATTTACCGTGGTCACACTTAATGACACCACTCACATGGCTGTGCACTCGTAATGACAAATCAAGGATGTTGAGAGGCTAAAAGCAGGTTGAGAACTTGCCCCATTGAAGTCAACAGGGTACGAATTTTAAAGAGACGATAACACAGTGTAGGCAACACCGATTTTTGTCGTTTTTGTCTGTACTGACAGCACTCCAAACGTACAAAAAAATGAGCTCTATGTTAAAATTAACCGGAGTTATCCTTTAATTTCAAACATGAAATTGAGCAACACGTCCATTTAATCGGATATGAACATTTTGGGCTATAACCGATAATTCTTTATATTTGAAAGCCTATAACCGATATATTGGCCTGTGAATCTAATTACATTTTTATATCATTTTTGAGAGCTTTGATTACAAAAATAAAAGTCTCACCATTAAAAGCCATAACCCAAATACAATTATAATGCCCTCATTATGCGAAAAGTGCGCATCTGAAGTGTCTCAGCAAAAGGAAAAATAACAAATTTTCTGATTGGGCCGATAACGATAACATTAAAAATGATCACATATAGTCCGAAGCCAAATCTGGTGGCCGATATATCGTGCATCCCTAGCAAACACTATTTACTTTGACACATTTTATATATATATATATATATATATATATATATATATATATACAGTATTTCTGTATATTTTTTATTTTATTTATTTAAAGAAAACATTATCATTACCATTATCGTGGTCATAGTTGGAATAATGAAATTTTTCTGGTATTGACTAAAGTTTGATGTTATGACAACACGAAACGTAAGAACCCGCATCAACACCTTCATCATTATTCCCGAGCCCTGCTTGACATGGACTCTGGTTTCAGAAAAAGGAGGTGTGAAACAGAAGTGAGGCTCATTCTGACACCTTGGCTGGAAGCTGCAGAGTGCCAAACCCTAAACAAACACATGTGTGTGAGTGACATTGTTCACCTCATCACTCTCACCCTCTCAATCTTCCCAGCATGCACACCGCTGGAACCCTGTGCTCAGAGCGGGACGGCTCAGATTAGGACCACAGAAGGGTCCTCCATGCTCTTCACAGGGGTAGGACTTACTGAGAGGAGCTGTTCCATTGACTGTAAAAGATTAAGATGATATCGCAAGCATTTTGATGGAATGTTTTGGTTTCACATCAGATGCCCCATATATTTATGCAAGTCTTCTGACTCCTTATGGGGGAAATTTACTTATATTTCAGTCCATTTCTCAAGCAATGTTATCTAGTAACTAGAAATATAGCACACAAATTGTATAAACCGCTGTAATTGAGTTTTTTGTCTTGTTGACTATATGCTTTTTTGTGTGTCATTTTTATGTTTTTATTAATATTTTGAATTCACTTTCATTTTAGTTAGTTTGGTAACACTTTACAATAAGGTTAACGTGAAATAAGAATGAACAATACTTCTCCAGCATTTATCAATCTTAATATTAATTAATACATTATTAAAATCAGGTTGTATTTGTTAACATTAGTTAATGCACTGTGAACTGATATGAACAAACAATGAACAGCTGTATTTTTTTATTATAACATTAACAAAGTTGAATAAATAACAACTGTTTTGCTCATTGTTAGATTGTGTTATTAAATACATTAAATTCTTAATTATTATCTTACATTTTATTCATATTTTATTTTATTTCAAGTAACTGTTTATGTGGTTTTAGTGTTAGTGAACTGATACAGAAAACAGAGACTTAAACATTTTTCTAAATATCTCCTATTGCATTCCTATGTAGAAATACAAGTTTGGCTCAACATTAGACTAAGTAAATGTTGATAGAATTGTAATGTTGGGGTGAACCATGCCTTTCAAGCTTTCCGTTGAAAAAATAAATTATTTTGGGATGCAGATCTAAACACTGAGATGGACAGATGGGGAACACATGAAAGCATAACGTATATACAGTACTGTATATAAAGCGAGATGGAAACTTTAAGTAGACAGAAGAGTGGGTATGCATGCAGCAATTTCACATCCCAGAATCCCAAAGGCAAGTTGGCGATGGACAAAAAACATATTTGGACCAAAGCAAACAATACCAAACAGCATTTCATACACTCTCAGCATGCAGACTTTTTAATTTTCCACCATAAAATGTGAAACCTCTTGGATCTCTTCATGAGGTGCAGACAGACAGCATTGAAGTCTAAATCAAGATCTGACTGATGCATACCCACAATTACCCTGCTGTTTGAAATAGGGGCAAACTTCAACATTTGGTATCATTTAGAGCCCAGGCGATGTCACTGATGCAAGACCGATTCACAGTCACAAATCCAACAAGATCTCAAAGGATATTACTGCGCAGCGATGCTTGAATCCAACTCTGTGCGTTAACCTATAATTATACGACTCAAGCAAACGCTTGTTTTGATAAAACGGTCTGAGTGAACTACAGGTTGCCTTGACTTTACTGCCCTGAAATCCTCTGATGTTGACGATCCAAGCCGAGTTGTGGAGGAATCGCATGCCTCTTGCGTGGCGTGTTGGCAGTGTCCATGGAGTGGGCTCTGCTTTAGATTACTTTTTGGTTTTGAGCTATGAAAATGCAATTGCCACTTCAGTGTAAGTTAAATCAGGTGGGAAGTGAGTAATGAGGTCGGCGTCTACCGCTGCTTTGACACCCTTCAAGAAAGGTAGAAGCATTCAGGAAAAGACTCATTTTCTCACACGTAATTGCCGGTTTTAGGACACATAATTTGATTCGTCCAGTACTGTAATGGTATCATTCTTGCTTTCTTCCAACCAAACACAGTTACTGGAGTTTCTGTCAAAATAAAGTATACTCCAGTTATTGTAAACACTGTAAAATCATTTTAAAATTGCGATTTTCTATATTTCCTGAAGAACATGTGAGGGATAAACTTACCTATGTGATGCTAGAGCATCTGCCAGGGCTTGGTAGTGTGGTTGCAGAGGTGTTCTGAGTGGTTGTCAGCAAGTTGCTGTGCGGTTGCTAGGTGGTTGCTTACAAGTACGAGGTAAAAGAGCCCACCCAAAATTCTCTGTGGTGGTATTTAAGCATACACTTCATGCATTTAACATGTGAGACAATTATCTAGACCAAGACCAAGTGTAAAGGCATTTGAGATGAAATGCAAAACAAGAAGCAACTCGGTCTAAATTTAAATACACACTTTATTCAGGCCACATTTAAAACTTCACTCTTCCTATTGCTAATAATATCAGATAAGAAATAAAGTGGTTCTATACTGCCCTTTTCACAAGATTTAATAAGTCTCTGATGTTCCCAGAGTGTATATGTGAAGTTTTAGCTGAAAATGTTTATATAGCATTTTAAAATGGTCACTTTTTGAGGGAAAACGTTTTGTGTGTATCCCTTTAAATGCAAATGAGCTGCTGCGCACAGAGGGTGGAGCTTCAAAAGCTCCTATGTTAGCATCTTCGATTTTATCACACACAGGTCACCGACCATAGACATAATATATACATAGACGCCCTATTGGCCGCTGGAGCGTACGTCAACGGCGCCGCCGACACCTCTCATACCGGTGTGGAGAAAAATGCCTGTTTTGTGCGCTGATTGGGGCTGTACAAATCGCCACACAACTGAAAGCAGCTTTCGAGGAAGTACCTTTCACAAGCAAGACTGAACGTTTGTTTTTGGTTGTATTTGGTCATGATTTAATTAGTAATATTAACGTTTAGAGGTTAAATACTATTGTTATTGTGTCACGAAATGTAGTTTTAATAGTTGTTCAGTACAATGTAGTTGTTTAATGCTCAAATATGTGGTTTGTTTATAAAGATAACGCCTATTTAAAAATTTGATCTGAAGTTTTCGGAGTTGTAAGCTGCGCCCCCGCCCAGCGCTCGTTTACCCCGCCTGGAAGAGCCGTACCTCGGCCAGTGCTTCTGACGGTTGCCGCTGGCTCGGATGTCTCTAGTCTAGAGGTTAAACATGAGATATAGTTCGTATAATTTGTGTTTATCTTTGGTCTCATTAATCTATAAATGGTTCCCTGGTAAACAGTTTTGGCTGAGGGGAAAGTAAAGTTTCATAACTTTATATTTAGGCTATTTTAACATTGTATCCTGCTGTATGTTTGACTGAAGCTACTTCTGTTATAATGGCTAGCCTATTACTGATCAATAAAACTGAAATTTAACAAAAAGAGCTAAATATTACTTGTTTTTTGTGTATATTCTGTTGTTGAAATGTCTTATTCTATTGCTATTATAGCATTAATAAACTATACTATTATCAATATTTTTATATAATTATACTAGTATTCATTACAATTTTTATTTGCTGTATACTATTTGTTTATTTTATTGACTAAAATATTTACTATTACTTCTCACTTTATGTTATAATTACTATTTGCATTGCACTGTATGCCCAGGATCCATCAGTTATCAATGTTATTGCTAAAATCTGGTCAATCACATAAAATGCTTCTCCACAATGACCAAACTTAAATATCTCTGTATGGGGTTCTTCACCATTCTTATCCAAGAATGTTTTTATCCAGAAAAACGCAGCTCACCCGTTTACTTACATATAATTACAGTGCAGTCTTGACCTCCGCAAAATGGCGGACCCGTTGACGTATCGCAGCAACGTTCCAAAGCGGCCAATAGGGCTTCTATGTTATATTATGTCTATGTCACCGACCATCACACACACAAAATTTTCAAAAACCGTTAGCCTTTAATGTTCAAACCTGAGTCGTATCGGGCAAAGATGGGGAGACTCAAGAAGAAGTTACATGTAGAATGCAACGTTTCTAAATGGTTTGTTGATGAATTTATGTAAGTTCGCTTATGTTGAGTTAATCTTCTAGCCATTGATTAGCATATTCTGTCATGACTCATGACAGAATGAGTCGCGGTTTATCACGGTTTATGTGCATTTTAAAGAGTTAGTGATATCCTCCCCCTTGAAGAAGCTAGTTTGGGTTAGGGTTTGTTGTAGTCCTTTAAAAACAATTTCTGTAAAATAAAATATCTCCCTTTGCTTTTGAACTTTGAGCGCTGTAACAACTGCAGATGTTGTTTAAGCTCAAACCTCTAAAATGGTGTTAAACTTTTATAACTGTTTTTATATGAATTACATTATTTAGAAGTAATAGGCTGTTTTCTATACTGTTTTTGACCCTCCCTTTCAAAAACTCTGTTTTGATAGACATGCTGCATTCAAGACTTGGAAGTAAACGCCATCTTCTATGATTGGGTAAGTTGCTTTTTAAAATAATTTTCACCTTCCCTGCCATTACACCTGTATAATTGTTTTGAACATTTCTAATGTTGAAAAAATATCTTGTTACATACCACATATTCTTTACGAGTAGTACTTGGAATTACCACAGTTAGCCTATAGCTGACTTGATACCTAACAGTGTTTTGTGTAAAAGAAATTATGAATAAATGTACCATCGTTTGTCGCACTCAATGTCATTCTTATAGGCTATTCATCGTTCAACCTTTTTGCTAAAGTTAAAAAAGTGGGCTATACATTGTCATTTGCAGTGTTAAATAAAATTAAACATGTTGTAATGTCTCACTCATGAAAAAAACAGATGTTGCTCACTGAAGCTTTTATTCAGGACTACAGAGAAAGGCTTTGATGGAACAATAACAAAAGCAGCATTCTCTATGTGCTTTCATCCTTATCTGATAAATCACAACTAGGATATTCACAGTTTGACTGAGGAGCAACAGTATACTCAACACATATCAAATGATCTGTAACAAACAAAGCAATAGTGACACATGGTAAAAACAGTGTTACTCACACTTGTGTTGAAACACAACTGTATCCAATATAGTCGGCTTTGCAACATCTTTTATTTTTACTCTCTCTAAGGGTGTGATCACACTTCTAGTTCGGTTCACTTGGTCAGGACCTTAGCGCATTTTAACACCAAACCTAATGGTAGTAGGAAATGTTCACAACCTGAACTGGTATATGTGGTGTAAATGTTATGTGATGGAGCTGGGAACTCGTGATGAGCTTATAAAATGTGTAAAGGAGTCAAAACAGCAGCAGGAATTCCTTCTATCACACACACAAAAGGAAGATCTGGTGCGAGGAGATGCGGTTCTGATGCCTTTACCGAACTGTGACTTCGTGACTTTGACGAGAAAAAATAGGTATGCTTGAGCATTATGTTCTAAATATCATTGGTCCGTGTTGCGTTCATATTTCATTAAAATCACACCAGAATTTGTTGGGAAGCGGAGTGAGACCCACCTTTTCAGCGGTCTCGGCCCACTTATTTGGTGGCTTATATCAGGTTTTGGTGGCAGGGTTCACACTTATTCAAATGAACCGCACTAATAGAGCATTCGCCCCACAGTACGTTTTAATCAAACCAAACATGCCAAGTGTGAACACACCCTAAAAAGCCTGGGTGTCTTGTTTAAAAATGAATCCGCAGTCAAATGAAGCGAACAAAAGAACAGTGTCTAACTGACGTAATCTGGAACTGCGTTAAAAAATAAAGTTCATCCGAGCTTATGTCGCACTATTACATCATAATATTACAATCCAAAACCAGACATTTGGGCAGATTGGTTTCAATAGGTGTTTTTGGACTAACAAGGAATTCTTGAGTTCTGAAACTTACAGGATATTTTTTAGAGTACAATGACGTGTTATATCAAAAGATCAATGGAAGTTTTGATTTCTCAATTCATGACCCCTTTAAATTTTGTCCATTTCAAAAAAAAAATAAAAATAGTGTCGCTTTAACCCTAAAACCGTATTCTGGACAAATGTGGGCAAAATAGTTTTGATTTATTTTTTAAAAAATACTTCCCTTGATCAGGGGTGCGTTTCCCGAAAGCATCGTTAGCCAACTATGGTCGCAAGTTCCGTCGTTACCAATAGAGTTCAATGGAAATTGCGACCAACTTGCGATCTAAGTTGGCTAACGATGCTTTCGGGAAACGCACCCTTGAGCGGTACAAGACTTACAAGGCTACTATTCCTAAGTTTGCCTCCTGAACACACACAATTTTTTTTGACTCAATTCTACAATGTTAAGTGGGTGAAAAAAAACTCGTATCGTATTTGGGTCGAAAATGGGCACCCATAGAAATGAATGGGAAAAACTGTAATTAGAGCATTCTAAAATAAGCCAAAATAAGACACCAGGTGACAGCAAAGTCACTTCATCTTTAGGTTTTAGCTCTAAGAACGTATTGGAATGATATTTTAATTAGTTCAAAAAAATTAAAATAAAACATAAAAATAAGCATAATTTACATAGAAAATATGGTACTTTTTGAAGTAAATAAATTCAAAAATACCCCCAAAAGAAAAAAAAAAACACCATAAATAGATAGACAAAACTTTATCGAAGACAGTGATATAACATTTATAATAAATAAAAATTAGGATCACACCTGAGTCCTCTGTGCCCACATTTGTCCACAATTACAGGATTAAGGGCTATAAAGTGTATACGGTTTGAGGGCTACCATGCAGAAGTTTGGAAACCTCAATCTACACATGGAAAGGCAATCATGAATGAGATATTTGGATGGAGAAATTGCAAAACTCCAAGATTAATTGTAATTTGGAGTGGCATGAGCATCATCATAGTAACATTTTCTGGCTATATATACAGTATACAGATGTACTGTAGCCATGAGTACATGGAACAAGGATACCCAATTGAATGCAATCTCATCAGTCAAGTTGAACGAAGTGACTACTTAAAAAATAAGCCAATGGAAACGGCAAGTCAGAAAAATTAAAAATAAATTTGGAAAAACAGATTTTGACACATATGTTGTTTTCTTCACAGATAATACTGTTTTTAGGGGATATAAAAGTGTGTTGGAGAACGATTTCCATCTGAAGACAGATGGTTGGATGTTTGGTGCGTTGATGCTTGGGATGTGAGCGAGTCGACCCGACCTTCATGACTGCAGGACATTTCATCCAGATAGGTATAAAATTTAATGAAGCAATCAAGGAAGGTGCAAAGCGCATGTTTGACCGGCTCTTTGCCCCACTGCCCAAATGAAGACTGCAGACATAGATGCAGATGGTTTAAATTTGCAGTGAAAGAAATGTGTTGGACGGCTCGAACATGGTGAAAGGGCTTTCTTAACAGGACGTAGGGTAATTAAAACCCATGAGGCCGATCGGCCCGGAGCTACTAGAGGAAAACCTCTCCTGTTTCGGCATGTGTTCCAATCTGATCTCCATGCTTGTTTAATACTGAAGCAATATTATACTGCTGCCAGCTAAACCTGACATGCAGACATCGCATGTGCTGGAAATCAGATGGAATGACAGCTTTTTTCACACGTATTTGACAGTTTGATAGAGGGTGACCATTTGGTTTTCATGAAATATTATCTTAAGCGTCTCATATTGTATCCAGTTGTTGGAACTCAGCAGATGTTCGGTTGTAACCACGCCAAGTTACCAACTGTAGCGTTATTCAAAGTAAGTTGTGTAAATGAATATGAATTAATATGAATATTTATCCTGCTGGGGAAAAAACCCAACAGCAACAACATTAACCTTAAATCAACTTAATATGTTTTAATGTGTTTTACTTTGAACCTGGCCAGGCTGGTGTTCGACTGGTTTAGCTAGTTACATGATCGCCCAGCCTGACCAGTGGCCAAAACACCTCTAAAACAAAGCGATCAAGACAGAACAACAGCTGGTTCAATACAAAATCAACTCTACAGAACATGTAACATATCCACGCCACTGAAAAACTCAGATAAAACAAAAATCGCATTTTCTTACAATGAAAGTCAAAAATGGTTTTGAACGCAGAGCTACATAACGATTAAAAATGCACACGTAATATGATTTGCTAAGCTGTATTTCCTGTCATGATGACTCATGACCACGCAAAGTCGATAAACGTGGTAACTGTCTCACACAGGGAGGATACAAAGACAGAGGCTTCATTAAACGTGAATATCCGACTAGAAAAGCAGTTTCGCGGTCACAAGGACGAGTTTGGTTAACTTTACAGATCACATGATACACATTTTTGTATTGAAAATAGAAGCTATCTTCTTATTTGAATTCCATCGTAGCTGAAGGACAACACGACGACATGTCTTGAGTGTTTTCACCTTGAAATATTCATCTTGCAGTATAACACGTCTGTGACCTAACAAAAGAGGCATCACAAGCTTAATAAAAAAATATATATTTCTTATAAGAGCGCATGACTTTAAATATATGAAAATTCCAGGCAGGGCTAGAGATACCTGAGACCTAAACAAGTGCCTATTTTGTGTAATGGCTTTAATTTGATAATAGAAACAGTTTAATCTTAAATATTATGTCAATTTGTGTCAGTGTCTGTACACAGCCTGGCCAAAGAAAGGGCAAATGCTTAAGAGTCTATGACTGGATCATTATTGCAGTGATTATTATGTTTCTATCATGTTATATATTTGGCAACAGTTCTTCTAACCCTAATTAATGGAGTTTGTAGCTTTTCATTTCTTAAACAACCATATAGGAAAATACATCATGGCCATATTCCAGGATGACAATGTCAAGATTCATCAGACTCAAACTATGAAATAATGTTTGGGAGGAGCATGGAGAATCATTTTCACACATGAATTAGTGGAAATAATGTTGATGGAAACTCTTGATGGACGTAAATGTTGTGATGTTTCCATCAAGAGGTGCATATCAATCTTTGGTCAAGATCTTGTATTGAGAATGCAAGAGTCCAGCACTCTGTAAAGTCTCCTTCAGCACATCCCAAAGACTTTCAATGAATTTAAGTTTGGACTCAGAGGTGCCAATTCATGTGTGAAAATGATTCTTCAAGCTCCTCCCAACCATTCTTTCACAGTTTGAGTCTGATGAATCTTGACATTGTCATCCTGGTCTATGGCCATGGTGTGTCTTCCTATGGTTGCTTGAGAAATGAAAAGCTACAAACTCCATCAATTAGGGTTATAAGAACTGCTGCCAAACATAAACATGCTAGAAACTGCAATAAATAAGCATTTGCCAATTTAAAACCAAACAGCAACTTTTTTTTTGGCCGTGCAGTGTATAACATCTGCAGAATTAGGCCAATTTAAATAGTTTTATCAATTTCACCACTAGGTGGGACTTTGTGCTTAAATAGAATTGTTTTCAAGCCAATTTTAAAGAAATGTAATTCTTTCATGTTCACGTTTTTTCTCCTTGAGAAATGTACAAACATTAGACATAATATGCAGCTTTGAAAGCACTATATAAATAAAGGTGACTTGACTTGATAATAAATACTAAGGTTACATATAGTTCTCTCAGATAAAGCACACATTTATGTCAGGCTATTGTTTCAAAAGCTAGCAAAAATAATTTATGCGACACAAAAACGCAAAGGGCTTTACAGCAAGAATTTGCCTTTAAATTAATAGAATCACCATCCAACCCTGAAAAGTTGTAGAAACAGTGGCACAGTGTTTTTTCTAGACTGTCATAGATAGCGACACTAATAGAGCAGTTTATGTCACTTTCAGTCAGTAAACATAATGGCAATAGTAATGGAAGTACCAAACCGATCTCACAGCAATTTGTACATATTATTACGAGGTGGCTAATTCGTGCGAATGCATACGACCTCACTTGTACGAATTGGCCGTGAGATAGCATTGGAAGTACTCACAAGCATGACGAGGGCAAGTAACAGTTTGGAATATCACAGGACTGAGCCAATATGGCAAATTCTGCTCAAGAACTGCTGAAGGAAAATCATTTTCTCTTTCACCAGTTGTGCATATGATTATACGAGTCATTGCTTGGTGCGAGTTCATTTGCCCGACCGCTTGGCCACATCCTCATAGGCCAGTTCAATCTCTCTGTCTGCCGCACAGGTGTTGGTGAACTCATCACGTGCGTAGGCATTCTGCAGATACCTCCAAACTCCAGTCAACTCTGATGGAATCTCAAAGTTACGGAATTTCTTAGAAACCACCTGAATAGATGTGGGAAGAAAAATAATGAAGAAACCAAACAACTGACACTGCTAGTTCACATTGCAAACAAAACGTCTTAAAAGTATTTTAATAAATGTCAGGTTTGGGCAAGTTGTCGCATGTGTTTAAGAACATGTTGTAATTTCATGGAAATTATCAATTGCTGTATATATTTGCATGTTGATTTGCTTCATTATGTTTTAATTTATCCATTGAATAGAATTGTATATGTAGATATGATGTGCACTGCAAAAATATATATTAATAATAATTTTCTACTCAGTACTGTACTTTTGACTTGTTTTCCAATACGAATATTTAAAAATTCAAAGGGTTAGTTCACCCAAAAATGAAAATTCTGTCAGTAATTACTCACCCTCATGTTGTTCCAACCCCTAAGACCTTCGTTCATCTTCGGAACACAAATTAAGATATTTAAGATATTAAGATTACTCCTGCATACTAGTCCATAGGCTTCTTGAGGGAATGATTTGCTGGCCTCGAAAAAGTCATTAAATAAATCTTTAAAATAGTCCAAGTGACTACAGTGGCTCAATCTTAAGTTTATCAAACGACGAGAACACTTTTGTGCGCAAAAAACAACAAAAATAACGACTTTATTTCAAATATTTGTTTATTTCTCCCTCTGCCTTGAGTCAGGTTACTAGTTTAATAGCGTAAGCTTCTGTTATTGTACGTCACACGCATCACACACATGACCAGCGTCGGCCAATAGTGAGCCTACGTGTGACGTAGCTTTATGCAATCACACTACGTTAACTGACTACAGGCCCATAGAGAAGGAAGTGAATAGTTGAAATAAAGTCGTTATTTTTTGTTTGTTTTTGCGCACAAAAAGTATTCTCGTCGTTTGATGAAGTTAAAATTGAGCCACTTGTAGTAACATTGTAGTCACTTGGACTATTTTAACGATGTCTTTAATGACTTTTCGATGCCAGCAAGCATCATTCCCTCAAGAAGCCTATTGACTAGTATGCAGGTATAAGTCCCTGTAAAGCAACATGACATCATGACTTTTGCGTAAACATACACGCCACTTTCGAGTCAAGTGGCGTGTTATTTATTCTACGCATTTTGAGCTATCCGCGTGTATCCCGCGTGTATGCGTGTATGTCTATGCCATTAACGTTCGCGTCATTCCGCGTGTCCGTACACGCCGTCAAATGTCCAGTCATAAATGCCATTAACCCCAGTGACGGTTAAGTTTAGGGATGGGGTTGAGGAAAGTCATATCTTTTTTTAACTAGGATGGTAAGGGAACAGTCATAAATGCCATTAACCCCAGTGACGGTTAAGTTTAGGGATGGGTGCGTCTTGATAGCACGCCGAGATCAGTCTGTGTAAAGTCAAAATTAAGTATGTGTTCTGAGTTTGTCACACCACAGAAAAATGTGTTATTAGCCACCCAGCCAAATTTGAATGATAAAAAAGCCGGCAAGTACATAAAATAAGCTATCAAAATCTTGAAAAAATGAGCAGTAATCTCTGTTCTCAAACGCTGGGGGCGTGTCCGCTGGCTGTGCTGAAACCACGCCCACTAGCGTGAAAGCTGTCGACAGTGATATTAGCTGATACTGCTTTTGCGACGGGAGGATGAAAGCTGAGGCGGGAGATAGTCGTTTCGGCCCCGTTCACCAGTAACAGTGGATTATCAGTGAATCCCAGTTGTCTCTGAGGAAAGTTAGAAACTATCCTGTGTAAAATGATCACTACAGAGGCGGGTGTTGGCGGTGATCCTCAGCTCTTCATCAAGGTAGACTCTCTAAAAACCTCTTCTTGATGTGATCGTTTTTAAGGGAATTTAAATGAAGATACCGATCTGTTTTGTACATGATCACATCCAGGTAGTAGCCCATGCATGTCCGTGTCGAAGCCATACTGCCCTACAAAGGCAAAAGACCTTAACTCGCCAGAGTGTGAAACTGAGAAAAATGAGTTTAAAGTTTTTTTGTTGTCCAGCGAATTGTATGATAGGTAGGACACTGAAAATTTGCCAAGTAGTTGTCATAATGAATATATTTATCTACATAAAAAAAATTTGAGCTCAAACTTGACCCTTGACCTTTATTCGGAAGTTAATGTATTCTGCCTTTGCATTATCTGCAAAACAATAATGGGTCATACAAAGGCAAAATACCTTAACTTCTAATTTATTGACCATTTTGACTTTTATCACTCTATACAAACATTTCTGTGATAACAATGAAAGCATGAAAATAACATTTAGTAAGTTCTGTCAAGTAATGATTAATTTTACATCAATAGAATATTAAAAAAAATGAGAAGGCTAGGCCTATTATCTGTATTGGATCATTTTTAAAACTTTAATTTTAACTTTAGTTTTAATACATTTTTTTCTGGACAGAATGGATATTTATTTAGTACATAGGACATATAAAACATAAATAAGACAGTCTTATTTTTAGTCAAATGTAATACTGGTGCAATTTGTACATTAAATGTTAGTTTGAGTTATAAAACATCATTCATTTAAAATAATTTATATGAAATAATTCTCAAATTTTTTTAAAGCTATGAATATAAGTTAAACAACAAAAACAGAAGAGATATTTTACAACAACTATGAATGCACCACGAGTTTTACCAGTTTTAAGTAAACGCAACCTTTAATTCACGTCTGTTCTTTTTCCGACAACAGCAGTGAGTGACAGTGACTTTTAGCTTTACTGTTTAGCCGGGACAATTTCATAGTGGTTGGTGTAACGGACTTCTGGTTACCCTACTAGCTACCCACAGCGACACTTAAAATTAAATGTAAAGCTCCGGACAACTTTGCACTTTGATTAGGCGAGCCAACCGGCACATGATGGATTTAAACAATGGATTTGTCTTCTCAATGGATGTTGTTTTCCATGGATTTTGACCATGTTTTTTTTTTTTAAGGTAAGCTGCGATCTTTTATATTTGCTGGGTTGGTTTGTGTGTGGGAATGTTTTCTTTTCTTTTCTCCTCGCCAGGGGAGGTGTGTCGTGACTCGTGAGGCGTGTTTTAGCGTTGTTTTCTGTCAGTGAGTGGACTGTCAGATTGTCACCCTGTATGGCACGAGAAAACTTGTAGACCTACTACTAGTATTAGTTAATAGTACCACTGCAACAGCGGTATAATTTTATTTTGACTTTATTTAATGCATGTGGCAAAAGCGCTTCAATTATATATAGGCATAACGCCGTAACTTCAGCGCTGGAACGCGTTGATGGTGGGTAAAACAAAGGCGGAGTGCCTTAACTTCAACCGTATCGTAATATTGGCGTTCTAGAGTGCAGCGGTTCAAAGCCAAAAGACCGTAACTGATATTAAGGTCTTCTGCCTTTGCTTTCCCTCTGCTTTTTGAAGTTATGGCAAAAACATCATCTTATTTTTAGCAGAAAAGAACAAAATTGACACAAGATATTTATCCACATGATAAAACTGATGTCTATTGTTCCAAATATGACAATAACTCATTTTGACCAAAATTGAAGTTAAGGTCTTTTGCCTTTGCACGGCAGCATAGCTAGCTAGAAAACTGTAGGCTCAGCTGTAGTAACTAATAGTACTGACAGTCACTCGCGATTGAGCGGTGAATGCGAATGTGTTCGGGGAGTGTTATGGGGAGAGATCAGACTCTGTGCGTAATCAAATAGGGGGGTGTCCACGAGCTCTTGGGCTCAAGTGCGTCGTCGAGCCCTGTTTTAGCCCCGCCCAAACAATCCATAAAATTGCAATGGTGAAAAACTGTTTAACGGTCTAACCCCACATTTCAGTACTTCACAGTTCACAGACTTTGGAATATGTTTTAGCAATACATATGTAACATTTATAATGTGTTTAGAACTTTTTAGTAGAATTGACTTTACAGGGACTTTAAATATCTTAATTTGTGTTCCGAAGATGAACGAAGGTCTTACGGGGTTGGAACAACATGAGGGTGAGTAAATACTGACAGAATTTTAATTTTTGGGTGAACTAACCCTTTAAATCAAGATACATTTACTTGTGATTTTGTTCATGCTTAAAGAAAGCAATGTCTGCCAATGGGGTCAGAAAAAGAAAATAGTTTTCCTTGAATTCCTTGAATCCTTTGAATTAAGTTCATTTTTCTTACTTCATTGGCAGATAGAAAACACAACTTTATTTAGCTTCTATATTGATTTAAGAATCTTTAGACATTTTATTGAAAAAATACAGTGTGGAAGATTACTGCTTTTAATCGCGACAGTATTTCATATTTCAGAAAAGTATTCTTCTCAAATCAATGTTAAATTAACAGGATCCCATTGTGACAACTTACCCCATGCAGTATACAAAGTGTGACAACTTGCCACACTGTATCTTATATTCCTGGCAATAATGGTGGGAATGTTAAAAAGATTTAGTTCAATAAAAAGGCACTCCTAGAACGTTTCAGGAATCACCAGTATTTTATCGTGCACTAAGTGATCAATTACACCAGATGTCCCAGCGGTACGTCACCTTCACTACGTGCAGTTTAGGGAGGAGGTTGCAGTCTGAGAGCGTTAATTCATTGCCGTCCAAGTACTTTCGGTTGGAGAACTTCTCCCCCGTACCATCGGCATCAATCTCATCCGGGAGAGGGGAGTTAAGGAAGTTGTCCAGTTTCTTCAGAGCTTTCAGTAGCACCTTCTCCAGACCTACACAGCCAAAAGTTTGATATGTGCTTGAGCTGAATGTTTTTATCTGAAGAAATATAGTGACTTTAAGTCAAGACAATCCCTGTAAAGGCCTAGCGGAATGTGAATGAGCTTTGGATAACATGTGGCTCCATATTTTTTTCCCTTGACAGAGCTTGCATAAAGAGCTGTGGATATTCCTTCCACCTGTCTAATAAGTTACAGAGCAGACGTTAAACTCACTTGCGTTAGCTTCTGGCTTTGTGTTCTTGATGTAGGCTGAGAACTTTGCAAAGATGTCATTTCCTGCTGTATTTGACTCTTTGTTCTTTGCTACCAGTTTTGGATACCTTTGGAAGAGAAAGAAGAAAAAAATAGCAACGCTGTTCACATTACATAAACAATCAATCCATCTATCAGCATCCTGTCAACCTACTTGGGAGGTGCTAGCATCTCTTCCAAGTATTCCTCGATTTTGTTGACGTCTGTTCGCACCTCTCCATTAAATGTAAGGAATGGCGGGGGAGTTCCAGGAGCGAGATTATGAAGATCAGCTGGTTTCCTTGAAGAATAATTTAAAAACTTTAGATTTTTTTTTTCGGATTTTGATCGTTACACAATGTAGATTGACACAAGAGAATGACATTTCTGATCAATTAAAAAAGCAGTTTTCTTCGCAATGTTAATGCATTTCCCAGTAAAACAGGGTATTTTGGTGGGACAAACATGTAAAGCAAAGGTTCTCGCCCAGGGCCCAAGAAGATGACTTGCAGCTTAACAACTCCAAAAGAACTCAATTTTAACATTGAGCTCATTTTTTTGTACATTTGGAGTGCTGTCAGTACAGACAAAAACGACAAAAATCAGTGTTGCTTACACCGTGTAATCCTCTTTTTATAATTCGTGCCCTGTTGACTTCAATGGGGCAAGTTCAAAACCTGCTTTTAGCCTCTTAACATCCTTGATTTGTCATTACGAGTGCACAGCCATGTGAGCCGTGTTATTAAGAGTGACCATGGTCAATCTGACTGCAGTAGATGTGAAAGATATTAATAAAAATGATATTAATTAAGCCAGCTCACATACCCGTATTTACTTCCTGTTTTTGGTCGAAGTCCACAGTAGTCGATTGTCGAGTTTGCGCGCGATCATTGATAACTAAATGATGTTCAACATCTGATTTGGATGAACTGATATACTCAGAACACCGCACAGCACCTTCATCAGCTGACAGTCTGAGTTTCCTACTGTTGCTTAGTTACCAATGATCGCACGCAAACTTGACAATCGACTACTTTGGGCTTCGACCAAAAACAGGAAGTAAATACGGGTATGTGAGCTGGCTTAATTAATATCATTTTTATTAATATCTTTCACATCTACTGCAGTCAGATTGGCCGTGGTCACTCTTAATAACACCACTCACATGGCTGTGCACTCGTAATGACAAATCAAGGATGTTAAGAGGCTAAAAGCAGGTTTAGAACATGCCCCATTGAAGTCAACAGGACGCAAATTAACACGGTGTAGGCAACACCGATTTTTTTGTTTTTGTCTGTACTGACTGCACTCCAAATGTACAAAAAATGAGCTCAATGTTATAATTGACCGGAGTTCTCCTTTAAAATAAAATAAAATAAGCAAATAAAATAAGCTAAAATAACTAAATTCAAGGTATTTTACTGTGCTCACTAGGTTTACACATACAGAGCACAACAGTAGTCTTTCATTAAATAGACACTATTTCTTTAAATGATAAAATAGGTTTGGTTGGTACAATATAACACTTTTGGGTGTGCCCAAGGTGAAACAGAAAACCCTTTGACATAAGATTTTCATTTCTAACTTATAAGGTTGCTCACAAGGAATGAAAATTTGTTAGTCTTCTTGAGAGGGGTTTAAATAGCGCTGGCTCTCTTTTGCTGAATGTGTTAGGTAAAGTGGGGCAGTGTGATTCGGGTAAGGGTGACCTTCAACCTTCAGTAATTATACTAACATTCATCAAATGAAATTGACATTCACTGGTTATTTTATAGTTAGTATACTTTCTTTTTTAGAAACTGAAATGGGTGTGTAGTAAGAAAATTAAACTCAGAGATGAAAGGAAGGAAAGAAAGAGCAGAAAGGAAGGTATACAACATTTAATCTGTGGAGTGAGGAAAGGATGAGAGGAGCAACATTTAGACATATTTGGAGTATAAAGCATTAAAATATGGACACAATCACTTGCTTGTTCGTCTGGGTTTTGACTTCTCATCTGCCTGATTCTCGTCCTTGCTTTCCCCTTGGACCAGACGCTTTACAGACTGATTATCTGGTTTTTGACTATTCCGTGGCCTGGGATCTATTCTCTTTTCTATTGGGTTTAGGCTGGCCCTGAGCTCTACGGCTCATCGCTAGTTATTTGACCTTAATTAATTAAGATTGTATGGATGTCTGCTCCGCAGTGGGTCTTGAGCTGCCTCTCTTCCTCCTCATCGACCGTATGACTGTGCTATTTACCTCCTTCCTGGCACCTCTCCTCCTCCTCCTCCTCCTCCTCCTCATAGCATTAAAGGAGAACTCTGGCACAAAATGAATCTTTGGTCTAATAACACATTGGTACCTAGTCGACCGTTCTCTGAGATTTGTTTTCGTGATAATCGAATGTGAAAGAGTTTAATCTCTAAAAACTGTTAAGCGTATAACGCTAGTATATGGGGGCAAATAATATAACACAGTCTCATCCCAAGACATCATATAACTGACGTCTTGGGATGTCTTTTGATTATACATCAACATCCGCCGTTTTAGGGTACCCTTTAACTTCAGTTACATGACGATCCTGGGATGTCATACAACTGACGTTTACCTTTAACGTCAGTTAGGTGACAGGGTAGGTTTAGGGGTAGGTTTAGGTCTGGGGTGGGGTTAGGATCCGATAACGTCATCTAACCGACGTTAAAAGGTACCCTAAAACGGCGGATGTTGACGTATGGTCAAAAGACGTCCCAAGACGTCAGTTATATGACGTCTTGGGATGAGACTGTGCTGAATAATAAGTAAAGAGAAATCGCTAGTTAATACCACCAACAAGGCTCAAAATAACCCCACACTAACACCGTAACATAATGAGGGTCCCTACATACAAACCGAAGCATTGAGAATTTTGTAAGTGAACAGACAGTTTAATAAGAAGATATTTTATAAAGACAGTCCACTTCGTGTATACAGGAAGGAGCCATCTTTGGAAAACAGTCTCGACAAGTCGAACCACGAACGCCATTCAATACAGTTCAGAAGTTCGCTGAACTTCATACAGTTCAGCTCACTTGTTTGTGGTTCGACATGTCGATGGCTCCAGCCTGTGACTTATAATTTTATTGGCCCCATCTGATGTTTGTCACAGACTAAATAATTAATAAATACTTAAGATCAGACGAAACCATTTTTATAGAGGTAAGAGAAGCAGATATTTGGAAAAATATTTAACCAAATTGCATGTTTTTGTGGTTTTCATTTATTTCTCAGGGGCCCCAATAATTGTCACCAGCTTTCACCCCACTAGTGACGGCCCTGCTGATACTATTCTGTCTTTAGGGCGAGTGGTGGGGGCCATCGCCTGTGGTGTCAAGGGCCAGTTCAGGCGATGAGGGGTGTCCGGCGGGTCTGTTTTTTGTGCCTGAGATGGCTGTCTTTTTGTGCCGTCTTGAAGTGGGGTCACTACTCCAAACTAGCGTGCCATCCTAGTGTGAGGAGGTCGCTGATAGCCATCCGTCAACATTTTTGGTGGCAGGCAATGACTGAGGACATCCATCAGTTTGTGGGTGCTTGCAAGGTTGGTCTGCTGTAACCTTCGAATTTCTTCCCACCCTGGTCACATATTACTCTGGACTTTTGTTACCCATCAATCCAGCATCAATACTATGATCCTTACCGTGGTTGATCGCTGTTTCAAAACGGTTCATTTCATTCCCTTCCCCAAACTCCCCTCAGCTAGGGAGGCAGCCCTGGTTGTCGCTTTCCACGTCTTCCGGATTCATTGCCTTCAAGAGGATGTGGTGTCTGACAGGGGGCCCAGTTCGTGTCCCACTTTTGGAGGGACTTCTGTCAGCTGGGTGACTCCGCCAGTCTGTCCTCATAGTTCCATCCACAGACGAACGGACTGACCAAATGTGCAAACCAGGATCTCAAGCAGTTACTCCGATGTCTGGCTACCCAAAACCCCTCTACCTGGAGTCAGCAGCTTACTTGGGCTGAGTATGCCCATAACTCCTTGTCGGTGTCCCCCATTCATGTGTTATCTCAATTATCAACCTCCTCTGTTTCCTTCCCTGGGTGCAGAGGCTGTCCTTTTGGACCAGGCATTTATCCAGCACTATGTCATACCTGGAGGAGGACCAGGGAGGCGTTGGTCCAGTCCAAGGGGCTACTAAGGGTGCTTTCACATCTGTAGTTCGGTTCATTTGGTCCAGACCAAGGGTGAAAAAATATACTTTGTTGCATTTTTCAGGGGTTTTGGTTCGTTTTCACATCACACTGATTGCTCTGGTTCGAATCAGTTGAGGAGTTGATGAAACGAACCAAAATATAGTCACGTGACAACATCCACATTACTCGTTGGCCAGATATGTCTTGAACATATTTCCATAACTGCACTTCGATTGGTCAGAATTAACGTATGTGAAAATTCCAACAGAACTCCTGGAAGTAAACAAAGAGGAGCAAAATCCGGCTGTCAGTCAGTCATGGCTTAAAGGGAGTGCTATTGGCAATATAAATAATCATTTTGTTTTACGACGGCAGCTGGTTTAGTCCAAAATATGCAGTTATTTGGCAGTTGGGTCTGTTCGAGGTCGGATCACGTTCTCACCACAACCGAACCGCTCAAGAGTTCGTTTGGCTTCCAGGATCTAGTGGATTGGTAGAAATATGGCCCGAAAGAAAGATGTCGGGTCCCAGCTCGAGACATTCTGGACCACTCGCTCATCACAGAATTCTATCAACATCATTATCCTCTGACCGGGGGTGCGCCTTTTGTCATCCCTAGGAGGTGGGAACTGTCAGGACTCAGGTTTGATCAGTGCCTTTTCTCTGGCACTACTCTTTTTTTTTGTTTTCTTCATGCACATGGTGGCTGTTCTCAATTGATCATGCTCTGCAATCAGCTTACTCTATCATGAGTTTCTTTCTCGGAAGCTTTCTCTTTTGTGTGTTTGTCATTTGCCCAGTTGTTCCTTTTGGATACTCGGACTATTTGATCAGCGGACTGCCAATCCTAGTCTTGACTTTAAGAATCAATTAGTGACTCGTACTTCTGGAATTCTTCCCTGCTTTGGTTGACGATCTTTAACTACCACTTCCTGTCACTTATCACAGACCTGGATTTATCCTCTGACCTCTGTTTGCTCGGTGTTCGCTTGGGGTTGACTTCTCATCTGCCTGATTCTCCTTCTCCTCCCTTGGAAATAACTCTTTATGGACTGATTATCTTGTTTTTGACTATTGCCTGGTCTGCGATTTATTCTCTCTTCCATTGGGTTGAGCTTGGCCCTGATCTCTACGGTTCGTTCCAGTTATTTGAGCTTAATTAATAAAGATCGCATTTACTGAGCATCTCTCTACATTTGGGTCCTGACAACTGCAAACCTGACAACGTCAAACATTTTTTAATCATGAATACATATTTTTCTAATTAAACCATGCTCTGTGTACAAATTATATACTATATAACTGTCAGCGTCCCGCTAGCATTTTCATTTCTAGCATTAGCATTTCTAGCGCTAGCATTAGCATTTCTTCTATCCCCTGTTCTTATCAGACCTTTTAGTAATCACATATTTTAGTAATCATCATGAATTATCATTCGAAAACTTAACTCAAAATTCATCCTGTGAAAACCATTTTGAAATAGGAGATTCCGTTACCATGGAAATTATACTTTTAATGGGCCCCTCCCCCTAGTGGGAGGGTCATAATGTTTAAAAATGTTTTCTAATCTTGACAAAACACATATCAAGGGTCCTATCTTGCACCCGGCGCAAATGACTTTATACATTGACACATCTATCATTCCTACTTTGCACCCGTGCAAAGTGGGCTTTTATCTCCACAGATCGGTGAACTAGGAAATGAACTTGTGCTCCCTGGGTGGGTCAGTGCAAAAAGGAGGCGTGTTTTGGCGCAAACAATCCTTAGTTCTATTTTACACTTTTAGAAAACTATTTCGCCACTGACCAGAAAAAAAAAGTCAGTGTGTTGTTCATAATGCTATTATAAGCGTGCATGCTTGGCCATAATGTAAATAATGTAACGTACATACACTTTGATTCTCTTATCAACAAAGATGCAGCAGTTTTTAATTTTGCAAATCATACATTATAACAAGGAAAAATATTAACTCTTGAGGGGAATCATTGTGGTGTCCATGAAGATGTAAAAAAATGTAGGCCATAAGCTTTACACATTTACTCACATTTTTCAGGCTAATTGTATAATGACGGATCAGACCTGTTTGCCCAATAGTGGCAAGACATGTATAGACCATTTCAAAAGATGTAAACAACACTGGCCCAGAAGCACTTCCTGTTTCAGTTTTTTAACACTACATAAAAGCTGGGATAAAATACAACCAACAGAACATTTAAAACTGAATCAAAAAGTTAAACAAACATCTTTAAGAAGTTTTCTTTACATGTGAAATAAAGAAAACAGTTACAAACTGAAACAGGAAGTGCTTCTGGACCAGTGTTGTTTACATCTTTTGAAATGGTCTATATAAGGACATCTGACAAATTAGTTTGTCCGTCAAGAACCCCATTCAACGTCACTTCTCTGTCTTACAGTGCCCTTACAAGAACATCGGTCTCCTCGGCTGTGAACCGCTCCTGATGAATCCTTTTTAAAGTTATAAAAGTTATTCAGTCAAGGCTTAAAACATGGTGCAAATGATAATCTTTCGTGACCATGCAGCACTGGCCTGATCGGGACAGTGACTGTTCCATCTGTCTGGAACGTCTGTCATTCTGAAAGGTGCTCCTGCATCTGTCATGTTAAGCACTGAATGAAAGACTCCCCATTGTAACATCGCACAAGGTAAATAAGAGAATAAAATCTTGTGGAGAAGATATCATACAAACCACACACTGTGTCACAGTGTGTGGTTTCTATTTCCCTGGGTAACCACCAGAGGTCCTCTTCCACCACGGTGTCATTCACTCATACTACATTTCCTATCATCCTGTTCTGTCACTCATTGATCATTGCACACAGCTGTTTCCCTTCACCTTGTTAAGTGTATATTTGTTCAGTGTCCATCACAGAGTCCTTGTTACATGTCACATCACTTCTGAAGTGCTGGTTTACGAACTAGTCATAAGAATAGTAATAAGTTCCACATTAATCTGATATATTATGTTCAGTGTTTTACGCAGATAAATACAGAAAAAAGGTCTATTCAGAGCTTTTAAAGATAGCTATCGATATCGACTGCGTTTAAAAATAAATAAATAATTTAAAAATGTGTTGTTTTTCAGCACTAAAAAAACTATTGAAAAAACAATTGATATGTCTTTACCTTTTCAGATCGACAGTGGTGACATTAAACACGACTCCCTTTAGCCACAGGATCATAAAAAGCCTTTGAGAGAAAGGACAGTTCCCGATGCTTTCACCATCACTGCCAGCCTGAGGAACACAAACCAGACTCAGTACATTCACATCGTGTACAGTAAGATATATGAATATAATAATTATGACGCACAACAAAGTACAATTGTAATGTACCAGAATTTTTGCAGGCAGGAAAACGTCTCGGTTACAGATGTAACCCTCGTTCCCTGAGTAGGGAACGGAGACGTTACGTCAAGGAGTGACGGAGAATGGGGGTTTCGCATAGAAAGCCAATCCTCTTCGAGTATTTAACAACGAGCCAATGGCGTGAAAATGCCATGGGTCTGCGGAATTTGCATAGCGTACTCCGCCCACCCATGTGGGTATAAAAGGAGGAAGCAAACGCACCGCAGTATGTCTTCGCTGAGGAGCCAAGACTGATCTCAGGCGTCACCCAGCGGTACAGCAGAAGTGGCAAGGAGACGTAACGTCTCCGTTCCCTACTCAGGGAACGAGGGTTACATCTGTAACCGAGACGTTCCCTTTCGTAGTCACTCCGAGTTACGTCAAGGAGTGACGGAGAATGGGGGTCTATGCCATCACGCCATCTTCCAGCTGTCTTCCAGTGCTCTGCGAAAGTCTAGACCTCTAACACAAAATTACACAAAGGTCCCACTTTGACACAGAATTACCAAGGTACACTGGGAAACATATCCCGGGAGGGACATGCTACCAGATGCCTACCGAAGGGAGGACTTACAAAACACATATGGCCACTGGGGCTGCATATGGAGAATACTGGAGCGCCAACCGCAGGTGGCAACTAGCTCCAGGGGTGGCAGATGGCTTGCCAAGGGAAGACACATGCTCAGAGAGACTCACAGTGGATAATACACATGAGACAGTTACCAAAGGGGAACCGTGCACATGGAGGCACTTAGCCGGCACCAGAGCAAGCGCAGTGGTGCCCGCATCATAAGTGCTGGAGGACTCAGGGCTTCAAAGAAGGACAACTGAGGAAATATCGCACTTATCCAATCTGAGGAGTGGAGTGGCGAGCAAGCGAAGACACTCAAGCGGTTCCAGCACTAGCGGAGGCGAGTACGTGAGAGGAAACTGGCTCGATTCGCAAATTATAAAATCTTGCGAAGGTGTTAGGTGTCGCCCAGCCTGCAGCTCTGCAGATGTCTGTTAGCGAGGCGCCATGCGCTAAAGCCCAAGAGGAAGCCACACTCCGAGTGGAGTGGGCTGTCACACCAAGGGGGCACGGTCGACCTTGCTGCTGGTAAGACAAAACAATGGCGTCCACTAACCAGTGAGACAGCCGCTGTTTTGAGAGAGCCCTTCCCTTCTGGCTCCCCCCATAACAAACAAAGAGCTGATCTGAGGTCCTGAAACACCGCGTTCTGTCAACGTAGGTGCGGAGTGCACGGACCGGACAGAGCAGTGCCAAGGCTGGGTCTGCCTCCTCCAGGGGCAGCGCTTGCAAGGTCACCACCTGATCCCGGAAGGGAGTTGTGGGAACCTTGGGCACGTAACCGGGCCGGGGTCTCAGAACAACGTGAGAGTAAGCCGGCCCGAACTCTAGGCACGCTTCGTCAACGGAGAATGCGTGCAGGTCCCCTACCCTCTTGATGGAGGCCAATGCAACCAGGAGAGCTGTCTTCAAAGACAGGAACTTAAACTCAACCGATTGCAAAGGCTCAAAGGGAGGCCTCTGCAGAGCATTTAACACTACCGAGAGGTCCCAAGAGGGCACGAGGGGAGGACGAGACGGATTTAGCCTCCTCGCTCCCCTCAGGAACCTGATGACCAGGTCGTGCTTCCCAACGGACTTACCTTCAACTGCATCATGAGAGGCGGAAATAGCCGCAACGTAAACTTTGAGGGTGGAGGGCGACAGCCTACGCTCCAACCCGTCCTGCAGGAAGGAAAGCACAACACCGATCGAGCATCTCCTGGGGTCTTCTCGACGAGAAGAGCACCAGTTGACGAAGAGGTTCCACTTCAACGCATACAGGTGTCTAGTAGACGACGCTCTGGCGGAAGTGATGGTTGCTGCCACCGCAGGTGGTAGCGAACTCAAACCTGCCTCGTGCCGTCCAGGAGCCACACATGTAGCCTCCATAGATCGGGACGAGGGTGCCACAGGGTGCCCCGTCTCTGAGTGAGCAGATCTTGTCTCAGAGGAATAGTCCAAGGAGGTGCTGTCGCGAGGAGCATGAGTTCGGAGAACCACGTCTTGGTGGGCCAATAAGGGGCTACCAGCAGGACCTGCTCCTCGTCCTCCTTGATCTTGCACAACACCCGTGCAAGGAGGCTCACTGGGGAAACGCATACTTGCGTGGGCCCCGCGGCCAGCTGTGCGCCAGCGCATCTGTCCCGAGCGTGCCCTCGGACAGGGAATAAAACTGGACGCAGTGGGAAGAGTCCCGGGAGGCAAACAGATCTATCTGAGCTTCCCCGAACTGGTCCCAGATCAGCTGGACCGTCTGGGGATGGAGTCGCCATTCGCCGGAGACAGGGCGGATCCGTGACAGCTCGTCGGCTGCCAGGTTCCGGGCTCCCGGAATGTACACAGCACGAAGGGACCTCAGGTGCTTCTGACTCCATAATAGGAGGTGGCGAGCGAGCTGCGACATCCGACGTGAGCGTAGACCCCCCTGGTGGTTGATGTACGCTACTGTAGCGGTATTGTCTGAGCGGACAAGTACGTGTTGACCCCTGAGCAGTGCTCGAAAGCGGTGCAGGGCCAGGCGTACTGCCAGCAGCTCGAGGCAATTGATGTGCATGAGGCGCTGGGATCCTGTCCAGGAACCCGCGGCTGCATGCCCATTGCACATGGCACCCCAACCCGTGGTGGATGCATCCGTGGAGACAACGAGATGCCTGGAAACTCGCTGGAGAGGGACACCTGCCCGAAGAAAGCTGAGGTTCAACCACGGGAAGAAGGTTCGGCGGCACGCTGGAGTTACTGGAACCCGGAGCGAGCCACGATGCCATGCCCACCTCGGGACTCGATCGCGAAGCCAGAGCTGAAGCGGTCTCATATGAAGCAATCCGAGTGGCGTTGCCGCGGCTGCGGATGCCATATGCCCCAGGAGCCTCTGAAAAAGTTTCAGTGGAACCGCACTCTTGCCGTCGAACTGTCGAAGACAAGTCAGCAGTGAGTGTGCGCGCTCGCTCGTAAGCTGCGCGGACATGGCGACCGAGTCTATCTCCATGCCAAGAAAAGAGATCCTCTGCACGGGGCAAAGTTTGCTCTTCTCCCGGTTGACCCGAAGGCCCAAACGGGCTAAGTGCTGAAGCACTAGATCTCTGTGTTCGCAAACCTGTTCTCGAGAGTGAGCCAAAATTAGCCAATCGTCGAGATAGTTCAGGATGCGAACCCCGTGTTCGCGAAGGGGAACAAGGGCTGCCTCGGCGATCTTCGTGAAGACGCGAGGGGACAGAGCTAACCCGAACGGGAGAACCGTGTACTGATATGCCTGGCCTTCGAAAGCGAACCGAAGAAACGGTCTGTGTCGAGGCAATATGGAGACATGAAAGTACGCATCCTTCAGGTCGATCGCTGCAAACCAATCCTGATGTCGCACACATTCGAAAATGCGTTTGGCCGTGAGCATTTTGAACGGCATTCGATGCAGAGTGCGGTTCAAAACGCGCAGGTCGAGGATCGGTCGTAACCCGCCGGTCTTCTTGGGGACAATGAAGTAGGGGCTGTAAAAACCGGACTTCACCTCGGCTGGAGGGACCGTCTCGATTGCACCCTTCGCCAGCAGGGTCGCAATCTCCGCTCTCAAAACCGGGGCATTGCCACCGATTATAGTGGAGCGAACTCCCCTGAAACGGGGAGGAGATCGTGCGAACTGAATCGCGTAGCCGAATCTGATCGTTCTGATGACCCAGCGGGACAGACCGGGGAGCTCGAGCCAAGCTCCGAGGAACCGAACCAGCGGGGTCATACGAGCCACAGACGTCCCCCCGGAGGGGCAGCGGGGCGGAGTGACTGGCATGCGCACGGGAGATACCACATGCGGGTGCGTAGTCGAGCTCCGCTCCCCGACAGAAGAGACCAGGGAAGGACCAGCGTTCCACGGGGGTCTGTTCTGCCGGGGGTCTGACGACAGAGGGGGAGAGGAGCGGTGCGGTCCGGGGACGACGCACGCTCCTCTCCGCGCCCTCAGAGACAGAGAGGAATGAGCGGGGCGACACTCTGGAGCATCGTGCGCGCTCATCCCGGTCTGTGTGCTCAGTGATAGTGTCAAGTCTTTCTTTAACCAACTCAGGGTGCCGCCCACCCGTGGGTGAGCAGCGGGGAGCGGAGAACAAAAGATTCTCCCCCGGCCCTCCACCGGGGGAAGGAGGGGGCCTGCTACCTCCTCCTGGGAAAAACTCGATGCCATCACTGAGCAGCCCGTCTCAGGAACGCCGCTTAGCCCGGCGTTTAGCGGGGGGCGGGGCCTGAGGGGGCTGTGACGTTCCTCTGCGACCGCCTCTACGGCGCGACCCGGGTGGAGGCTGCTGCTGGGGTCGCTCCGGAGGGAGGGGGGCCGCAGTGGAACGTCTTCGGCGGCGAGCAGGCTGAGGCGGCTGCGGCGACGGCTGGGTGGAGGCAGCAGCTGGCCGTCGGGGCAGGATATGTTTAATCGCCTCTGTCTGCTTCTGGGCGGTCGAGAACTGCTGGGCAAAGTCCTCAACCGCACCGCCGAAAAGGCCAGCCTGGGAAAGGGGGGCGTCGAGCAGACGGGTCCGCTCAGCGTCCCGCACTTCCGCCAGGTTGAGCCAGAGATGACGCTCCTGGACCACACTAGTGGCCATCACCTGACCAAGGGAACGAGCCGCCACTTTAGTCGCCCGGAGAGCGAGGTCGGTGGCCGCTCGCAGTTCATTGAACGACCCTTGATCAGTCCCGCCCTCGTGCATATCTCTGAGCAGTTTGGCTTGGAAAACCTGCAAAGTGCTCATCGCATGCAGAGCGGCGGCCGCCCGCCCCGCCGCGCTATAGGATCGCGCCGCCATAGACGACGAGAACCTACAGGCTTTGGAGGGATGCTTGGGTGGCCCCCGGGAGGAGGCGCTCTGCGGACACAGTTGCATCGCAACAGAGCGCTCCACCGGAGGCACCCCAGCATACCCACGGGCAGCTGCGCCGTCGAGGGGAGGAAAGGCGGGGGAAGCTGACGGACGAACGCGGGAAGACAAAGGAGCCTGCCACGTCTTCGTCAGTTCCGCATGCAGCTCGGGGAAGAATGGTATTGGGGTCGGCTGTGGCTTTGCAGCGGCGGCTTTGCCCAAAAACCATTCGTCCATCCGTGAGTGATCGGGGTGGGCCGGAGGATTCCAATCCAACCCGATACTCACGGCGGCCCGAGACAGCATAGCCGTCATCTCGGGATCCGAGACGGGCGGCGCTGGCACTCCCGAGGGAGGCAGCGCCGCCACATCTTCAGACCCCGAAGAATCCAGCTCGCCTTGTGATGCCGCGATCGACATCGCATCCTCCTCTGGAGCGCCGAACGAAACAGACGGTACCTGCGAACAGGCAGACGTCTGCACCGTTTCGGCGCTCGCTGGCTGCAACACTGTTGCGGTGGGTGGGACCCGAGGAGCTAGCGTCGGGGGTTTGTTCCACACCGTCACCGTCAGATCACCCTGGCCGCGAGCCGAAGAGCTTCCCCGGGTAGAGGAAGCTGAACGGGTAGCGGGGGCGGGGACTCTCACAGTAAGATCATTGAGTCTCGATCTAAGTGTTGAGATGGTCATGTTACCACAATGGGCACATGACTCATCCACGAACGCTGCTTTAGCATGACGAAGACCCAGACATACAAAGCAGCGATCGTGCCCATCAGAGGAGGACAGATATCGACCGCACCCAGAAGAACACGGGCGAACCATCTTTAAAAAGACGTGCCGCGTGCAGCTCTTTCAAAGGAGAGGAAATTCACTCTTTCAGCGCCGAGGCGACCAGGGAGAAGCGCAAAGTCTGGCAGACCACTGCACAGATCGCAGGCAATGCAGAATCTCGCTGGGTACCGCCGTCACACCAACACTGAAGAGGACGCTCGTCTCGAAGAGGCTTAGTGATATGGCTTGTGGAGAGAAGAATGCTCTTGGCTCCGAAGCGAAAACATACTGCGGTGCGTTTGCTTCCTCCTTTTATACCCACATGGGTGGGCGGAGTACGCTATGCAAATTCCGCAGACCCATGGCATTTTCACGCCATTTGTTAAATACTCGAAGAGGATTGGCTTTCTATGCGAAACCCCCATTCTCCGTCACTCCTTGACGTAACTCGGAGTGACTACGAAAGGGAACAAAGTATTTTTGGAAATCAGCAATATAAAAATTCTTGCAATGATTTATGTATTAAAAGATGTGTATGAAATATACATTTTTAGATGTATATGTTAGGTTTATACGTTTTTAAATGTTTTTTAAATAAAATATTTCCTGTTAAAGGGATACTCCACTTTTTTTTGGAAATAGGCTCATTTTACCACTCCCCCAGAGTTAAACAGTTGAGTTTTACCGTTTTCTAATCCATTCAGACGATTTTCTGATATTTAGAGGAATATCAGTATACAGACAGTTTCTGGTTTCATTGACTTCCATAGTATATTTTTTTATCCTACTATGGAAGTCAATGAGACCAGAAACTGTCTGGTTACTG
Organism: Cyprinella venusta; assembly: GCA_038021265.1. Lineage (NCBI taxonomy): Eukaryota > Metazoa > Chordata > Actinopteri > Cypriniformes > Leuciscidae > Cyprinella > Cyprinella venusta. The sequence continues at coordinate 24,641,116 of CM075875.1, read as the reverse complement.
ATTTTCCTCTAAATATCAGAAAATCGGCTGAATGGATTCAAAAACGGTAAAACTCAACTGTTTAACTTTGGGGGAGTTGTAAAATGAGCCTATTTCCAAAAAAAAAGTAGAGTATCCCTTTAAATCGATGAACTTTTGCTTAAAAACAATGAAAAAGTTAAAAAAGGTCCCCACAGATAAAAAATTGGAACAACCAAATAACAAACATTACTGCTTATAGTAAGTTGCACATTCTAGAACTGTTTAGAACTTTCTGGAACTTTTTAGAACTATTTTTCTAGAACAATCCAAATCTTGGTATACATATGAGGGCCAGGGAGGGAGAGGGGGAAGCTGTTTGAGCAAACAACTCAACTTTTTATTTTTTATATTTGTTTCAGTAGCAATTTATAATGTCGCACAAGATAAGTGATATACCTTAGAGAAGAACAAGGCTATCTGGGTCAATAGCCTAGTGAGAGTTCAGCAATCACATACGAAATGTGCCTTTAGAAGAATCTTTTCCAACACTTTAGCTTTCCCCCTGGAAAGTACTGCGTAATTAAGATGAATTTACAGCGTGACTTTCAGAAATTATAGTGTACCTATACACTATATAAGTACTTGCATGTAAGTATAAGGGAACAATATGTAAAGTTTTGTGAATAAACGGATAACAACCAGGATAATGTTCTATTATAGAACTTAGTACTATTATGATACAGCAATGTTTGGGAGCAATTTAGGTATCTTTTGAAATAATGGTGCATACCAATACATACAGTAGGCTTTTTGAAAATTACAGGGCACATATCTATGCATTTATACAGTTTTTGTAGCAAAACTGCAGATGTTTAAGTTTGGGCTTACATGTTTCAAGGGAAGTAAAGCTAAACCTATTGCACTCCAGGGTAAGTGTGAGTTTGTGGGCCGTAAATTAAAGTAGTTCTTGTTATCCTCTTGTTCCATGTATAAGTAAAAGTAAATATAATCTAATATCACTCCTTTATGTAATCACTTTCAAACCTTATTTGAAAAACAACTTATTACTGTTGGTCTGAAGCGATGGTCTATACAGTAAAACGTTTTACTGCACTTTCTTTTCTATTAATATATAATACAGAATAGCAAGAGACATGAATTATTCTTACGATTCAAAACAAATAAAGAGAAGAGGAACAAAAGAATGAAGCCAAGCAAGAAAAAAAGGGGACAAAACATGCTACTTTCTGTCAAGACATACTGGAAGCATTTGAAAATATTTTTTTAATTAAAAAAGAGCAGTTTTAAATGAAAAATAAGTGTTGTAAATCTGTTTTGAATTAAGTTGTTTTTCAAATAAAGGGTAAAAAGCACCACAAGAGTATCTTTCCCCAATATTTAAGCAAAAGGTGCAATAATTTTAGTTTACAGTGCACTTTTATTAAAAAATATTACTGTATAAATGCATAGATATGTAATTTTTACCCTGTAAAACCTATACAGTTTGTATTGTTACACCATTTTTTTCAAAAAGATAAATGTTCTTGTTAAATTGCTTCCAAATGTAAGATTGTTGTATCATAATAGTGGAATAAGTATCCCTTAGTTCTATAATACTTACAGTGTAAATCATTTTTTTTTTAATTCTCCTGGTTGTTACGCCTTTATTCTCCAAACTATTACATATTTAACCCTTATACTTACATGCAATTGCTTCATATAGGCACACTATAATTAACGAAAGATACCTCTTTAATTAAGCAGTACTTTCCAGGCTGAAATCTAAAGCATTACCGATTCTTCAATAAGAGAAGTGCTGAATGTCCCTCCAATTTTTGAAAATCAAAGTGAAGAAAGGAGCGAACAGTGGATATTTCCAAGTCACAAAAATATGGATGAATATATTGAACTGGAAAATTCAATGTATCCTTAAATAATCAGGGCAAATGTGAGATTATTAAACCCCTGAAAGTCATTCACTATTCAGTACATGATTTGTAATCTTCAAAACAATAGTACACTATAAAGCACCAATGGGATTCGGTGCCAATTTTCCATATCTGAAATTAGAAGATCAAGCTATCCAATAGCGTCCTTAAACTGGGCCAGTAACTTGAGCCGGACATCAGATCGGTGCTCGAGCTGAATTATACATGGAAATTCCATTACCTGCCCCATTAGCCCACAGCAAAGGGGTTTTGGGTCATACTGTACCTGTCAACAGAACCAGCGTCCTAGCCACCTAAATTAATGTGTTTATCACTTGCTAGGATAAAATGCAAAGAGGTTGGTTTTCAAACACCCGGCCGAGTTAAACGCTCGATTGGCTCAGATCGGATGTCCAACTTATTGCTTATGATCACACATGACATTTACTGTATGTACACTTTAAAAAAAATATATTGTTGGTTTAACTTAAAAAAGTCACCTGATTGCCTTAAAATTTTAAGTTCATTGAAATGTAAAAAGTGAGTAAATACAATGAAGGAGAATGATTTAAACATCAGAAACTCAAAATTATATGTTATCTGAACTAAATAAATTAAGTTGATTTGACAAAAGAAAAAATGTTGATTACAAATCACGAAAATATTTTTTTATAGTGTATGTGAATGTAATCTGACCTTACTCAATCCACCCAACTTTTTACCCTCCCATGGGATAAAAGATCTTCAGAACAAGGTCTAAACATAATTATAATATTAAAAAAAGTTATTGGATTTCTGAGTGGCCCTTGTCTTAAAAATTAAGATTCTTTATTGCCATTTTAGTGACATTCATAGAACATTTCCATTACACAAAAAGTTCTTTATAGAGAAATACAGTAGGTTCTTTAGATTATTAAATGGTTCTCTACACTTAGAAAACTTTTCACTAAAAGTTCTTTGAATGACCCAAAACGGCTTTGTGTTTTCAGTAGTTAAAGCTGGTTGCCAGGGCATTTCTATGCTGTTGCTATGGTGTTTAGAGTGCTTTTTTGCATGTTGCTATATGTGGTTAAAGGAATGTTCTAGACCAACTGGCTAAGTTTAAAAGAGCACTTCTAAATCTCTGTGATCATTTTGTGCTTGATTTATAGTCTTGATCACATAGTAAAGTAACAGGACACATCTCTACAAGAAGACATATGATTTAAGGAATCATTAATGTCTGTAACACAGTATGTGAAAGTTTAAAACTACGAGTTTGTCAATTCACTAAGCAAATAAGCAACTTGGCAAACACTACAAATAAGGACAATATTCAGCAACTCAATCAAGCAGTAAACACATACCAGTCAAAGTTTGTCTGTCACCTTTAGCTCTATTTATAACTTTGACTCATGCAATAAGACGCCGCATGGAATAAATACAGTATCTGACCTTATGCGATTATGATGGTTCTTTGATTAATAAATGCTTTTAATAATGTCTTTTGTATTCTTTTCAGCAATTCTAAATGTCCCACATCTGCGAAACGTAATGCAAAACAAACCACAGTGAGCAGCAGAAGTTCCCTTCAGCCCTACAGAGGAATTAGAGCATGCAGAGGTGTTGATAGCCAGAAAGAAATAATTCAAGAAGAGCCCAGAGTTTCTGCTTTGAAATGTTACCTGCCCCCTTTTGAGTCCTATCCTGGGCCAAACGCCCATCTTAACCTCAACCGTTGCCAAGAAACTTTGTCAGATTGCTCACAACTGGTTTTCAAAGGTAATTCCGCCATTGATTCCTATTGATTAAGTGCCCAAAGCACAGTAAAAGAGCTCTTTAAAGCTTATCTTCATGCTTACCTTCACAAAAAGCTCAATATCAGGATCTTTGTCCTCCTCATTTGAGGTCATATCGCTTAAGCTCACTCAGATTCAGTGGCTGACAGAGAATGGTGAATATGAAACCTCCTTTTCCTTGGATGTGAGTTGTGTGTGTGTCCAGCAGGGTGTTGTGATGGTCTCAGGGCTGTAACAGGTTGGTGGCTGTGCTGTCGTTGTTTTGATTTGGCCCCCGTGGTCAGCTGTCAGTGAGAGACGCTCCAACGGTCACAGGAGGGACCAAAATAGCCTCCACGCAGCAAATGAGCAAAAGGGAGGAGTTCAGTGTCACTGTCACCTACACCATCATCTGGTCTCCAACTCTCTTCAGCTCGGGTCCTTTATAGAATATGATGAATCATATTTCACACCTTCCTTTCTAAACCTGAGTCACGAAATACTGACCTCTCGAAGCAATGGTGTGAAAATCCAAACGGCTTACGAATGACTCGAGGGTCATTCTGTCAAATCAATTTTCACATTTCAGAAACTTTGAAATGTTTGAAACAATGTTTGATTTCGTGGTGTTTTTTTTTTTTTTTTTGGAGTAATGTAAATAGAGATGAAAGACCATGGATGAATATTTACTTGGTAATGAACTGTGTAGAGGGGTCAAAATGACCAGGCCTGTTTTCATATGTGATTTGGAACCAAATCAAAGGTGGAAGAATATTACTTTAGAAAGATGGCATCATCACTACTTTATATTTACACAGAGATTAGGTCTGTTGGTAAAATCTGTTGACTTTAGCAGTCCTTGTTGCATTGTGTATGCATGGAGACAGTTAAAAAATGGGAAAAAGCACTTTTCCCCCTAAAGTTTGTGTGCCTGTAACTCAAGAAGTACCTTTTTAGATGTTTATGACCCTGTTCAATTCCAGAGAAATGGGGATCTCAATGTGGCTCCACGAAAACATTGTTCAATTTGAATGTTAATATTAGGGACCCCTGCTTAGGGTTGCCAGGTCCGTGTAACAAAACTAGCCCAAAAGTAGGCCAATCTCCATATCGCAAATATCAAAACGACTCATCCGATATGCCACTCATCCTAAAATACATATTTTACAGTGACTGTCATGCACATTGAAAACCACTAAATAGCCGAATAGTGATCATAAAAAGAGCTTAAATTCTCCCTCCCAGCGGCCCTCCTTAAAGGGATAGTTCATTATGAAATTAATTTTTGATATGTTTTAGCTTACCTCAAGGGCATCCAAGATGTAGGTGTCTTTGTTTCCGCAGTAGTTTCAATTTTGATATTTTTAGGTCAAACCGTTCTTGTCTGTCAGTCATATAATGCAGGTCTATGGTCACCACCTCAAAGAGCATACGCAGAGAAGTCCAAGTTAAACATGATTTAATGACTCGTAAATGTAAGTACACACTGATGGCCTAAGACACGGAACGAGCGGGTTGTGTGAGAAAACAAACAGTATTTATATCGTTTTTACCTCTTGTAACCACAGCCACGTCCAAGTGATCTGAGGCCGCGGGTGCTTCGGTCTGCGCAAGTGCCGGAAAGTGCCAGAAGTGATCTCTCGCATGATTGCGAAAAAAATTTTTCAATGTTTCCTGTTGATATATCGAAATTGTCTTCCATTGCGATTTCCTCTAAATAGGTTTAGATCTTCACAGTGAAGCACTGAAAAAAATGATTTTGTGGTGAAGTAAATACTACAGAAAAAAACAATGTAATTTACATGAAAAAAGTTAGTTCAGGTAAGAATTAAAAAAAAAAAGTAAATTCTATCGTAGAACTCAATTCAATCGTGTAGAAAATTAAGTAAAATTACTCAACTTTTCTGATACTGATGTTCCCATCATGCACTGGGCCATGAATAATTAATGAGGTTGATTTTTCACTATTTTCCAGCTGTATTTACGCTATTTTATCATTACTTTTGTTGTTAGGATAAGTAATTTGCCATTTTGTGACATTTGGAGTTCATTTTCTAATTAAAATGACACATTCAAACACAAAAACGATCTATCAAATGTTACCGTCATTGTGTATTGTCTACCAAGTATTGAGGTCTGCATTCACACATGCTTTATCAAAAGTGAAGACATGATGACACACTGCAAGTATTGATTACCTAAACAGCGTGGTCTAATTCAATGTTATATTGTTAGAATGAAATGTTGCACTAAGAAAAATTCAAGTAAACCGAATAGATATTATTTCACCTTTAATTAGCTAAATAAAAATTACTTAATTTCTTTTTGTTACATTCACTTAACTTAGTTAAGTATAGTTACTTAATTATTTGTGTGAACTTTACTCAAAAAATATCAGTGCAAAAACTTGCCTTGAAAAAAATTAAGTAAATTTTACTTATGGTTTTTACAGAGAGAGTAACACTTCTGAAATCTCTGTGTAAACAAACAATGAGTGACATACACACGCGAGAGATCGCTTCCGGGGCTTTCAGATCACTTGGATGTGGCTGCATTACAAGAGGTAAAAACAATATAAATACTGTTCGTTTTCTCACACAAACCACTTGTTTAGTGTCTTATGCCATCAATGTGTACATTTACAACTCATTAACTCATGTTTCATTTGGACTTCTCTGTGCATGCTCTTTGAGGTGGTGACCATAGACCTGCATTATATGACTGATAGACAAGAACGGTTTGACCTAAAAATATCAAAATTGAAACTCCTGCGGAAACAAAGACACATCTTGGATGCCCTTGAGGTAAGCTAAAACATACCAAAAATTAATTTCAAAGTGAACTATTCCTTTAACAAAACTTAACATCTAGCACAGTTGTATCTTTGGTATCATGGGGGTATCAACTCATGGGGATAAAAATCAACACTCAGCAAAGTAGCTAAATTCAATAGACAATCCTCCTAATAATTTTTAAGGGGTCAGTCACTGTCTCTCAGACCCCAGTAAGGCACATAATCAACTGGCGGTTCTTAACGGATGGTGTTCAGTGTGGCTTGGTTATGGGTAAAACATTCCAGTAAGTTCTCTCTAAATATAGAGCTGTAACCTCCCTGAACACTCATTTACACATGATTACTGACCTCAGGACTGTACAGTAACAGTCACACACTAAACTGTTGCTCTGTATCCAACACCAACTAACTAGATAGATATTTGTGCTACGTCATATTGGACTACGCAGATTATAAAATTCTAACAAGTCTATATATAGCGGTACACACTTACACACTACACTGCCTGGCCAAAAATTAAAAGCTGTTTAGATTTAAATGCGCAGCCCTCAAACCATATTCACTTTATAGCTCTTAATCCTGTATTTGTGAACAAATGTGGGCACAGAGGACTCAGTTATCCTAATTTTATTTATTATAAATGTTATATCACTGTCTTCGAATGTTTTTTCTATTCATTTATGGTGTTTTTTATTTTTTATTTTGGGGGTATTTGAATTTATTTGAATGTATTTACTTCATAAAGTACCATATTTTCTATATAAATTATGCTTATTTTTATTATTATTTTTTTTTACTACATTAAAATATCATTCCAGTAAGTTCTTAAAGCTAAAACCTAAAGATGAAGTGACTTTGCTGTCACCTGGTGTCTTATTTTGGCTTATTTTAGAATGCTCTAAATTACTTTTTTTCCCCCCCATTCATTTCTATGGGTGCCCATTTTTGACCCAAATACAGTTTTTTAAGGCGTTAAGGAGTTTTTTTCCCCCATTTAACATTGTAAAATTGAGTCAAAAATGTTTTGTGTGTTCAGGAGGAAAACTAGTAGCCAAGTTTTATACCGCTCAGATCAAGGGAATTATTTTTTTTTTAAATAAATCAAAACTATTTTGCCCACATTTGTCCAGAATACGGTTTTAGGGTTAAGAGTCTGTGATTGGATAGTAATTGCAATGATTATTATGTTTCTATCATGTTATATGCTGTTCTTAACCCTAATTGATGGAGTGTTTTCATTTCTGAAGACAAAGCCGAGATTCATCAGACTAAGATTCATCAGACATCAGTGTATACATGTATGCACATTACAAAATTTGGGGTCAGTAATTTTCAAAATAATCTTTTTATAATAAATAAATAAATATTTCATAATATAATAAATAATCAAAAACATTTTTTTTTTTGTCAAACAGACCCCAAAGTTGTGAATGGTATATTGTTTATATATAGTATATAGGGTGATAGTGCATTACTGATAATTATTGCTAATAATCTACCAATAGGCAAGTATCAGCTGATTAATTAACGTCAATTCTGTACATAAAAACCTTGATTGTCTTCACAATAGTGGCATAGTAACCAGTAGTTGTACATGATGAAGTGAGACCTCTAGTGGCTGCTTGACATCTACAAAGAACTGATTATACCTGATCACCATAAGTCACACTAAAAAACAAACACTCTTTAAATATCTGAAATAGATATTTTATTTGATGTTAATGACAAATGTCATCATTTTAGAGTGAGAAAATGTTCCACTTAGTTCTTGCTTTGCATAGATTCACAAAGATTCAGAAAGCTCTGAACATTCGACCACAAATATTTGACAGCCAAATACAGCACAAGCGATGTTGATATCCTTTGTTTCAGTAACATTCCTTTTCACTAACTAAACATGATGCAAAATCATTTTTTGACCTTGTAAAATGTACAGACAAAACAGCACATAATACTTTTATGAAATGACGAGCCTTGGAGGAAAAATTAAAAAAAAGCATTAAAAGTCAAAATCCCAAATTAAAAAGCATTATCCTTTTGCTATTTTCCACTAAAATGAGCAACACCATTTTAAAAAAGAACAACTAACTAAACAGGACAAATACAATCTCTTAAATAAACTCATTAAATCATTTTTGATTTTTAAAGCAGCAGCGGATTCCCTTTCCCCAAATCTGAACACACAGATTATAGTGCAACAAGCAAAACTAACTTTACAGTGTATTTACACATACATCAATCTCTGAGAAAGATTCAACAACACTTTACAAGAAAACATTCGATCTTCAGGTAAAAAGCCCTCTTAAACCCTACAGAAATATTCCTCAGTAGGGATTCATGAACAAATGTGAGAGTGACCATTCCTTTATAGACAGAGCAACACTGAGATCTAGTTGCATTTAATCTAAATGTGTCTCTTATACAAAGAAAAAAAGACAAAGCAACCTATTCAAATTGAGCTGGTTGTGTATTCCCTGGCATGCGAAAACAGATGTAACAAGACTCAATAAATAAAGTTTCACTACAGGCAATATCAGTACAGGCATTTTCAAGTAACCTCAGTATCTTGTTTACAAAACTTATAGGATAGTTCACCCAAAAATGATTTACTCACATGTTGTTCCAAACCTTTATGAGTTTCTTTCTTCTATTGAATGCAAAAGAAGATATTTTAAAGAATGTTGACAGTGGATGAACTCCATTGACTTCCATAGTCATTTTTTTTCATACTATGGCTACCGTCAACTATCTGGTTAGCAACATTCTTCAAAATATCTTCTTTTGCGTTCAACAAGAAGAAAGAAACTCGTACAGATTTGGGACAACTTGAGGGTGAGTACATTTCTGGTTGAACAATCCCTTTAAACACACAAAAAAAAACATAGACAGACAATAGCTAGTTTATAATTATTATTGCTTACGTTCTGCGCTTCTTAAAAGCATGGTAAGTTAAAGGTGATCACAGAAACCATTGCGTTACAGCCTATGATCTACTTACTGAAGGCTTACGATGCTTTTGGGAAGTGCAGACCAGTTCAAGAGTTTACCTCAGTAACCTGACTGGTAACATATAATATGCATAAGATAAAATATGCTAAGATAATGCAAAAAAAAAAAGCATTATTGGAAGTTGCACAATTGAATCATTCCGAAACCTGTGTTAAACGTGACTGCAGCGTGCTTGTGCGTGTTAGGTTAGGAAATTATCTAACACAATTGAAATGTATTTAGTTTTTTTGTAAATATTGGTGTTGTCCAGAGATCTGATAACCTGGTTAAAGGGATACTCCACTTTTTTTTTTTTTTTTTTTTTTTTTGAAATAGGCTCATTTTACAACTCCCTCAGAGTTAAACAGTTGAGTTTTACCGTTTTTGAATCCATTCAGCCGATTTTCTGATATTTGGAAGTATATCAGTAACCAGACATTTTCTGCTCTCATTGACTACCATAGTATATATTTTTTCCTACTATGGAAGTCAATGAGACCAGAAACTGTCTGGTTACTGATATTCTTCCAAATATCAGAAAATCGGCTGAATGGATTCGAAAACGGTAAAACTCAAATGTTTAACTCTGGGGGAGTTGTAAAATGAGCCTATTTCCAAAAAAAGTGGAGTATCCCTTTAAGAATGAAGCACTAAAGTATTTCTAGCTCAATAGACCTTATTCAGAGCAGCGCCATGACAGGTATGAAAGTGAGGCTGTGAGGGATAGACTTATCGTGTTTCCAATGGCATCCGCTGTAAAAAGCTGAATAAAGCTCCTAGATTACTTATAATTTTCCACAGTTTACATTGTCAGGAGTTTCTTGTCAACTGACATTTCTTGGAAATATATTTTTCCAGTGTTTCATGAGCAGAACAATCCGAAAACACATTAAATAACAGTACAGCCCATTGAAGAGATGCAAGTCCCTCACAGCCTCGCTTTCATTCTCATTAAAAATCAAAGATGGCGCTGCCGTGAATAAGGCGTATAGCTGATGTTAAAGACATGTTTTGTCATGTTGTTTAGTACTAATGATGACTAATCCTTATTGTGCCTACAGTGTATTTTACAGGTTCTACAAGAGTTAAATTTCTCCCTTACAGTTTCGATATGATTGTCAAATCTGCACCATTTCAGCATTTAAAGGAGTAGTTCACTTTAAAAAAAAAAACTTTCGCTGATAATTTACTCGCCCCATGTCATCCAAGATATCCACGTCATTCTGTCTTCAGTCGAAAAGAAATTAAGGTTTTTGATGAAAACATTCCAGGATTTTTCTCTATATAATGGACTTCAATGGGAACCAAATGGTTCAAGGTCCAAAAGACACTTTCAGTGCAAACTGTTCATAGGGCTTTAAACGATTTCAGACGATGAATAAGGGTCTTATCAAGCGAAACGATCGCTCATTTTAAAAAAAAAAAAAAAAACAAAGTTTAAGTTTTATAAGCTCAGTTCTGTGATGCACGTTCGTGACTTTCCTGTTCGAACTCATTTATCAAAATGAACAAATCTTTTTTGGTGTCATTTAGTTCATTCAACGAACGAAATGAACGAGTTGACTCTGGAAAAGGTTCATTCATTTTGATGAACGAGTACGAATAGGAGAGTCACGAACGTGCATCACAGAACAGAGCAAGCTTATAAAAACCATTTACTTTAAGGAACTAAACTTTAAAGTGTACCTATTATGGCATTTAAAATGTTCCTAATATTGTTCTGGGAGTCCCCAACAACAATTTTACAAGCATGCAATGACAAAAAACACTTTTGTTGTCTTATAATATGCATTTATTTTTACCTGAATTGCCCTCCGACTCCCATATGAATCGTTTTAGCGAGTCCTTTGTCTAAAACCCGCCTTTGCGTGACGCTAATCTGCGGTGATTGGTCAGATGACCTAGTCAGTTGTGATTCGTATTCTTTGTGCAGAAAAACGGAACTCCTATTACCTTAAATGGGTTCTCAACTCCAGTCCTGCATATTGATCCTCAGCTCGTTAGGATAGAGCCGGCTCGCGAATCCATACTTTATAGCGTTTAGGTTTGTGAAGCAATCATCTTTAAAATGACGCGAACACAGTTTGGGCTATACTTGTGTGGTATAGCAGTACTTGTATATATGAACTGCAGCCACTTAGTCTTCAAATACTCCTCACTTGGCAGGTGAAAAAAGTTCGCTTTTGCGTCGCACTTCAAAACACAGCGTCTCGTCGACATGATTGTTTTCCGAAGCCCAGATCTCGAAAAACGACAGAGTCCAAAAAGGTGCGGTGGGTCCAAACCTCCATGCTCTCAGACCTCCCTGGCCAGCCCAGGCAGGGTGGCCTGTCCTGGGCCAGTTTCAGATTTGCCCGCCACCCCTGGAGCTCCGGTTTTCCCTGGCGTCTCCGAGCGCAATAAGTGGGCGTTTCTTATTCAAATAACTTGTCAAGTTGACGTCAACCAGACAAAGGAAAAGCATCGTTTTTCGAACGATTCATATCAGCGACTCAGAGTCGACTCTTGTTTTTGAGAGACAATAACTTTGTATACGATGAACTTTCATGTTTAAAACTTTGCAGGATGTTTTCGTTCACTTAGATCTATGTTAAATACTACAAGAAGGGCAATTTTCAAAAACCCAAAATAGGTACCCTTTAAGTAACTAAACTTTGTTTTTTGTTTTTTTTAAATGAGCGATTGTTTCGCTGGATAAGACCCTTATTCATCGTCTGGAATCGTTTAAAGCCCTTTGAACAGTTTGCACTGAAACTGTCTTTTGGACCTTGAACCATTTGGTTCCCATTGAAGTCCATTATATGGAAAAAAATCCTGGAATGTTTTCAACAAAAACCTTAATTTCTTTTCGACTGAAGAAAGCAAGACATGGACATCTTGGGTGACATGGGGTGAGTAAATTATCAGCAAACGTTTTTTGAAAAGTGAACTACTCCTTTAAAGGAACAGTTCATCTGACAATAAAAAAGGCAGTCATCATTTACTCAACCTGTATTCCCAAACCTGTCAGACTTTTTCCATGTGTGGGTGAACTGTTCCTTTAACATTTTGCATGTGTACAATACAACAACACGCGTTTTGCACTTCATTCAAGTAAAGGTTCATCGTCAGCGTCGTCGTCATCTAACTCCAAGCGGGCGAATGGACGTGAAGGCGAGGCATCTCTGTTCTTTATCAGCTTAAATAGGCAGGTGAAGGTGGTCAGGATTATTAAAACACCAATGACGATGCCCACCGCTAATGCTAGCTCTCCGCACTGCTCGTTGACTAGCGCACAGCGCACGTGAGCGAAGCTGCCGTTGTTGGGCTTTGGAGAGATGCCAATGAGGTGGCACATGAGTGGGTAGAGATCCACGCTGTTAAAGCTAGACATCTTGTAGCCTTTACGAAACGCAGGCCCATGGGCGGCTAAGAAGGGGTGCATGCTGGGAAGCGTATTGTCATAGCCATGATCGCCCACTGCAGAACACAAGAAAAAGATGAAAAACATTTAAAGCGCCTCTATTATGCTTTTTCAGATATCAACTTGTATCTAGTGTGTAATATAGCAGTTTGTGAATGTAGAAGTTTCAAAGATCACAATATTGGTTGGCGGTGTCCGAAAATACCCCCTATCCCCCTTAAAGGGATAGTTCACTTTGAAATTAATTGTTGGAATGTTTTAGCTTACCTCAAGGGCATCCAAAATGTAGGTGTCTTTGTTTCCGCAGTAGTTTCAATTTTGATATTTTTAGGTCAAACCGTTCTTATCTGTCAGTCATATAATGGAGGTCTATGGTCACCACCTCAAAGAGCATGCACAGAGAAGTCCAAATTAAACATGAATTAATGACTCGTAAATGTAAGTACACACTGATGGCCTAAGACACGAAACGAGTGGTTTGAGTGAGAAAACAAACAGTATTTATATCGTTTTTACCTCTTGTAACCACAACAACATCCAAGTGATCTGAAAGCGTGGGCGCTTCGGTCTGCGCAAGCGCTGCAAAGCAGCAGAAGTGATCTCTCGTGTGTGTACGTCACTCATTGTTTACACAGAGATTTCAGAAGTTTTAACCTTCACTGTGAAGATGTAAACATATTTAGATATACAGGAAAATGCAATGGAAGACGATTTCGATATATCAACAGACAACGTTGATTTTTATTTTCACAGACCGAAGCGCCCTCGCCCTCTGATCAACTGGATATTGCTGTGGTTACAAGAGGTAAAAACGATGATAAACATTGTTCGTTTTCTCACACAAACCGCTCGTTTCGTGTCTTAGGCCATCAATGTGTACTTACATTTACGAGTCATTAAATCATGTTTCATTTTGACTTCTCTGCGTATGCTCTTTGAGGTGGTGACCATAGACCTCCATTATATGACTCTCAGACAAGAACGGTTTGACCTAAAAATATCAAAATTGAAAATACTGCGGAAACAAAGACTCCTACATATTGGATGCCCTCGAGGTAAGCTAAAACATACCAAAAATTAATTTCAAAGTGAACTATCCCTTTAAATACCGACTATTTGAGGGAATGGCCATTTGTAGTGGTGTCTGAAACTATAGTGTACATTATCGAGGGCACTTATTCAACACCACAATGCACCACAATAACAAGTGTACAACTGATGTACGCTCAACATCTAGAGAATACCCATAATGCACTGTGACGGTTGCACAAAATAAATTCCTTGAATCATCTATCCATCTAATTTCCGGTAACACTTTATAATAAGGTTCATTAGTTTACATTAGTTAATGCATTACAATGAGCATTACAAAAAATGCATTACATTTGTTACAGTGAAGACTAAAAACTTTACTTTTTAAAGTTTTTTTTAAATATTTTTATTCATTCATTTTCATAATAATTTTTCATAATAATAATTTTTAATTATATTTTACCTAGAGGTATGTGTGCAATGCCACGTTCACTGAGAGAGATGTTCCAATGATGATGATACATTAAATGTGTACATGTTAAAGGAATGTTTCAACTAGTGCAAATGTACTACTAATGTACACACTGAAGAAATAGTTTCTTAATGTGGAAAGTGGATTGCACCATGTGCATTAGGTATACCTTTCAACTTTAAACATAAGCAACTTGTTTTTCTACCTTACAAGGAAGTTGTACTGTACATCTCTCTGTGTATAAAATCTCTCTGTATATAAGCTCAATCTTACTTTACCAGTTCAGAGAAACTATGCAAAAGCAGCAGGCTTTCTGGCACACTCAGTGTCCAAAATCGATCACTTGTTTTCATTCCCTCCTTCAAGTGGACTATATTAGTGGAGTAATGTAGGGAACAGTGAGTGAGAGTTTAGATTGTCTCTCAAGAGAAAGATTGTAGGAGACTTCTAAAAATAATTAGAAATGTTTAAAATGGTAATAGAGTATCAACACAAACTTGCCACGATAACAATGCAAGTGATGCTTGCCTTTGCAAAAACCATTAATTCATTATTTTTTAAAGAATTAAATAGTAAATATTTTTAACATGGACGTATATATCAAAATACGATTTCAAGGCAAATGTAACCGTAACAATTACTAACTGCTTTCAAGGAATACTTACGTCTTGGGAGTTTGCCATGTTTGACAATCGTCCAGCCTTCATCTGCCACCAAAATGATTGGCTGAATCCTTTCGTTGTTTTTATAGTGCAGCCTGTCAGGAACATCATCCTTCAGGTACACCTTCATGTGATTGTGACAAATGGACAGGTTTTGGTATACGGTGGAATTATCTGTAAGTAAATAAATAAAAATATAACTATGAGGGAAAAATACAAGGTGGAAGTGAAATACCAGGTATAATCTGTAGACTTTCTCTGTGCTGATTTTGTTAGGAAGGAAGGAAGTGTGTGTGTGTGTGTGTATATATATATTAGGGCTGTCAAACGATTAATCGCGATTAATCGCATCCAAAATAAAAGTTTGTGTTTACAGAATATATGTGGGCGTAGTGTGTATAATTATTTTGTATATATAAATAGACACACATGCATGTATATATTTAAGAAAAATGTGTTCTTAATATATCAAATATTTATATTTATACATAATATTAATTATGTATAAATATATAGAAAGTATATACTTTCAGATTTTTCTTCTTATTCATGTATATATTTAAGAAAAACGTGTTCTTAATATATCAAATATTTATATTTATACATAATATTAATTATGTATAAATATATAGAAAGTATATACTTTCAGATTTTTCTTAAATATATACATGCATATGTGTGTATTTATATATACAAAATAATTATACACACTACGCCCACATATATTACGTAAACACAGACTTTTATTTTGAATGCGATTAATTGTGATTAATCGTTTGACAGCCCTAATATATATAATATACACAGTACACACACACACACACGCACACACACACACATATATATATACACACACACACACACACATATATATATATGTGTGTGTGTGTGTGTGTGTGTGTGTGTGTGTAATTTAACCACTATGATCTCTTAAAAAACAAGCTAAAAAGATGAATGGCAAAATGAATAGCAAAAGTAATCCAATTAGCATAAATAAAAAAAGTTAAAATTAAATTAAAATAAAGTGGTATTCCTAAAGAGACCCCAGCTCAAACATTAATTTTGTTCTATTTTTTTCCACACAAACTTTGGAAAAAAAATATATTTTTGGCACTCAGACAGGTATGTTCTATGTAGGCTAAATGTTTTGACAAGGAAATGAGATTTCTAGTTTCAACAATATTTGTGCTTCAGGAATTCCCCTTTAACAATAAAAGTATCAGCTGTATGCAAAGTGGGCAAAATTTGGTTTCTGACCACTGAAAATGTGCACAATTTACTCTTACAGCCACACTGAGACCCCCATATCTCTGGGATTGAACCTTATAGGGCCTTAGATACTGTACCAAAATAAATGTTTAGTAAGCAAAATCTAAAATAATTTTAAGATATCTTAAATTCTTCTCGGGCTCACAAAAAGTGGTATTGTCAACATTGGCATATAATGCAACAAAGATAGCTTAAGTCAACAGTTTTTACTAGTAAAAAAAATGTTGATGCTGTCATTTTTGTAACGCAATTCTTCAAGTAAATATTCATCCAAGACATTTAGTATTTTGACTTTTGTTTGCCTTTCTTCAGAAAAAAATTACTAACAACATAAAAAAAAAAAGACTCAGGGAAGTTTTCAAAATCTGGTTGATTTGACGGATTGATCTCCAAACAGAAGGAAGGATGGAAGGAAGGTTTTTGAAGACAGAGTGTGATGGAGTGGGTCACATTTAATTTAAAAAAAAAATATATATATATATATATATATATATATATATATATATATATATATGAACAGGCGTGTAGTCTTTCTTTACGAATGGACCTCTTTCTTGTCAGGCCTTAAAATGTATAATACATAATTATTTATCGCTTCCGCGTAGCCATGTGAACTGGAATTATTTTGACAACGTAATTTTCACAACAGTTTTTTCCATTAAGAGTTTCAATCAACATTATTTCCACTAATTCATGTGTGAAAATGATTCTCCAAGCTCCTCCCAAACATTATTTCACAGTTTGAGTCTGATGAATCTTGACATTGTCCTCCTGGAATATGGCCACATTGTGTCTTACCACATGGTTGTTTAAGAATTGAAAAGCTACAAACTCCATCAATTAGGGTTAGAAGAACTGCTGCCAAACATATAACATGATAGAAACATAATAATCACTGCAATAATGATCCAAACAAATTTTTTTGACCGGGCATAATATATAATATATCACAGTTCATGTTGTTAAAAGTGATTTAAATGGAGTATCGATGACAAATATTACCTTCCAGAGGAATGATGGCAGCCACAGGAGTGAGATCCACTACTGCATAGCTGCTCGGAGTGATGCATTTATCCAGTTCAATAAGACGCTCTTGAGAACACTGGGTCATCCCATGATCGCTAGTGATGATGACATTTATTTTCCCCCATAATCCTGTTTTGTTGAGGTGCTCTATCATAAAACCTATGTGACTATCCACCTCCTTCAAAGCCTTGGCCATCTCAGTGGTGTTCTCCGGGCCATACTTGTGGCCGCTCCAGTCGGGTTCTTCCCAGTACAGAGAGGCAAACTTAACAGATCTGTCCTCCGTCATCCACTGTGTGAGGTTCCCCAGCCTTGCTTGGAAGCTCACCTTTGAGTCGTATTCAAATTTGTATTTTAACGTGTGGTTGTGAATATTCACGTCTGTTCCTGGCCACATAGCGGACGCTGCCCTGTAGCCATTCTCCTCCACCGACAACCAGATGGGAACGGCTTCGTCCCACCAGAAAGGGTCACTGTCATTTTGAATAGAGAAATGCTTTTTCGACACTGGGTCATACATAATACTGGCAAGCATCCCGTGGCTCTCCGCGTACAGCCCTGTGACGAGACTGTAATGATTGGGAAAGGTTTTGGTCGTGAACACATTGGTTAGCTCACGTACAAGGACGCCGTCGGAGAAGAACTTTTCCAGATTGGGAAATGGGTATTTGTTTAGATAGTCTGCTCGAAAGCCATCAAAAGACACCAGGAGGAGTGCCGGCGCTTCACTGCCATTCTCCAGCGCTGAAAGGGTTAATCCACACCAGGCGACGAGAGCGCACAGATAAACGCTGATCTGCATCCTGTGGCTGGGGATGTGGAAGTCACTTTCTGCTATGTGAATATACAAAAGCAAGTTATAACAGACAGACTATCTTTTGTGTAAGTCACGTAATTACATGATTTTTTTTTACCCACAAGCCCTCCCTCCAACAAATGCTCTTTTCAGCAGTCTACAATGTTAATTAACTTGTGACTGTTACAAACCATTACCAACCCACCCTGAAATTCAGCGCATGCAACACTTGCACATCATCTCCAAAAAAAAGAAAAAAAAAAGAAAAAAAAAGCATATTAGGGTTAGTAATGGTGCTGTAACAACTAATCAATAAAATTGATAATGAAAATAATTGAACATAATGTTTAATTGCGCATAGTCTACATAGATGCATTTACTGTTGTCTTTTTAAGTTGCACGCCGTTTGGACAAAGGACAGGTTTTGGTATCATTTCATACGTTTATTCAAATGAATTATTTTCAAAGAATATTATTTGTAATACATATTTATTTTAAATCTGATTTGTTGATTAATCAAAGAAATAATCAACAGATTAATTGATTAACAAAATAATAATAATTGAAACATTTCTTTTTATTCTTTTTTTTACATCCAAAGTTAATTGACTAGCCTACAGTTGTGTTGAAGTCTAGTGTTGTCAAACCATTACACAATCTATATTAAAACTTACTTTATTTTTTTCACCTTTCATAATTTCCAGCAGTCAAAAGTGCTAAAAGTGTGTATGAAATCACCAAATTCAAAATTAGAATATCGTGATTTTTAAAGCTGTAAGCCATATCAAAATTATAACAAATAAAGGCTTGAAATATCTCACTTTGGATGTACAAGTCTATATAATATATTAGTTTCACCCTTTAAGCTGAATTACGAAATAAATGAACTTTTGCATGATATTCAAATTTTTCAAGTTTCACCTGTTTATGATAGGTGTGTAAATATGTCAAAGTGCAGATGCTCATGTAAACAATGAGAGTATGTATACGTAAAATATGTACAACTTCTAAGTAATTTCTTTGTTTAACTTCTATGTGTTTATGTAAAAAGGAAGTGATACAGGAAGCGCCAGAGGACAAAACGTGGTTGTAAAAATAAATACTAATGTTGAGCAGGTGCATAACATACAGAGTTGTGGATCAAACTTACTGGAGCTGATCAATAATCAATACAGGCCTATAATATAAATATGTCGGTCCTTTCGATGGAAAATAGTTAAAAAATAAACTACAAAAAGAGCAAACAACAAGGAAATAATTGACAGTCTAGCTCTGAATGCCGATGATCACATTACTGATTTTGACCACAAGATTACGTTTTTTTTTTTTGGCCAAACTTAGCTATCAAGGAAGCCGAAAAGGACGAAATAATAACGTACCTTTCGACTCGGGACGTTAGAACGCGTTTATATCAACTCCAGTCACATTAAATTCTTCGATGATGTCGAGTTGTTTTATAAAGTCAGATTATGTTCTGGACTTGATGCAGTTTATTTCTTGCGCTTCCTCAAACACAATGCCCACATGACGTCATTGCATGACTGACAGATCCATCAGCCAATGAAAGCGAGGGACGTCCCACTGCAGGTGCTCTTCTCGCTCTCAGCACCTTTTTTGATACCTTGCATACGACAGTTTCTAGCACAAATAACGTTAAAAACTATGCATCCTTTAAATTTGTCTTAAATTGTAATAATTCAAAATAATCTTTCTCTTTCAAAAGTAAAATTATCGTATTTTTAGCTTTTGGATAAACACATGAACAAAAAAAATGAAATCTTAAAAGTGTGTGTCATTTGACTTTTGACTTCCAAAAAGATTTTCAAAACAAATCTAGCGCTTGTGTTGCTTTAGTAGGCTACAGCTGACAATTGCGCACTTAAAAAACGCGTCCTGTAAAAACGTTAAGGCGCGTTCGCTGACAGAAACGTGTTGAACCGCTTTAAAGTGGTGATTACGTTTACATTGTGTTTCAGGACGCAAAAACATAGGAACATCATTTCTTGTCTGTATGGTATGGATGGACGCCCTGCGTTTGACGCACAAAACGTTCCTATGTGACGCGACGCTCTCACTGCAAACGATGGAATCCCGGCGCTGACCAATCATAGCGCTCGTATGCGCGACGCGTCTGTCTGAAGTGACATCAGCAGGACCAATGAAAGACCTCGTTTACGCGACGCGGCACGTTCGCGTTCATTTGCAGGAGATGGGGTTTGACTCACTCACTAAACGCGGTTTGTGAAGGTAGGTTGTTATTTAAACATTTTGTCCCTCATATCTCCATAATAACATAACGGGGGATCACTAGTGGTCTTCACGAGCGCTGTTATTGAAACGCAGTTCTAAAAGTGGCTTTTTCTCTCCTCAATGTTTCTTGTTACTGATTGTAAATGTCGTCACGGCTGCATTCGAGCTTTTCACCCTGTAAGTAAATATGGGTTAAAGTTTTTTAAAAGATATGTGTATGCATTAAGGCTGTTCTTTGAACTAAAGGGATCTTTCACGAGGTTTCTTCCTAAACTACACACATCAGGTGCAGGTTAGTTATTCTTTCCACCTGGTTTGAATCAAAGTGCCATAGAAAAGAGAGAAAGCCTTCCATTTTGTAACTGTCAAGTGCACTATGTGTTATTTGTGTGTTGTTGTTGTTGTTTTTTTAATGAAAAATATTGTTTAAAAAAAGTTATATTATTAAAATGAATTGTTTTTTAAACAAATAATATTTACATAGCTCAATTATGATATTTAAAATATTTTTATAATTATTTGAAATATTTTTTTTCCCATAATGCTACTGTCATACTCTCCCCCCCCCCATAATGCTAATGTAAATAAATAAATTAATTGTTAAAATATTATAAAAAGCTATTTTTATATTTTAAATATTCAAATTTACCTGTAAAATAATTAATGGTTACACTTTGTTTTTAAGATGTTTTTTTTTATATTTTATACATTCAAATACATTTTATGAATTTATACATTCAGGTACTGAGTAATAATTTGGTTTGGTTTTGGGTAAGTTGCATGCAATTATGCATCATTTAGAGTTATTACTATAATAACTAAATAGAACATATAACAGTGACACTGTAAAATAAAGTGCTACCGAATTAATAATTTATTTATTTTAAAAATATATGTATTATATATAAATAATATTTATATATAAGTTGGGATGAATTGTGAACTAGAGATACTTTCTTGGCAGTTTTCATGAGATTCCCTCATCTGAGTGGTTTTGGCATCATGAAAAGTGTCAACACATACTCTGCATGTTCTCATTATACTTGCGCCAAAAACACAGATCTTCTTTTTGATGGACAGCATCCCGTTGCTCAGCGTAATGGTGACTTTTCTACGAACCAGGTCATCGGAAAAACACTGAGCAACGGGAAACGTTTTGTGGCCATTCCATTTCCCACATTTTTAGCCAACTTTTTCACCAGTTGGTCCTCCAAGCATCATGAATTCCTAATATAGTGAGTTCCATAAACTCACACAGCTTTGTGGAAAGTCTGCCTCTATTAAAGGACCGGGACATACTGTTCACAATGTGATGCTATGAGATGATAAAAGCTTAAGGGCCAGTTTTGGAGTTTGTTTGGTGAAGTGTGCGTGCTCTGGTTGATGACGAGAACTAGGCTTGCTCAGAGACGGCGGGACTCGAGGGGTTCCCAGTTTAGCAGGCGTCAGCTGCTGTGTCCTAGTTCCATTGCTCAACCTCAACCACAGGAATATGGAGTCCAGCAGACTGGGACTGATATCATAAACAATCTGCTTATAGATGACATATGTGAAGTATTAGATCTTTTATGATGTGATCATTTAAACTTCCCTCAGTCTGGGACAAACCGTTCTGCTTGTCAAGAAATTGTAAAATAATGCTAACGTAATTTGATCATATTTAGAACCAATCCTAAAATGACCCTTAAGTGATACTGTCGCTAGAGGTACACTGAATGAAAATGGTGTGGGATTTACTTTTAAGCAATTTTCTCTCAAAAATTACTAGTACATTTTTATAAATAATTTAATAGAAATGGCAAGTAACATGAAATTTTGGAGTAGAAAACCTGGAACAGTGTTTTCTTGTAAAATGACGGCAAAAATGGTTTTTGAGTTTTGTCTTGTTACAAATATCGAAACATTCTTAAATCAAAGTAGGCCTACATTTAGAAGAAAAATGACTTTAAGACTTATTTTCTGTAAAAAGTATCAAGATGAAGCGAGTTTATTCTTAAATCAAGAAGAAATATCTGAAAAATAAACTTAATTCAAAGGAAAAACCAGATTATTTCAGAAAACAAGACTTAATATCATGTCATTTTGCTTCTCAAGATAAAGAGATAGTTCACCCGAAAATGACAATTCTGTCATCATTTCCTCACTCTCAAGTTGTTTCAAATCTCTGTGATTACCAAACCAAACAGTTGATGGTACTGTGGAAGTCAATAGGGTTCGTCAACTCTTTGGTTTCCCATGTTCTTCAAAATATATATTTTGTATATATATTCAACAGAAGAAAGAAACTCCTAGAGGTTTGGAACAACTTAGGGGTAAGCAAATGATGACAGAATTTTAATATTTTGGTAAACTATCCCTTAGAATGAAGATACTTGTACTGAAAAACAAGACAAAAACTTGACAAGACACTACAACAGTATATATATATATATATATATATATATATAGTTCAGATACAAAAGCCTCTAAGTGCCATTTGAAATTTTTCTTCTAGAATGAAAATCTTTATCAAGCTTGTATATTTAAGTTGATTAATTTCACTTAAATGACAATTAATAGGTAATCTTCATTGCCTATTACCTCTATATATATATATATATATATATATAAACACACACAGTATATGTGTATGTTGGAATCTCCTGATCATAATGAAGTAACTGCACAATATAATTGTTCAAATCACCTTTGTAAAAAGCATAGACAGTTTTCAACACATATATTCAATCAGAAATCTTTTGTGCAGTTTACAATGAATCGGTTCATCTACACTCTAGAAAATCCTGGGTTGTTTTAACCCAAATTTGGGTAAAATATGGACAAACCCAAATGTTGGGTTAAAAATGTAATTTAAAAAATGTACCGTTGAAAGTTGAAGTTGAATGACATTTTTAACCCAACATTTCAGTTTGTCCATATTTTACCCAAATTTGGGTTAAAACAACCCAGGATTTTCTAGAGTGTATTTCTACAAAAGGTTCATTCATGTTGCGTCATATGATGGCAATTTGGGTTTCTTCTGTCCAGGTCATCTAGAACAAATTGCATGTTTGTTTCCAGAAGTGTAAAGAGCATCAGAAAACCATTCTTGAGTAAAAGTACAGACCTTACAGAGAAATTTACTCCGTTGCAAGTTACAAGTCACCAATAGAAACTGAGTAAAAGTCAGAGTATCTGATTTTAACAGTGTTTTGCCTGAACTGAATGCAGGTTAAAAGATGCAATAGTCCTCAACACCTAAGAGACATGTTTGCCAGTGGAAAACAAGAAACAGTTGATTTGTGAGGAAAGCGATTTTTAAAATCGAAATAAAACGGAACCTCAAAATTGCAATAAGTCAAGGTTGACACAACAGCCTCTTAAATGTCTTACAAACACTCAAGTCTCAGTTAAGCTCGAGTGCTCAAAAATGATAAATGCATATAATTTAAAAAGGTCTCTTCAGTATAACAAATAAATAAAATAATGTTAGGTACAATTAAAGTCAAAGCCTTGTCCAAGTCAGTAGCCTTGTTGAGTAAGGGTAAAACGCACGAGATACAGTACCTTCAATGCCCTGAAGATGGCGATATCACTTCTTCTGTGGCAGAAATAAACTGCTGCAGAAAGTTAAGTGTCATGCTAAATGTGACCAGTAAATGCTTTAATCTTCAGAAATGCATTGGAGTAAAGAGTACAGATACTTATGCAAAAATGTCGTCAACTTAAGAGTACAAGTTGTGAATATTCCTGATACTCGGAAACTACAAAGCAGCCAAAAATATACTTGAGTATCATCACTGATTACATTTGCTCAAATCCTTTACACAACTTTTTGTTTCTAAGATATATCGACCCATTTCCTTTGTCTGTTTGCTTTCTCTGATCCAGGATTAGTGCTTGTCATTTCTCAAGTCAATGATGAGTCAAGAACAAAGCTACAAGGAAGTAGATATTCTGAAAGAAGACTAACTAGTAAAACAAGTGTTAGTGAACTTGCTGAAAGTCTGTCCTCATTACAGATCTGCACAGGTATGTTTCATTTACAAGACGATTTGTAGATTATAAGATAGTTTATCACATTTGAGCACACAATAGATTTCAGTATTCACTTTTTGCATGGTATGATGAATTTGTGTTTCTATTATATTTCAGATCATAATCATAATTTCAAGAGTCTCAGGACTGAAACTTCTGCAATTCTAGTTTTGAGAGCCTCTAGAAAGCTGCTAAAGAACATCGACGCCGTTTTTAAAACATATCGTCTTTAATAATAAATCTTAACTAATGTGTGTTATGAAAGTATTTGCGTTTTGGTACATTCATGAAATCTGTGCATATTTTGGCTTTAAATCCGGGACAGTTGCTGGAGCCATCCAGGTCTCTTGAACAATTTCCAACAGTGATGTTGGACTGCCAACTTTTCCCACTTTTCCAGTGAATGATTTTTAGTTTCCCTGCAAGTGAAGAGGAAATGTCCCTAAAGCCAATGGCAGTGTCACAAGGCGATAAGCCCTTAAAAAGCCCAGAAAGCCTTGCAGCGCAGGACGACCACCTCTCCAGTTTGAAGGCTTTGACTGAGAAGCTGAAACTCGAGACCGGAAAGCCGTCTTCCCTGGACTGGAGAGCTCAGCTGGAGGAGATGCTCGCCCAGAGCCACAGAGTCTCGGAGACACCGGGTGACACGGACAAACACAAAACATCAGGTCCTCTTCAGCGGGCCAAGCCGTCACTGGAAGCTGGTGTGATCCATAAAGGGAGGCAACCATCAGGGAACAGACTGGGATTTGGAAGTATAGACCAAGCATTGGAGTGGCTCAAGAAAGATCTGGTGAGTTTTGCATCTTTGTTTCTGTTTAAATGAATTATAAACAGGTGAATAAAACTGTTTGTTGTATTTGTGGGGTGAAAAAAACTATTAACCAATATATAAACTATATAAAACAAATGCATAAAAGTGTCTGTATATGAAGAGTTTGGTTCCAAAACGCTATAAATCCATTTTGATGAATTTGAGTAAAACTGTGTTTTCTTTAGCAAGAAAATGGGAAGATGAAAAACACTATTTTCAGTTTCAAATTTTCACATAGCATTTGTAGGTTATAATATCAATAAAAAATTAAATCCATGTTTTGATTTTCGAAGATTTATTATAAAAACAGATTATTTTTCCCCAAAATGCAATAAATCCATTAACTTATATTTTTCAAAATGCAATTAATCAAAAAACTTTTATACACATTGAATTTCTTGTGTAATCCTATAAATCCATTGCTTTAATAAAACAATATTCTGTAACACTTTAAGGGTACAGGTCATGAATTATCATGAATTCACAGATAAAATGAATCATGCATGAATTATGCATTCATTCATTCATTATTTTCATCAGGAACTAACAACATTTTTTTTTAACAGTTCAACGTTTTTCATTCATGACTTCATGGATGAACAACACCTTAAGTGTAAAACATTAATTAAGATGAGCACATCATCATGAATTATGATTTATTAAGCATGATCTAACGTTACTTCTGCATATCGCTGTTGTCAACCTTGGGATGTCGCCGCTGAGCTTTTTTTGACGGCGATCAGCTGTAAAATGGCTTGGTCCTGCTCGGTTTTCGTTGACTTTGAATAAAACAACTGAAAGTTTTTCTAAAGATCCCTGGGGTCAGTGTGCCAGCGTGACAGAAGTTTGATGCTGTCGCGTGAGAACAAGCAACAGCCGGCATTTCCGTTACTGTTTACATTGCGTGGAATGGTGCGTTGTGAGGTTAAGTGGATATGTTACATTTTGCAGAAAAGGGAGACTGGCGTTTGTCGCGGTTTGGAAAGAAAGGGAGAAAACATTACATAATAACACGGCGGATATCGCATTTTACGTCAAATTAAACATTGTTTTGTATCTGGTCAGTGACTCATTTTTTTAAAAAATGGCGTTTATCGCGTTTTGGAACCAAACTCTTCATATACTGTACATTACCAGTCAAAAGTCTCTTCTGTTAACCAAGGTTACATATGAAGAGTTCAGATGCAAAAGCCTCTAAGTGCCATTTGACATTTTCTTCTAAAATGATCATTTTTATCAAGCTTGTATATTTAAGTTCAGTAATTTCACTTAAATGGCAATGAAGATTACCTATTAATTGTCATTTAAGTGAAATTACTGAACTTAAATATACAAGTTTGATAAAAATGGTCATTTTAGAAGAAAACTTCAAATGGCATTTAGAGGCTTTTGCATCTGAACTCTTCATATATTTGATCAAAAATAGTGGAACAGTAAAATTGTGAAATATTGTTACAATTCTAACTTTTTTCTCTTTGAATATTTTTTAAAATATAATTTATTCTTGATGGCAAAGCTGGATTTCCAGCATCATTACTCCAGAATTCAGTATCACATGATCCTTCAGAAATCA
This sequence comes from Cyprinella venusta, assembly GCA_038021265.1. Taxonomy (NCBI): domain Eukaryota; kingdom Metazoa; phylum Chordata; class Actinopteri; order Cypriniformes; family Leuciscidae; genus Cyprinella; species Cyprinella venusta. Next base: position 24,614,374 of record CM075875.1, on the reverse strand, counting down.
TTCTAATATATTGATTTGCTGCTGAAGAAACATTTCTTCTTATTATTAATGTTGAAAGCAGTTGTGCTGTGGAAATTATACATTTTTTTTCAGGATTCTTTGATAAATGGAAAGTTCAAAAGAACATAATTTGTAACATTATAAATGCCTTCACTGCCAATTTAATGTCATTGCTCTAGAAAAGTTTTCAGTCGAAAAGAAATTAAGGTTTTTGATGAAAACATTCCAGGATTTTCTCCATATAATGGACTTCAATGGGAACCAAACGGTTCAAAGTCCAAATGAGAGTTTCAGTGCAGCTTCAAATGGCTTTAAATGACATCAGACGATGAATAAGGGTCTTAACTAGGACCTTTCAAGTCATGACTCGAAAAAAGATTTGTTAATTTTGATGAACAAGTTCGAACAGGAGAGTCACGAACGCTCATCACAGAACAGTGCAAGGCGAGCATTTGTGCTTATAAAACTTAAACTTTTTTATATATTTTTTAACCGATTTTTGACCAATTTTGACGGATCGTTTCGCTAGATAAGACCCTTATTCATCGTCTGGTGTCTTCAAGCCCTTTGAAGCTGCACTGAAACTCTCATTTGGACTTTGAACCGTTTGGTTCCCATTGAAGTCCATTATATGGAGAAAATCCTGGAATGTTTCCATCAAAAGCCTTAATTTCTTTCGACTGAAGAAAGAAAGACATGGACATCTTGGATGACATGGGGGTGTGTAAATTATCAGCAAAAGTTTTTTTTTAAAGTGAACTACTCCTTTAATCAGTTCGGCGAGGGTGTTGCCACCAACTAGTGTAAACAATATAAAGATCAATATAGATCTGCTTTACAGCTGAAACAAACTTTGATGCATTCATTCCTGTTATCTCTGTAAAGCTGCGTTGAAACAATCTGTATTGTAAAAAGCACTAACTAAACAGTGACTTGACTTAAAGTGCCAGGGAAAGTTTTAACAGTGTTTCTCTTATGTGTATTCAAGCTTCAGTAACTGTTTACCTTCTTTATTCCTTTTATTGCAGGCAGAGATGCGTTTACAGGACCAGCAGCTCGCACGTCAGCTAATGCACCTGCGCACTGATATTAACAACCAGAGAATCGTGCAGACGTGTAGCCAACATCGCAAGATGCTGAACGACGCCACGTTTGAGCTGGAGGAGCGAGACGATATGTCCGATTTATGTGACGTTCCCATGTCTCCCGGATTAGGCCTGTCCTCGACACTCAAGGTCATCGGGGTCACCAAGATGAACATCAACTCTCGGCGGTTCTCCCTGTGCTAACAGCAGTCTTTTTATCTTAAAGGGGTCATGACATGGTATTGAGGTTAACTTGTATAACTAAATTTTTTAGGCACAAAAAAACATATGCGGTAAAATGACCTTCATTCTGACCTTTTAAGGGGCGACTACTTTAAAGGAATACTCCACCGGGTTTTCATATTAAACTATGTTATTCCCTTAACTAAGACGAGTTGATGCATACCTCTGTCGTCTCAGTGCGTGCACTTTATCGCTCTGTATTGCCACAAAACTATGTTAGCACTTAGCTTAGCCCAGTGCATTAAATATGGGCCAAAAAGAGAAGCGACCAAACACTTCCTCGTTTTCCCTATTTAAACACAGTTACTCGATTAGTGTAACTCGACCTAGGCTGGTGACACAGAATAAAGCGTTGTGTTTTTCTAAGCGTTTAAAATTGATGACTATATTGTATGGCGGAATACCATAAAAAGTGCTTTAGAGCACGGTAAGAGGACTTTTCACGAGTGAAGGTATTATTGCGCCAAGTCGAAATGCTCTAAAGCACTTTTTATGGTATTCCGCCATACAATATAGTCATCAATTTTAAACGCTTAGAAAAACACGTTTTATTCTGTGTCACCAGCCCAGGTCGAGTTAATCGAGTAACTGTGTTTAAATAGGGAAAACGAGGAAGTGTTTGGTCGCTTCTCTTTTTGGCCCATATTTAATGCACTGGGCTAAGCTAAGTGCTAACATAGTTTTGTGGCAATACAGAGCGATAAAGTGCACGCACTGAGACGAGAGAGGTATGCATCAACTCGTCTTAGTTAAGGGAATAACATAGTTTAATATGAAAACCCGGTGGAGTATCCCTTTAAGGCTTTTCAGTAAATATTATGATTGGCTAACATCATTGCATAGTAAACAGTATCAATGCCCACTCGCTATTGCACATACGTGTTTTGAAAACATTATCCATATAAAACCGTCATTTACAGACAAAGCATTATTAAATCATTTACTTACGGTTTGTGATGCATCCAATTCAGTGGGATAGTACAGCTTCATCTTTTAACAAAAGTTTCTTTGCAAACTCCATTACACTGTGCCTTGTTTACAAAACAATCTGCAGTCAGATGCTCCGAACAAACATATAATCAGGGCTTGATATTCACTTTTTCGCTCTCCAGCCACTGTGGCTTTTGGTTTTCCAGTTACTAGCCACTCAGCATTTTCACTGCTAGATATAGATATTTTTAATATTGTCACGTAATTTGGTAGCAGATATTAGGCTGCTGTCACTTTAGGACATGACACAAATCCAATATACTGTTACACATTAGTTTTCTTTCTCAACTGTTTACGTTCACATCTCAGCAACTCGCTGTCGGAGGGATGAGAGAGCGAGAAAGAGACGCTGGTATTTCGTATCAATTCTGCAGAAAATGAGTATCGGGAGCATTTCAGATATTTAAGTATCGGCAGTGTTGGGGAGTAGTTAACTACAAGTAGCGGCGCTACTAACTTAACTACATTTTTCAGTAGCTCAGTTGCTTTTTAAACAGTGTAGCTTTTCCAGTAGCTAACTACTTTTTGCAGCAAGTAGCGGTGTAGCGCGAGCAAAAGCTACATTGCGTTTGTCGAGCCTGCGCGAATCAGCGCGATGCAAGGATATTCTTCTTCTTGTTAGATTACAAACTCATTTTTTTGCCATTACCGCCACCTGTTGTTTAATCACGCATCTTGCGGCTAACGGTTCACTGACGTAAAGAAGTGCGTTGACACACCCATATTATGATTATCCATGATGGAGCAAGACGTGACGGCAGATTTGGAGAAACAACTAACGTCAATTACCCGTGGCCTTATTTGTCCAAGCTAAATCGGTATTTTTGAGAAAATGTTCTAAATGCAATTTATGTTGAATGTAGGCCTATATTTTGTTCTTGCAATGTTGTAGGCTATTTGTTGCAATTTTGCACTTTTGACAAACAGTCTGAGATATTTGAGTGTTGTGTGTAAAAAAACAATACTCTATGAAATCATAATTGTATTGCATTGTTTTAAACACTAAATATTTTAATTAAGGCGAGACATGGCAGGCAAAAACATCGTTTTTTTTTCACTGGTCAATTTTGAGATTTTGGGATATTTGTCTTCAATAACATGTCTTCTTTCAGACTTGAGGTGAAAAAAAGTCCGAAATACACATTTAGGTCTTTATTTTACTACACTTTGTATGTTTGCGTCTGTAGATTTCTCATAAATTCTTCAAAAGTTGTCGTTATAAATCATCCTGCTGCTCCGCGATCGCGATCTGCACCCTGTCATAACACACACCGTTAGAAAGCTCTCCTTTTCCTGTACAACACTGTCAGATCCAAATATGGTCATTTCCTTTTTATCAGCAACCAATCGTGAAAGTGAAAGGGGGATTTAACTCTAAATGCGCGATCTCATTGGCTGATGCTAAATCTTCAAAGGCAGTTCTCTCAAAATGACTTTTCTCTCATACTCCAAGTCCGAAATCTCCACTTCAGTAGCACCTATATACACCAAACTTTCCAGTCTTGTACCTAGTTATATTATGAAGACATTTACAGAGGGATTTGTAAATATATTATTCCTAGCCTAATTTATATAACATTTTATTCCAAAAAACATGGCGAAAATCATTTTTTTAAGGCTACTGACAGTATATTCTGATTTACAGGACAACAAAAGTAGATATCCATAAATCCCTCTGTAATTTTTTTATCATCTAATATGTGAACACAATGAAAAAATAATTTTGAACCTGGCTTTATCCAATACTCAGATTTCGTTTTTTAAAATGTATGCAAATTAGTGCATATTTAAGTAGATAATGCCTAATTTGCATATTTAAACATTAGATTACACAAAACTTGTAATATATTTTTTTCTCATCTTAATGTAGGTAATCAACTGGTAAAGTTTCATGTTGATATCTGCTAGTTAAAAAAATTACCCTATTCACCTGTAGTGTCTCGCCTTAAAACATTCATCAGACACTTATTCAGTTATTTATAATATATAATTTATAACATGTTATAATAATAATAATAATATGTAATATAATAGCCTATTTATAATATGTTGTTCAAAAAGCAAAAGTAGTTTCAATGTAGCTAACTACTTTTTGATAGTAACTTGTAGTGTAGCTAACTACTTTTCCAAAAGGGTAGCTTGACTGTAGTTAAACTACTTTAACGTACGAGTAGCTTGTAGCTTGTCAAACTACAGTTTCAGAGTAGCTTCCCCAACGCTGAGTATCGGTATGTATCGAAAAATCTATATTTTGACAACACTACATTGCCCTACTTTTGGCCGAAAATTTTGGCCGATACGATAACCGATAATTCTTTATATTTGTAAGCCGATAACCGATACATCGGCTGATAAACTTAAATCCAAATTTTTATCTAATTTTGAGAGCCTGATTACAAAAATAAAAGTCTCACAATTAAATCCATGTCCCAAGCGCACAATTATAATGTTTTCTCCGATATGACAGATTTGCGCTGAACATGTCTCAGCTGAAGGGAATAATGCATTATTTATCGGCTTTAATATATACAATAACATTAAAAGTGAACACATATCGGCTGATACCGATATGCTGGCCGATATATCGTGCATCCCTAGCTAAAATTGAAAAAAATGTGTATATTACATATAAAATTTTACCCGCCAAAGTGGCTAGAAGTGACTGCGTTACGCGCCTCTACCCGCATTTGGTGAGTTGGCGGGTGTTGATATCAAGCCCTGCATACAATCCTCTGACGCAATCTGTTATGCCATTAAAAATAAACCATTTACTTGTTCCTGACACTTGTATCCTTCTGAAGAATGACAAATGAGCTGTTTAAACACGACTCTTCAAAGTGAACGTTCCTCTATGCTTCAATTCACTCTTCCATTTGTCCTGTTCTCGGCAGACTCAAGCATGTGGAGTTCGTCAGAAAGTAAAAGGACATCTGAATACTGTATCCAGTGTAGACAGCGTCAGTGATTATAATGGTTTCTATTTGCTCCACTGACTTCACTCCTATTGGTTGTTGCTCCCGAAAGTCGCTCTTCATTTGCATAAAGGTAAACAGATCAAATATTTGTTGATGTTTTTGCTCTGGATGCAGGCATATGTAAATATATTTTTGTATGTAATGAGGAGAACATTTTAAGCTACAAATAGTTGCAGGATGTTTTAATGGTGAACCTTATTTGTCAAAAGATCATCGCAAATTAGATTTTTCATGTGATGGCACCTTTAAGTGAACAATTGTGAGTGTTTTTTTATAGATTATAGAACATTATTAGGATAAAGGTATTTTTAAAAAATGTCTGACGTTGTGCTTTTATTGCCTTACAGCCAAAAAGAAAAACATTGATTTCAAGTTGACTTTAAAAACACCTTAATCATGTGTATAGTCAGTTTAGTGAGTTTAAGCTTAAAACAAGAAAAAAAATGATAATAAAAAAAAATAAACTCAATTCAAAGGGAAAACATTTTTTTTTTTCAGAAAGCAAGACTTAATATCATGTCAGTTTTCTTTCCAAATAAATATTTCTTGATTTAATGTTTAGCAAGAAAATCTTTTTTTCCATGTACGTATCAAATTCTCTCACTGATATTCTGTATCTTATTGTGCAACAGAATGAGATTTCAGTTTGTAATGCCACATGTTCACAGGCCACTATTGTTGTGAAATAGGTGTGTAATTGTTATTCTTCAAACCTCTCCCTCCTTGTGCTTTTTAACCTGTTTGTTCAGTCACCAGTGGGTAAGGCATATAGTGAAGACTTGAGCTGAGTTTTAGCATTAGTTCTAACACTAACATCGTAACAAACCCATTCACAATGCAGGAAACAACACCGTGGAATTTCAGATTTGGGATAGTCATTCTCGGAGACTCGGCTGTAGGGAAATCTTCTCTTCTGCATCGCTTCACTGAAGGAACATTTGACGAATCCTCTCAGTCTCCTCTGGGAATTGATTTTAAGGTGCATAACATGAACTTTGATCCTAATGTTGTGATCAAACTCCTTCTGTGGGACACTGCGGGCCAGGAAAGATTTAGGTGAGTTTTTGTCAACTAAACGCACCTGATATTATACAGGAATAGTTTAAACTGATGGTAGCTACTCTGCTTTTTTCAATTTTCTTTTTTTCATGACATTTTTCAAGTTTATGCGAAACCTCTTTCCTAACAAAATAGGAAACCAGATCAAATCATGTCAGGGAAACAGAATAGGCTTTATGTCGAGCGTCACGTGACCAAACCGGAAAACGGGTCTCGTCGCATCCGCTTGTCAGAGTGTTAACGGCCGTAAGAACTGACTACGATATCTATGGATTTGTAAGGTAATCAGCTAACCTACCTATTTCACTTTGTTATTGGCGTTTTATTCCATTTAAATATCTAAACGTTACTGTGAAGAATGAAAAATATAAACGTTTAAATATCAATCTGCACATGTGAGGGATATTGGTTATGCTAATCTTTGATCGCTCCTTTTAAGTTATCTTGATTAAAACCGCAAAAAATTTCATGAAGCACATACAAAAGATCTGGACCGGAAGCGAGGAGACCCGTTTTACAGAGAATGCGGAAGTAAGTTGTGCATAAAGCCTATTTAACTAAATCAAAACACACTGTACATAACCATGAACCTGACAGGTATTTCTCATGAATGTCAGGTTGGGCAAGTTGTGTCGCAATTTCAATATGTTGTCAATATATTTTATAATTTACTTTTCTATTGGCCACAATTAGTTTAATACTTTTGCTTCATTTCAGTGTTTCCTTAAATAAAAACAAATGTGAATGCAACATTCATTGATTCAGTTTATTTATAAGTTATTGCATGGCTCTCTCTGTGGAATACTTGATTCCGATTGGTCAATTGCACCATCCAGCGGTATGTTATTCCCAGATCACTCCTGGTTACTGAAGTCATCACTTGCTCACCGTAAACCCGAAAGCTAAAACAATTAAGTTGCCTAAATTTAAGAAATTCAAAGTTTAAGTATAATACGCAAACATTTCAAGTTAAGAACAAGTAAAATGAATGAGTACACTTACATTACATACATTTAACTTCATATTTTTATGGAACCTCAATGTAGATTTTTTTTTTATTGATAGAAAATTTTATTATTATAAACTTTGCTAGCTATATCAAGCTAGTCCAATAAATGCTAACTTGCTAATTAATTAACATGTTAACAATAGAATGTTACAGCAGCAGTGCAGCAAAATAAATCATTTAACATACTTTCTCTCAAACCAAGCAACACTTGTCACCATGATGGTAACTCTAAAACCAACATTAACAGAAATTCTTCTAAATTACCATAATAAAACATCAATCACTAAAATCTCCCACTTAACATTATTCTTGCACAAAAAAACCCCCATTATATTAAACTTTATATTAATTTTAGCATTTACTCCTCCTTTCGAGTGTCATGGGCAAAGCACGCTGGGAAATAGAAATAAGTTAAACTTAAGTTCATCAAATTAAAAGAAATAATTTCATAAAACTCAAAACAATTGAACAGTTCAGTTTACATAGATCAGTTCTGTGAAAAAGAAAGTGCTAAATACTCATAAAAGTTAATTTGACTGAACTAATTAGTTTAATTTAAGTTTGTCCAATTCAAATGAATTAATTATTGAATTATTTTGAGGATAAACCCCCTTCAGGCTGATGCAAGGCCTCATCACCCTGCCAGGGGTTTATTCTGAGATAACAACCGGCTGGATGTATGTTATACCTTACTTATATAATATTTTATTCGTTCAATATGAAATTAAAAACTTTCTGCAGCTGCCATTGTAACATGTCTGTTGTCATATTTTATCAGAGCAAAAACTCCACTGCATTTAAGTGTTGCCAATAGTTTTTGGTTTCAAAAAAAGTTTCAATAAAGGGTTTCGTTAATATATATATATATATATATATATATATATATATAATTATTATTATTATTATTATTATATATATATTCAGCTTTACATGGTTAAATTATCTATATCTTTTCCCCCCTCTACAAATAACTGATAAGTTCAATAGTTTGTTGTAGTGAAGACTTTAAAGTGCGTCGATGTGGAAACTGAACTATAAAAAAATAAATCTGCGTACTGAAAAATATTCCCTTGTGTTCAAGTGAACTACTAAGTGTCTTCTGTACATTTTAAGAGCTGCTCAGCTGAAACAAATAAACAACATATGACTTATATTTAAAGCTAGACTAAAGACGCATTTATTTAGCCAGGCATTCATATAAACTTTTTATCTTACAGTTACTGTAAATTTTGTCTCTAGTTCATAACGCCAGAGGAGAACTGGCCCCCGACTGAGCCTGGGTTCTCCCAAGGGTTTTTTTTTTTCTCCATTGGGTCATCTGATGGAGTTTAGGACACCATCGGGTCACTTGATGGAGTTTTTCGGTTCCTTGCCACTGTTGCCTTTGGCTTGCTCAGTTGTGGATATTCAAATTAAATGACCCATCATTGATCAGCTCTACAAAACTTGATTGTCTTTTTTTCCATGAATAAACAAACACTGTTAAGTTGTCTTGATTGATATTGTGAAGCAGCTGTGATACAATCTGTAATGTGAAAAGCGCTATATAAATATATTTGACTTGACTTGACTTGACTTATGCCATTGTTTGCTGCAGGTCCATCTGTAAGTCGTACATGAGGAATTCTGTGGGCTGCATTCTGATGTTCGACGTCTCACAGCGACAGACGTTTGATCGTGTTTGCAGCTGGCATCAGGAAGTCCTGGACTATGTGAAACCAAACCCCATGTTCTTCTTGCTTGTGGGTCATAAGTGTGACCTGGCTGTGGGACGACAGGTCAGGAAGAGTGAAGGAGAAGCGCTGGCTAAAAAACTCAACATGGTGGCTTATCTTGAAGTGTCTACAAAGGAGAATATAAACGTCAGCGAATCGTTTGAGACCTTGGCCAGGGGGATATATGAACTCTTCCTGAAAGGAAAAATACCCACCCGAGATGACTGGCACGGGTTAGTCGTTGGGGCCGCCATTAAAAAAGAGACACCTGAGACAAAAAAACCTGCCTGCTGCAACTGTGGTTGAATTTAGTGTGTGTTTAAGACTCAACTGAACTGAAGTGTTTTATTAAAAAATGTTGGTTTGTTGCTTTACAGTATTTAACATTGATATTAAAATAACACTGAACTGCACAAAGGACTCATATAATGGGGAATACTATTTTACTTGTTTCTTGTTTTCCAGAACAAATATCTAAACATGCTGAAATCAAGATATATTTAAGCAAAATGGCATGAGACTCTCTCTCTCTCTCTCTCTCTTTTTTTTTTTTTTTTTTTTTTTTAGATATTTTTCTTGTTTTAAGCCATAAACTCACTTCATTTTAATATTTTTTCAGAACACAATACTTCATTTTGCTTAAAGGGATAGTTCACCAAATTAAAATGAGCCAATCATTTACTCACTCATTCAGCCGATTTTCTGATATTTAGAAGAATATCAGTAACCAGACAGTTTCTGGTCTCAATGACTTCCATGGTAGGAAAAAAATATACTATGGAAGTCAATGAGAGCAGAAACTGTCTGGTTACAGATATTGTTCTAAATATCAGAAAATCGGCTGAATGTATTCGAAAACGGTAAAACCTGACTGTTTAACTCAGGGGGAGTTGTAAAATGAGCCTATTTCCAAAAAAGTGGAGTATCCCTTGAAGCCATAGGTGTATATGACATACTTCTTTCAGACCAATATAATCGGAGTTATATTTTAAAAAGTCCTGGCTCTTCCAAGCTTTATAATATGAGTCAATGGGTAGATTTTTTTGGAAGTCCATCAAAGCGCATCCATCCATAATAAAAGTGCTCCACACGGCTCTGGCGGGTTAATCACGATGCGTTCGTAAGGAAAATATCCATATTTAAAACTTTTTCGACTAAAATAACTAGCTTCCGGCAGACCAAGTCGACTTATGCCAAAAGAGTAACACTTAATGACTCTAGCACTAACACTAAGCTTCAAGCACTTTTATCAAGGATGGATGCACTTTGATGGACTCCCCAAAAAAATAGACCCATTGACTCCCATTATAAAGTTGGAAGAGCCAGAACAATTTTTTATAAAACTCCAATGACTTGAAGTTGAGTAAATCATTGGCTAAATTTCATTTTTGGGTGAACAATCTCTTTGAGTACTAAGAAATATTTGCAATAAACAAACTGCTAAACAGAAAAATCTTTTATTTGCAGTGTTATAATGTAGCAATGTGCTGATATTCATTCACATGCAAAAAGAGTATTTATTTAAATTTAAGTCTTAAGGAACGACAGGGAAAAAAAACATGAAAAACAAAATGAAAACTGTTCTTGTGAAAAAAAATGCATAGTGAAAAATTAAATAAAATACAAGATTTGAGCCCTTTAATAGACCATTTCAAAAGAAGTAAACAACACTGGCCCAGAAGCACTTCCTGTTTCAGTTTTTTAACACTACATAAAAGCTGGGATAAAATACAACCAACAGAACATTTAAAACTGAAACAACAAGTTAAACAAACATCTTTAAGAAGTTTTCTTTACATGTAAAATAAAGAAAACCGTTACAAACTGAAACAGGAAGTGCTTCTGGACCAGTGTTGTTTACATTTTTTGAAATGGTCTATACAAGATTTGAGTTTATGTGAATAAATCACAAGTCTCTTTCTCTGTGCATGTGTGTGTGTGCTTGTGGTTCAGTTTGTGATTTAGAAAGAGGAAATGACAATTACATACCTGTTCAGAGGAACTAAAACTGATTTTTATAATATTGTGGTTTGACAAAACAGCTTCAGGTGCAGACATATCATGGGTTTTCAGCTTTCATTTGCACAGATGAAAACATGCTCATAAAACCCTGCACATTTATATCAAATGCATATGTTAATACTTTGTATACTGATGATGGCTTTTCACAAATACTGTTTTCATAGAAAAAGGTCTCAAATATATAGCACCATATATGGAGGTCATGATAAGCATCTTTAAACTGTACATAAAAAATTGTAAAATTTGTAAAATTGTCAAAAAATATATATTTGCACGATTTTTTTTCTTCTTCAAATCAACTTCGATAGTTTATGTGGATCGCATAACATAATATTTTGAGTTTCTGTTTATTAGAGGGGGAGTCCATGTGCATTATTCCATTTACATGTGCTTTTCATTTAGTGCTCATTGGGTATATTTCAGAACCGCAAATGTTGAGCTAGATTTTGTTTAGTCGTGATGTGTTTGGGTTAGATTTGGTTTTGTAATGCATACGCTCATTTATTTTTGGAGAAAAAAAAATGGCGGATTCTGTGGGTGCGGCGGCTCGAATTCCTGGCCGCCCGCGTTTAAAACCTGATATATACAGAACTATGGATGGCAAGATCATTGTTTAGGATGAGTTGCTTAACTTTCTTGCTGTTAAAATTAAGACAATGACTCAAGATGAGATTGTTCTGCTGGCTACAAATACATTTGACAGAGTGGATAGAGACTTCCAAGAAAGTTTTGTTTGATCTCTGTACTACCACGCAGCGCAACGTTGCCCATAAAGGACCGCAGAAAGACATCAACAACATAAAAAACTGAATGAGTGTGGTGAGAATACACCCAGATTTGTCTCCCACTATTTGGAAGAGCTGCCTCCGGTAACTTTTTCCAATATGGATGTCTCGTGTTTACTCGGGAAAGTGGAACAGCTGGCATCTGAGGTATGCGCCCTGAAGCGCGTAGCCTAAAGGCCAATTTATACTTCTGCGTATGGTGCGCGCAGTAGGTACGGCGTAGCATACGCACAGACGCGTCCCATACCGCGTACCCTTCCGCGTTGCCTGACGCGCACCTCTTCAAAAATGTAACTACACGTCGCGACGACACGGACCGCAAGATCGGTGATTGGTCGGCTTGGTAGCATCGCTTTTCCTCATACGCATTTCCGGACGTACCTTCACGCATTTCCACACGTACCATCTCCTCCGACGTCTTCTCTCATTTCTGCCTTTCAATTTTAGTAATTTCACTAAAATGAACTGTTTTTCCACCCCAATAAGCTCCAACTTCAACATGATCCACTCTCTTTCAGTCGCTATTGCTTGTAGTAACCTAGCCGTGGGGAATGTAAACACAGTGGAACATTAAAACCCTCCGCCGCCTACTAGCGTTTCGGAGCAGTACTGCAGAATAAGACCTGAACGCAGAAGTATAAATGCAGATGCAGGTGAACGTGTCTGAGGATCTACGGGAAGCCACTAAGGATATTAATCGGCGAGTGGGTGCTTTGGAAGCTGCCGACTTGGTTCCTGGGGGTAGCCAGGAGTTGTCTGTGGCCTTGGGTGGAGGTGCTGCCGGCCCGGACGACTTGGCGCGCCGACGTGTCTCAAGTTCAACGGATGGTCTGGCGTTGCGTGATGGAATGGGCGCTGAGTGTGGTGATCCAGTTCTTGGCCTGGAAGGGGCTCCACCGACGGGAATCCCGGTAAGCTTAACTGCTTTATCTGGCTCGCCCAATTGGAGCCAGGTTGTTAAAAAGAGAGATCAACGTCTGCCTCGACAAACGCTGTTTTATCTGCCGAGTTGAGATGTGGGTCTGCTGGTGCTGTGAGCACTTTACTAGTATTCTCATATGTCTGGTCCTCTTCTGGGCCAGGGCGCAGGTGACAGGGCTCGGCAGCTGACGTCACGCAATCTAAACTCCGCCATTTTGGCAGGCAAATCAGGAGAGCGCCAGAGCGGCTGCGGTTGAATGATTTAAAGTTTATTTAAAATTTAAAACCATAAAATTGCAAAATGACTTCGGGGAATGTTTAAACTGTTGATTAACCCATTTAACCCCACCATAAAGTTATAAAAGAATAATAAAAGAATAATTGTACAATAGTGTCAGATTATCCCATAAAACATAATGTTTCACACACTTTCCATAAACGGGTTTTCATTTTTTTATTTTATTAATTATTTCAATGGACAATTAATGACACATCATTAGGATTTTTGATTTAGGATTAATGACACATCACATATTTTCATGTCTGGTAAAAATTTGGGAAAGACAAAAAAGACTTGAAGAGACTCCCTTCACCAGTAATTAATTTTTCTATGACCCTCCAAAACGATTGTGAAAAAAGCATCCCCGATAATTTATTGATTACTTCTGTACTGGTTTGCGCTTGGCAAAGATGTTCAGATAGCCTTTTTTTAATTTTTTTTTTATTAGGCTATTTTATTTTTTTACAACTAACAAACGACTAAACTCCTGCTTTCTCATCCTACTAAGGCTGTAACACATGAAAAGCACCCCGGGAGCATTATAGATCTACATAGATTATACATAGATTATATGTATTTTTGAATTAAAGTGTGCTGTGAACTCTGTTGCCTTGAAACTAAAGCTGCCGTCATTCATTCACGTGCCGGTCCCTGACCGTCTTGGCTGCCAATATGGTGGTTTAAACAGAGTAGGTCACGTGACGTCCGGAGCTCTATGGACAATCTCTTGGAAAGTTGTGACATTTTATGCTTACAAGAGACGTTTCTGGCAAAGCAAGACTTGGCAAAATTAAACATTCTTGATGTCAATTTTCATGGTGCAGGGGAATCAACAACTGATCTTAGCTCGAGAATAATCAGGGGTAGCTAGAATACCTGGGGGTGTGGCCATTCTGTGGAATAAGAGATTTGATTTATTTATTAATGTCCTTAGGCTTGATGTAGACTGGTGTATTGGTGTTCAGCTCAGTTATAGTGGCAGGGAGTTCATCATACTTAATGTTTATACACCATATGAATGTATTCAAAATGAAGCCGAATATCTTAATAGACTTGCTTTTATTTATTCTTTTATTCAGTGTAGTAACACTTCATGTATTTATGTAATTGGGGATATGAATGCTGACGTTGCGGACAGAAATTCGCTGTTTGCTAATCACATGATCCAGTTTTGTCAGGATAATTGTTTAAAGCTATCGAGTCAAGAGTTTTACCCTCAAATACTTATACCTATATTAGTGAGGCTTGGCATACAGCCTCGTGGTTGGATCACTGTATCACCACAGATGATGCCCACTCATCTATAGTGGGTATGGACATTTTGTATGGGGCAGCCACCTATGATCATATGCCTGTGCTTTTATTGATAAATGTTGAGGATATTCCAGTGCTCGCTTCTGATAGTTCTGATTGTAATACTGAATTTTTGGATTGGTCTGCCCTTTCAAGGGAGGATTTTGCTGGCTATTATGCTGAAACAAACAGAGCTCTGAGTAAAATTAGTCTTCCCAGTGATGCAATTAGATGTAGTGATCCTTCCTGTAATGTCTGGAAGCACAGGGAGGAAATTTCCTCTCTATATGATCGTGTTGTGAGTGCCCTGTATGAAAGCAGTAGACCCTATTTTAAACGGAAAAACAAAAGGGGTAAAAGGAGGCCTGGCTGGAATAAGTATGTGACTGGATATCATGAGGAAGCGAAGCTAGCGTTTAAATCATGGGTGTTGGCTGGTAGACCAAGGCAAGGGCCACTGTTTGAACAAAAGAAAAATATGCTGTTAGATCTATTGATAAAAATGAGCAAGCTATAAGGGCAGAATCTATGGCCGAGAAGGTAATGGATAACCACACTGCTGAATTTTGGAAGGAGGTAAAGGGTCTTAACAAATGTAGTATCCCCCCCCCCCCCTGCACTGTAGATGGTGTATCAGGGGTTGAGAATATTGCAGAGATGTGGAGACAGCACTACATGACCTTGTTTAATTGTGTTAAAAGTGCTATTTATATGTCTGACAATATTGAGTGTGCTGATTTTAAGGCAATTTTTTCACATGAGGTATCATGCACAATAAACAAGTTAGCAGATTGGATCACATCACTGCTGAGCACATTAAATATGCCAGCATGAGGTTAGCCCCCTTACTTGGTATCTGTTTTAATTCTTTTTTAATTCATGCTTCTTTCCGGACTCAATGATATCTGTCTTGCTTGTGCCGGTGATCAAGGATAAGTCCGGTAAGGTTGGTTGCTCTGATAACTACAGACCAATAGCCCTTGCCAGTGTATTGTCTAAAGTTTTTGAAAGCATCCTGTTGAGCAAAATTGTGGACGTTATCCCCTCTACTGACAATCAATTTGGTTTTAAACCAAAACATGGCACAGATATGGCCATATATTCCTTAAAGGAAATTGTTAATATGTATAGAGATAAGAACTCCTCGGTTTTAATGAGTTTTATTGATGCCTCAAAAGCTTTTGACCGTGTCAATCACTATAAGTTATTTGATAAAATGAGTAAGAGAGGTGTTTCTAAATGTATTGTGAGAATTCTGTCCTTCTGGTATGCCAACCAGTCGATGTTTATTAAATGGGGTCACTGTATTTCTGCTCCTTTTGGGGTCATGAATGGGGTTAGACAAGGTGGAATCCTCTCCCCTATTCTTTTTAATATGTATGTTGATGAGCTCTCTGTCTGCTTGAATTTGTGTAACACTGGGTGTATGATATGTAACACTTTAGTGAATCATATCATGTACGCAGATGACCTTGTGGTCTTCAGTGCTGGCTTCAGTGCTGGCCTGACCTTGTGGTCTTCAGTGCTGGCCTTCCTAGCAGTGCTGGCCTTCAACAGCTTCTTAATGTTTGCTCTGAATATGGTATTGGTCATGATATGAAATTTAATACAGACAAGAGTGCGGTGATGATTTGTAGAACTAAGGATGATAGATGTCTAATGTTTCCTCCTTTTAAATTGGATGGTAATACCTTGACAGTTTTGAGCAAATATAAGTATCTTGGGCATGTTATTACAGACCTGTTGAAGGATGACCTTGACGTTTATAGGCAATGGCGCTCTTTATATGCTCAGGCGATTGGATCGCAAGTTTGGTGGGTGCACAGATAGAGTGAAAGTTGCTTTGTTCAGAGCTTACTGCACTCCTCTCTACACCGCCCACTTGTGGTCTAGTTTCAGCAAAGCCAGCATGCATAAACTTCAGGTAGCTCACAATGATGCTCTGAGAATTCTGCTGAGAAGACCACGCTGGTGTAGCGCCAGTGAGATGTTTGTGGCGGCAGGTGTTAATACTCTGCAAGCCACATTGAGAAATGTCATGTACAAATTTATGTCGGTTGAATAACTCTGAGAATTTTATAATTGTGGCATTGACCAATATCAAATTTAGCGCTCCACGGTATATGTCCAAGTTATGGAAGCATTGGTGGTACAGTTGTCTCCTTTGAAGTTTTTTTTTTTTATATATATATATGTATTATGCTGTGTGTACTGTCTTGTTTGCTTGTCTTTTTTATCTGGACCGGTGTGTCTGTAATAAAGTTTATTATTATTATTATATCTATCTCCATTGTATTAACATTTTTTTTTTATTTCAATGAACTAAAAATATTAAGGCAAACAAGGTTACTTGGTTGCCCCCCCCCCCCCCAAAAAAAATAAATACAATGTAATAGTTTAATTTCGTACAGAATTATCTTTTCACATTAAGTAAATAAATAACAATGACGAATTTGCTTGAATAAAGTTTTTTCACAACTTATTTTATCAGCACTATTGAGCAAGTTTCCCCCTTGAACTGTATAGCTGTTTTTAACTTGCATTAACTCTTTTTATGATGCATTTGGTGGTAATAAAACGGATATAACTATGACTAAATGACAGTTTCTCATAGCAAGGTAACTAGGGCCGTCTAGTGGTTGAAAAACAAAACTGTATGCATTTTGTGGAAGAACATTATTTTGGTTGTGCTTTGGCTCTGAGTGACTGAATATGGTTCCTTCTCATTACTACAGAGAGAGAGAGAGAGAGAGAGAGTCTGAGATTTCACTACTGCTCATAAATCATTCACTACTAGACGGAAAGGATGTAAAGTCGACTAGCTGAAGACGTTACTGTAGCATTACCCATTAATAGAACACAGTACACTCATACAATTATTTTGTTGAGGTTAATTCATTAAAATATGCAAAATGTAATTTACTTAATTCATTTGGGTTTAAACTACATGCATAATTTTTGTTGACTACTAACTGGGCAGTGGATCTGTAGCATGCTTTGCAAGGGGACATACAACAGGGGACATTAGGAGAGTAAATGTAAGGAGTAAGTGTTATTTTATGCGTTTTTCAGTGAATGGAAAGACGTTATATTAGTGTTTTATGCAGTTATGTTGGACATTAAGAGGAGTTTCTGTTTTTGAATGTTGTGGTTACCATTATGCAGAAGATTCGGCTGGGGACACTCAGTGATCATTACTACTGTAATGTCAATATTGATACCCATCTTATTTATTCACTATATTCATTTATGAAACTGCTTGTTTGAATATCTAAAAAAAAAAAAAAAAAAACAAGAAATTAATAAACAATTAAGTTTGACCAACATTGAAAAAGTTGGTAACGCTTCCTTTTACAGTACAGTACTTGCAGGGTACTTACAGTGTACTTACCTAGAAAGTACTGGCTAATATAAGGTAAGTACATGGAACAGGGTAGGTTTAGGGGTAGGTTCAGGGTTAGTACTAGTTATTACCCAGTAATTGTAGTTAATAAGATAAGAACATAGTATTTACATGGGTAACTGGACTGTAAAAGGAAGCGTTACCAAAAAGTTAAGTTAAACATACTATAATAGAATAATATGACCTACACCAACTAAATTGTGTTGACTCAACTAAACAGATTTTTTTAAATAAAGTAAATCAAATTGTGTAAAAACGTTATTCAATTAAATTATCGGTAATTCATATATATATATATATATATATATATATATATATATATATATATATATATATATATAGTGTACTTCCTTGAAAATAAATTCCAGCATAGCACTACAATAATGAAATGAGCTCTAATTTATCGTTCAATAAAATACCACAACCACCTGTTGAGAAATAAAAACACCATCTCCAGGTCACTTTTACAACATTTCAAATCCCTCGGTTCTTGCTATCTCCGAAAGCCAAGCCGATGTAGATTCATATTTTATTATGAGATTACATTATCAAACAGCTAATAATGTGTTGCTAATGTCACACAAACCTGTTGCTGTTTGCATCTCAGTCTCACAGCTGCCAACTAAAAATAATCAGAAACGCTTTGAACAACTCAGAATGTCAGTGGAGAAAGGCATAGTTCATCATAACATCTTAATATAAGATCATACACTCGCTATATTGCTAAATCTACCTGAATTTTTATATCAACAAGAAAAAACTGGGATAACCTTGCTTCTCTAGAAACTCTCTTGATTCACGGCATAGTTAATGATATGCTAAAGCTCATCGGCACGTTGACGTGATTGGTTACAAGGTAGTTTGTGACGCCAGAAACACCAGCGATTGTGTTTTTGATTCATCGCAGTTTTAAAGAGAAAATACTCTTATATGCAATGGTGTTGACTTATGAATTTGTGCATGGTTTGTCTTAAAGCATATTAAAAACACCACATAGACATAGACACATTCACCACAGGGGGACTTTAAAGGTACAATATGCGGGATTTTTGCAGTTAAATATCCAAAAACCACTAGGACAATGTTATATATTTTGTTTAGGTGATTACTTACAATATCCCAAATGTTTTCAACTATTTGAAAATCGTGAAAAAAATTGCGATTTTAACCAAGGAAACAGGGGCGTGTGAGCAGGGGTGAGGAGTCGCCAGTCAATGACGTCATATCCGCGTTACCCCCGGTTTCCGCCAGGTTTGACCTCGTACTGCAACAGTAACCATGGCAAAAGACGTGGACAACTGGGTTAGGCTATGCCTGTTACGCCTAGCAGGACACTCACGTTGTTGTTGTTGAGTTCAAACATTATGGACCATGGCAAGCAAACAAAAAGAGGACTAAAACGAAGATCAACATCTTTCGAAATGCCGAGACCTCCATGTCCACGACTAACTTCGACTTAGAGACGCGAGTGTTGCAGGTTACTTTATTAAACAGGTGAGCAAATGTTGAGAATAGTGAGCAAACTAGTCAATGTTATTTAGTTCAACATGATGAAAAGTTCGAATATGATCTACCGTATTTTCCGCACTATAAGGTGCACCGGATTAAAAGGCGCACCTTCAATGAATGACATATTTTAGAACATTTTTCATAAATAGGGCGCACCAGATTGTAAGGCGCATAAGATTCTGCAGTCAAACGTTTGACTGGTTTTGCGTTATGCTCACTAGATGTGCTAAAGGGAATGTGGCGAGTGCGCGGCGCCGGAGGTTTATTAGTAAGCGTGAGTGCGCTGGGGCGGGCCGCGGGCACGTAACTTACATTCGCAGCCTGACTCATATGAGTATTCATGTGTGGCGGCTCGCTGACAGCAACAGCTGGCTGTTTTGAATGAGACGACCCGGTTACTGTACGTCCACACCGCCGCCGTCTTGAGCATCAAAGAAGCTCTGGCCGCCCTGTCAAGGACGCTTGTCAAAAAGTACGGGGAAGCTTGTTGACGCTTTGAACACTCTGAAGTTGCAGGGAGAATAGAAGTGTCACAACATGAAATGTAATAAACAGAAAAAAACAAGCAATACATTGAAGAAACAAGCAATACATTGAAGAAACCGTTTTTAATGACAGCATTTTTATAACCGTTTTGGTCACATTTGGTCGGGAAAAAAAATAGTAAGCTATTATTATTGTTATTGAGGTCAAATCGGTGTCACCGTGAGCAAATTAATTGCATTCCCGCTTTAAAACGAGCATTCGTAAATATAAACAAACAACGTCATGTCATAAATGATACGAAACCAGCAGGAAACACAGCAGCGGCGATGATTAGCTCCTCTTCCATTCTCTCTGAGCTAATGTTTTGGTAGGAACGAAAGTTTACATTCATGTTTCTCTGGAATCAGCCAGCGTGAAGGACGTCTATATTCCGATTGGTTGCTGGCGTTTTGCCGCTGCTTACCGCTGAGCCGCACCACAGCTCATTACCATAAAGTTGAGCTTCTTTCAACTTTCTGATTGACTTCAGGCCGCTTTGGAATCTCAAGTTGGCGGCGGTGTGAACGTACAGTTACTGTGAACAGCACTACAATAATGAAATGAGCTCTGTTACACATCTACAGTACATATGTTAATTTATCTGTTCAATAAAATAACATACTCACCTGTTGAGAAATAAAAACACCTACATCTCCAGGTCACTTTTCCAACAACTTTTACTTTTTTTATGCGCTTTATGAATATTTTGGGACGCGCGAGCAGCGCCGTGGACAGTGTGTCTGTTCGTGTGTCTGTTAGTAAGAGTGAGCGCTCATGAGTGGGCACGTGACTTACACACATAACCTGATTTATACGAGGTTGAACTGGCGGTAGATGGACACGAGCGCGGGTTCGCGGGCGAATTTAATAACGCAGAGCATATATAAGTCCATATATAGATTTATGGACTTATATAGTGTATATAAGTCTATATATATATATATATATATATATATATATATATATATGGAGTCCATATATAACGTGCTCTGTATTATAAGGCGCACTGTCATTTTTTGAGAAAATTAAAGGCTTTTAAGTGCGCCTTATCGTGCGGAAAATACGGTATATTCTCTGATGTTATCTAGCTTAGCCTCATACAGCCAACAAACAACCTAACTAACAACATTCAACACACTCAAATGCCGTTTAGTGTGACAGTGTAACTGTTAGAGCAAGTAAATCAGCGCTGCATTACCTCAAGTTTCATTCCTCTAATAAACTGACCTGTGTGAGTATTAATCCAGCACTTGCGTCTTGGATTGCGTGTGGCGCTGGTATACATCTAGCAATCTCGCCCTGGTTCACACCACAGTCAAGTTTAAAAACATCACTGTATTCACTCATCCATAAAAGATCCACCAGCTTGACGACAAGATCCATAATTCCGCTTAATGCAGAAAATACGTCGTCAATATACACTTTTGTTATTGTAAGAGGTTAGCGACCCCTGGTGGTGGAAAATCTTGCATATTGTACCTTTAAGACAGACGATGGAAAAAGGATTGATGATGTACTGACTCCTTAGCCTCGTGAGACCATCCTGATCTCGCGAGCTTTCAAGGTTTCACTCGCAGATCAGTCTGGACACTTTCCGTAAGAGAAAATTTGGGAGCAGTTAACCAAACGAACGTCCAATCAGCGTTGGCTTTGAGGCGGGTTGAGGTGTGACGCAACGAGAAGCGCGACAGTTCAGTCTAAAGAACATGACGGCTTCAGCGGATGAAACTAGCATCAGCGTGGCTATCGAGCAAGTTTTATCGGAATTACATAGTATTTCTTCACTGAAAGAAGAGCAAAACACTGCTCTGGAGGCTTTTCTCAGAGGAAAAGATGTTTTTGCTCTTCTCCCGACTGGTTTCACTCTGTTAGTACGTCATATGCTTCGTTGATCTGATTGGTTGATTTGGCCCGTCTATCACTAACATAGGCCAATCAGCTAACCAGTATTTTCGCCCCTTACCAAAACTACTTCAACGGAAGGTTTCCAGATGGATATGCGGAGCAAATCCATCTGGCGGAGTCAGGTTACTGACTCATGTGTTCAAGTAATAAACTTTAATAGTTTAGAAAGCATAAAAAAGCAACTAAGCAAATAGAAAAAAATAAGTTTCAGTCACATTTTATTGTATTAAAATGACAAAGATACAAAATTTAAGCATCTGTCCATGTGTACATTTGTATCTTGTTCATCAGTGGAATCTGTACAATACATATAAGATTTGTATCATTTTCTTAACAAAACTTTAGATGTTGCATAACATTTTAAAACAACAGAACAGCGATAAAGAGATTTGAACTCAATAGCATGTCTCTAAAAAAGAAAAAGAAAAAAAGAAAAAGCAATGCTTGAAAATCTGGCACATTCCCTTAATCCATAAACACGGTGTAAAAAATAAATATCTGTACATCTCACTGCGGGACACATTTGCCCTCAGAGACAACTGTATACTCTATTTTATGTGAGTTACAAAATAAAACATGAACTATGCTGTTATTTACCCTGATCTGCCTTGTACACACAATGAACACGGTGTGTATCGGCCAGCTGATGTTAGTCCGTTAAAATACAGTTTGAGGTTAAGACTGAGATCTACGAATATTGCAAAACAAAAAAGTTATCTTTCAACTATTTCAGTATCATAAGACCTGCGTCAAATCGAAAACAATAAAATTACATCGATTTTTGCTGGTGATTATTGAAGAGCAGCCATGGAACCAGATACTTTCACCATATGAGACGACGAGGAGTGGAGAAAACAGAAAATAATTCACAATCTGACATGATAAACAAAACAATAAATCATTGAAATTACAAAAACACCAGACAAAATAAGACCAACACCTGATAACAAAAAAGAATGGATAACAAAGCGATATATATACCCGAATCTTCATAATACCCTTTATGCTGTATAATCATCAACTATGGCAAACCCATGCAAAATTACACAGACAAATTATTATTTTTTTTAATATCCTTTTTGGGCTTCTCTCTCTCTCTTTTAAATATAAAATCGTAAATCTACTGAAACAGACAATTTTTCATATCAAAGATACAGCCAAATGAGATATCTAAAGCATAATATACCTTTTCGGATTCCGTACGTTTAGACAACACGTCACAAAATTAAAAAATAAACTCATACCTAGATTCTTGAATCCGTTTTAACATTCGAATAAACGCAATGACATTAATACAATCCATAGATCCAATCAAAAATAAACTATAATCAGCTTGACAAGTAAAAAAACAGCCTTTTCTCTAAAAACATAAACTACAAAACTTTTCAAACACATATTTTAGAATAAAAACCCTGACCAGACAACTAATTTCTAAACTACCTTTCAAGTAAGAGAATATTCTTACAAACACATTTATGGGTAAATACAATCACCCCTTACTGACAAATCAGATGGTCAAATGTCTTCTGTACATACACATACATTTGCTTGGGGTTGCCCTGCACAGCTTTGTTAATACATGGTTTAAAAATATATATATTAAAATGTCTCATATTTGGTCTCACAAAAGTGATAAACTGTTTGTCCTTAGAAGGTATTCATAATTTCTGTGGTGACAACTTGATTAACAAACTTGAAATCACATTATGAACAAAAACCAAACCAATTACATCACATTTTCGAGGAATGTTCCACGTTCAAAACAAGTACTGACAGCATCAGAAACTCATCAGAAAATTAACTGAAATCACAATAAAAATCATGTGTACAGTAATGCACTTAGAATGGACGTCAATGAGATGAGACATTGCACTGAATAAATTACACATTGTTCGGAAAGCACAAGACTACCTGAGATAACAAGACTATGTCTGAGAAAACTGCTTCCTATATAAGTTTATTTTAATGCGAACATTTACTTTTTTCTCTCAATTGATTGTTTATATCTCACAATTCTGACTTTATAACTCACAATTAAGTCCAATTCTAAGGAAAAAAAATACATTTTATTTTCTCAGAATTGCATGATATAAACTCACATTTGCATTACTTTGTTACTTTTTATAGAAGGTAATATGTTACGTTCTGTGTTAATTTTTCTCACCTGGAATTATTTACTTGTTTTTTAATAATACAACAAAAAAAGTTGGCAAATGTTAAGGGCCTTTCACACCAAAAGTTAAATGAATGATCAAGGAAATGCAAATTCAAACCCGCGTCGTTTTCGATGAAGCCCCTACTTCCGAAATACGAAAGTGCTGTGATTGGATAGTTGGCCCAGTGTGTTGTGATTGGAAGCATTTAAGCGGGAAATGTCCCGTCCCAACCCGATCTCACGGGAATTCGTACGAATTTTACGAGGTGGCTAATTCGTAACAATTCGAACGACCTCACTCGTACGAATTTTTGTGAAATCGTACATATTTTACGAATTGGCCAATTCGTATGAATTCATACGATTGACCTACCCCTAACCCCGCCCCTAAACATAACCGTCACGTGGGTTTAGGCGTCATGTTTGTTTGTTTGTTTTTTTACCATTAATCGATCAAAAAATCATGGATAATTTTCCAAAGGGGCTCTTACTTGAATAGTCTTACTAAAGTAAACATGGTAGTTAGCAGGCTAGCGGAGGCAAAGCTTTGCCAGTCAATTACACAACTACATAAAGCTTATAATTGAAACTGTTAATACAAAACTACAAATAATAAGACATACTTACAAGTTGTGATCGTTAAACAACAGATAGTCCTGACAAAATGGGAATAGCTACGTCTTTCATGAAAAGCTTTTGTGCGTATAGCCTGCCTTGTACTGTACTCGCTTCTGGAAGCTGTTCTCTGTAAAATGTGCAGCGCGCAGACAATCGTTGAGATTATAATGTTCATGAACAGTGTTGAAAAAATAAATTGTAACCTCTCTAAGTTTGTCAGCCAAAGGACAAACTCTTCTTCTCTAAAACAGCCCAACATAGCCTCAACCCCTTTGTTGCGTGTTACTGGGGGCAGGGTTTATGTGGATTTTAGGGTTTGTGATGTCACCAACCCGGGAAGTAGCTCATTGTAGTCCCTACCAGCCGTTTGTTGTAGTTCTTAAAAAGTGATTTCTGTACAATAAAATAACTCCGAGCGTCGTAACTTTGCAGATGTTATTTATGCTCAAACATCAACATTATTGCAGGTTTGCATAATATTCTGAGTTTGCCTTCCACTGTTTTTATTCAGTCTGAGCAATACTGAATCTGCTGCTGCCTGCTCATGTTTAGAACTACAATAACCATCATGTTCACACAACGCCTCTACACCTTACTTATGATTCCTATCAACATGGTGGCAGAAGAAGTGTCAGTGGATAAATGCGGAAATAAAGTAACTCATCTGAAAAAGTAACTCCGATATTTTTTTGTAATTTAAAAGTAATTTGTTACTTTACTCGAAAAAGTCATCTGATGACGTAACTTTTTGTCTGATTTTAAAGTCTCCAGAATGTCTTGCCCCATTGACTTCCATTGTAAATGCATCACCATTTTTACAAACTGAGTTTCAATCAAACTGACAACATACCACACTTCCTCTCCATAGAGCTTAAATCGTTTTGAATGTGTAATTTCTCTTAACATATTTCTCTATTAACGTATTTAACCAAGTTTAAATGCAAAATAAAATTGCTACAAGAAACGAATGCAAATTTATCAAGTGGCATTCCCTGCATGTGTCAACAGCCGGGAGTTTAGATGTGCTTCACTTTCAACACAGACCGATTGATTAACACACAAGACATTCAATTTCACATTCCACAAGGATGCAAATAGCAAAACCTAGGATTCATTAATACATACAACAGAGATGTCTTTAACACACCACACTTTTGACGACAGACAATTCAGACTCCTTTCTTGGAACGACTACACTGTCCGAGTTAAACGCGTTGCATGAAACAAAAGTCTTATATATTACATTGTGATGCATGTTGAGATTTTACCGAGTGAAAACAATAATCCACGTCTTACCAAAGAACCTGAATAATTGTTTGAGGCTAAAACACTTTATATTCAATATCCAAACATAACCTGTAGTTCTGCTCGACGTTATTTAGATATTACAAACACAATTTATTATTTATGCAAGTCCCAATATAATTCAAATCGCAATGCTCATGCACTACAGTATATCACACTTCTGTTTGTTGAGGGCAATCAACACTTTAAATAAAATATATAAATAAACAAACATTCATCGTGACAAATTTCAACACATCTATATGTGGGGATGAACTCAACATGCTGTATTTCCTAATCTATAGCAGGAACCTGCCATTATTGTGCTGTTCTTCTGTCCCATCAATTTCTATTCTAACTTTTAAGCAAGTGAATCAGTTCTATGACAAACATAATATTCAGTTTATCATCTTCATTATATACTTGGAATTACTTTGAGATGTACAGTACATAACTAAAAGTTTATTATGAACAAGATCTTCCGAATGTACAAATTTGCCTCATAAGAAATGTTCAGTATTGGTAAAATATATTGCACTGTGCTATATATACAGTATATATATGTGTGTATATATACTGTGTATATACTATATTGTGTAACAAGTTTTTATACTTTACGTGAATAAATCATACTGTGTGGAATAAAAACAAAAGTGACATTCTTTCTCAAAGCAACTTCACTCTTTGTACTGTTTGGATACCAAAGAATACGTTCTTGTGTTTGACATGAGTAGTAGAAAAGCATTTCCACAGGTGAATTCATCACCACCTCACCACAACAAGTGTAATATTTATCATCTGACACTTTGGTTTGTCATCAGATGTGACAACTGAGGTCTTTCTAACACTACAGGAGGAGTTTCATATCTGGATCAGTGAAACTGAGTATATACCGAACAGCTTAGCTTGCTTTGCATTCTACATTGAATAGTTCCACAAAAAGGAAAACAATATATGTTAGTTTGCTAGTAACTATAAAGCTGAACTAATCTAATAAAAATGGATCAAATAAGAACTACACTGTAGCTTTTACTCATAAAAACTTGTAAGAAACTTTTCAAAATGCACTATAATTGTCCAACATATTGTGTTAATGTCTAAAGAAAATGAAAATAATCATAAACCAGAAATCTCCAAAACTCAAAAATATAACCCGCCAAACAAGATTTCCATTCCTTGGCATAACAAGAAAAAAAAAGGTTTGTAAATCAAACTTAATAAACTTAATATACTTCAGCTCCTTTTGAAATTGCATAGTCTGGAATTGAGGAACTGCATTTTGATTGTTGAATTTGTACTAATTTGCTGTCGTTGAGCATTGAACCTGTTGTATTTGACTTGTATGTGCTTTCAAATGCTGTTTTGTATAGCATGTTTGCAAAGCACATTTTTTGTGAAACAATTTCAAATTGAGAAAGAAAAGATTAAAAATGAATAAAACGTCCTACATGAGGTGAACAACAAATCCTCTAATATTTCAGTGCCAAGGAGCGTTTAAAACCAAAACAAAATGCCTATTCTAACTGCTAATGTAGCATTACAGGGTTACCAGACACATTCTATACAAAAGCAACACTGTAATGTCTATGTCATATTCATCAAGCACTTCCCTCCGGATCACGGAAAACAAACCGATACAGATAAAAACAGTTTTTGTCTGTACATAACAAAAAAGTATTTCTTCTGTACATTACATACAAGTCATTTCTGTTCTGTAATTTTTTTGGATGAACAGTCTGATACGCCGATCAGTACAAGGTAAGGCTTTACAAGAACAAATCTATACATTTAAAACATAATATACAAAATATGGTTCAGTTTTAGCACCTTGAATATATTGATCTCAACAATGGTGAAGCAGTACTGGGCATCACACACAGAACTCAACTTTAGCCCTCTCACAATTCTGTCGTTTTTTTCATAAGGCCGATGTCAAGTATTGCTTCACCGCCATCTGTGAACCGTCTATTCCAATGCAGTCACACCCCAGACCCAGAAGCGCTCGCGCTGGAATGTTTACATCATCATTCTGTCACGTAGCTATGTTACATGTGTTTATGTACAGTTCCATTTACTGCATTGGCACATTTGAAAAGAAAAGAAAATAGAAATATACTGGCATTGTTGTTTGCTGAACTGGTTGCCTTGGCGTTTAGATAAGGCACCACAGGGTAAAATAAATGGGTGGAAATGAAATAATGGCAAATGCACATTTCTATTCCTAACATCATAATGATGACATCATTATGGATGCCATCTTTAAGATGTCTGTGAAAATCCCATAGGCTGTGGTTTAACATGGATGCTCCATTGTAATAATAATACAATGTATAATAATGAATCTTCCATTATGATATACATCTATATTATTAACATTTTCTGTCCATATCAAGGAAGCCCTTGCATTTTCTGACGACAGCTGATGAATATTTCAGTCTGTCAGAGGAAGAAAAAAAAAAGCCTGAGTAAACAAAAAGTTGATTTTGACTTCATATCATTGCAGGTCCTGTTTAACAGGACGACAGTAATATTTGAGGTGTTTTCAGCGTAGTTATGTTTCAAAAGTCAGTCCTCTGGAAGCTTGTTTCTGGCGTGGACTCGACATTAACAAGCTGAATGCATTTGAATGTTTACCGCTGGGTAATTAGGAGAACTAATCACAGTGTATTAGCGCTTAAAGGAGGCCAATAGGTGACTCATATTTACAGCACACATGTGCATGAGTGAAGCTGCACCAATGGACATACGCCACGTCAAAAAAGTAAAAAAAGAAACAACCCACACACTAACCATGAAAAGATGCGGGTTTCTCCAGCAAACAACAGTGGTCCAGAATGCTGAGGATGAGCGAAATCATAGCAAAACATGCAGAGAAAACACGCACACAATCATGAAATGAACGCTGGAGGAGGACTGTCAATACCGCAGAATGGCCAATTACAATAGATTTATACTGGAAGGGAAATCTAAAACATAAATATCTGCACTAGAATACACCTGAGCCACACGTTAATGTGAGGGAAGGGCTAGCAGCAACCAGGGAGGAAGCCGAGTCTAGAGAAGCAGCGTAAAAAAGAGCTTTCGGCAATCCAGGGACAACTTTAGGGGGGAAAGCAAGCCAATTAGTGATTGTTCTCAAGCTCTTTTTCCAACCTGGCAAGAACCCTTTTCACCTGCTGGATGCACCTGTATGGCATCTGGTTGTTGGGATCGAAGCAGGCACAGTGGAGTCAAGGACATTTAAGTGATCTCCTGTGCATTTATGTGGTGCACCGAGCCAGCGCTGCTTTAGGTTTGCTCTTATTTGGAAACTTGCAATGGATTAGTGTGAAAAGCGAGTGCCATGACATTGGAGACCATTCACAGTTGCACCAAGTCATTTTTTGTTTATATTTCACTGCCAAATGCAGCCAAAAAACAGATGCCGATCTACTATAATACAATATATTGTTTTGCAATTTAAATCAGTAGCACCTCATTGCAGTAAACAAGATCCAGGGGGTGGAGTTGGATGCAGATCTAAGGGGTGGAGATGGGTGGGATTAGGAATCAGGGGGTGGAGATGAATAGGGTTAGGGGTGGGGTTAGGGATCAGGGGGCGGAGATGGGTAGGATTAGGGGTGGGGTTAGGAATCAGGGGGTGGAGATGGGTAGGGTTAGGGATCAGGGGCGGAGATGGGTAGGATTAGGAGTGGGGTTAGGCATCAGGGGCGGAGATGGGTAGGATTAGGGGTGGGGTTAGGGATCAGGGGCGGAGATGGGTAGAGTTAGGGGTGGGGTTAGGAATTAGGGGGCAGAGATTGGTAGGGTTAGGGGTGGGGTTAGGGATCAGGGGGCGGAGATGGGTAGGATTAGGAGTGGGGTTAGGCATCAGGGGCGGAGATGGGTAGGATTAGGGGTGGGGTTAGGGATCAGGGGCGGAGATGGGTAGAGTTAGGGGTGGGGTTAGTGCCCAGGGGGTGGAGATGGGTAGGATTATGGGTGGGGTTAGGGATCAGGGGCGGAGATGGGTAGGATTAGGAGTGGGGTTAGGCATCAGGGGCGGAGATGGGTAGGATTAGGGGTGGGGTTAGGGATCAGGGGCGGAGATGGGTAGAGTTAGGGGTGGGATTAGGAATCAGGGGGTGGAGATGGGTAGGGTTAGGGATCAGGGGCGGAGATGGGTAGGATTAGGGGTGGGGTTAGGAATTAGGGGGCAGAGATTGGTAGGGTTAGGGGTGGGGTTAGGGATCAGGGGGCGGAGATGGGTAGGATTAGGGGTGGGATTAGGAATCAGGGGTGGAGATGGGTAGGGTTAGGGATCAGGGGGCGGAGATGGGTAGGATTAGGGGTGGGGTTAGGAATTAGGGGGCGGAGATTGGTAGGGTTAGGGGTGGGGTTAGGGATCAGGGGGCGGAGATGGGTAGGTTTAGGTGTATGTAAGGTGTATGTTAGGTGTATGTACGATCTGGATCCAACTCCTCCCCCTGGATTTTGTATTCTGCATTGAGGACCATGTTGTTTAAATGCTGCATAAAACTATTGTTGGGTTTCAACTTACTCGAATATATATCAATACAAATGTTTAAAAACACTTTAAAGTTGTTCAAATGTTGACTTATCTTATTAATATGTGATTTTATAAATAGTTTATACTCTTTATTATGTACATAAATTGACCAAAGTTGGCATTTTGTTTTCAGACAGTTGAATATAACTTTAAAATTTTCAATTCCGCATCCTGCAAAGGATGCAGCCTCTGAATTGGGACACAGGTAATGTCTTTTTTGGTCAAATTCAACCAATTCAAACGGCGATATCTGATGCAATGCATAAGCTCAGTGAAAACATCCATTCAATACGGCATATTTTGATTGTAAACATACTTCAAATGAATTCAATACCAAAATGCATTGGTTCAAAATATTCAGCCTCATTAAAAATTGACTATTTTACCCACTATACTTATATAAAGCTATTACACATGGAAGCTTGTTTCTACAAAACATAATAAAAAATAATAAAAAAGGTGACTGCGACTTTTTATCTCCCAATTCTGACATTTTGTCTCAGAATTGCGTCAAAGTCGCAATTGTGTGTTATAAAGTCAAAGTTGCATGATATAAAGTCGCAATTGTGTGTTAGAAAGTCAGAATTGCGAGTTTATTTCTCACAATTTTCATTTTATTTCTCACAATTTTGAGAAATAAAGTCAAAGTTGCGAGATGTTAACTCGCAATTGTGAGATTAAAAGTCGCAATTATTGTTTAAAATGTTTTATTCTGTGGCAGAAACAAGCTTCCATAATAACAACATGTATCAATGTCAAGCTCAAGTGAAATACATTGAAATACCATGCATTTTGCAACAGGAGCACTGATTATTTGCATCATTTTAAACATTTTTCAGAAGTGCCGTTTAATTATAAAGGGGTAAAAGGTTTCTACAGTGAAAAAAAACCCTAAAAAACTTAGTGCAACTTTAATAATTCCACATTTCTGGTTTCACATGGCAAAATGAAAGGAAACAAACTGATAAATGTAGCACCAAAAAACAAATTGTAAGCTTAATAAGTAAGAAATAAATGCTTCCCTATGAGCACCAATCAGCAAGAAGGATGACCGTGACAGGCGGCTGGGTGCACCAATAGCAGAGAGAGATTGTTACAGTAAAGGATGTGATTTGGCTTTGTTACGCGCTGCGGGCAGCAGCAAGCCCTGTGTGTTGAGGCCATTATCATCCACTTCTCAGACGATCGCAAAACCCTCTTATGGTGAGACTCTGCCACGGTTACTTGTGTAAATACACTCAGGTATATTCAGGCAAAGATAACTTCAAATGCCATTAGCTTAGCATCTTTTTGCACCTTAGAATAAAATAAAGGTTAAAAAACTGTCAATTAAGTCATTACACATAGGAAAAATATGTAGGCCAGGGTTCCTCAGAGAACCAAAGCCACATTTCTGCACCTCACAAGTTTATTACTTGGAATTTTAGATGACGACACTAGACAAACAGATGAGAGCAGTAACCATATACACTATGCAGTCTAAATGCTAGAAAAGAGGTTGAAATAATGGAGAGGACCATTCATACAACGCCACCTTGTCGAGGGTTTTTTTGTGCTTATTTTTGCTGAGATAAAACAGAAGGAGCATGGGCTACGTTCACACCGCAATCTGATTTGTCTGACCAATCGAACTAACAATGTGTCATAATCGCACACTTTTGTCCTGGGAGTGTAGATGGGGAACAGCACAAAATGGTCAGTGCCACAATGCTAAACCTCCTAAATAATAATACTTCAAGAAATGTAAGGTATAAAAAATATGATATTGTATGATTTAATATGACATAAAAATATAAATAAAAATAAATATAAATGTTAATATATTATCAAATTAGAATAAATAAATAACTAAAAAAAAACTTTTTTAAATAATATTCATTTAAAATAATACAAAAAAAATTAATAGAGCTTAAGCTGAAAATAAATATGGGATTTTGGCTTGCGGTGTGAACATAGCCAGAAAAGCAAAAACATCCCAATAACCAAGAACAAATACTTTAAAAATAACCAATTCAATGTGCTTCTCGCTGTAGAGAATGGTTCCTTCAAAACCACGAGTTATGTGCTTTAATTATTATTTTAAATTCCCATTAAACTATATAGGTCTAACATGGTTCTCAGTGCAAGGTTCATATTAATCATATTGTGCAAAAGGTTAAATGGATTTGAACTGTGCTATCCAGAGTCAATGAGGTATTTCTTTAATAACCAAAAATAAAGACACTTTAACAAGCTAAATACAGATTTTAAGGCAAACAGACAATGAATGCCACTTGGATTTTGTCTGACAGGAAGTAGATTCTTGCCCGCAGAGGTCAGTCTAAAGAGGCGTGTGCAGCGATTACTTCACTAGAGGTCGCCAAACCGCCCAACTGTAGTTTGCTAATAGGAGACTTTCTGTTGCATTGTCGACGTCAACGAAAAATTCTAGGTTATACCAGGTGCTTTACATATAAACATCGACTTGAGTGTACCGATCAATGTAAGTGTGAAAATAAGCTCTGAAATATCAGATAAGCTAGTATAGATTAGTACAAGTTGTTAAAAAACCCAAGGCGGTGTTGATGTGGTCAACCGATCTCCATTTTTCCAATGTAATGGTTTTCCGCTGGCTGTAAACACCATGACGTATGTATATATATATATATATATATGTATATACATACATACATACATACCTTCATGGGGACACAGATATTGTAAAAAAGAGACAGTATATACATATAAAATATGTACACATCTTCAGGAGGCTATTCACGTAAAATAAAAAGTGCAATGCTTGATGCTTACACTCTTTTACACACATTTATATCATTTATACGGAAACCAAAATGGCATGCATTTTGAGAAATGTGGCAGATCTGAAACTAAATGAAGGAGAGAGCCAGCCATCACAGGGATGACTCGTACTGCAGGAGTTCGTACAGCAGCGGTCCGTCCCTGTACCTGATCCCGACAGTCGCGGGCGTGATGAACTGCAGGATGTTTATCGTCCTTCTCAAGCGCCTGTCCACGAAGTGCGCGTCCCAGGCAGGGTAGCGTTTCCTAGGCATGTCGATCTTGATCAGAGGTCCCTCCGGCCTGTAACGGCCCAAGGGAGTGGTGGGCTCGGGCGAGCGCACCTGAAACACGGGCAGGCAGGTCTCTGCCGTGGTATCATCCGGTTGGCCAAAGGCCCCCATGGAAGCCCGAGAGGGAGTGGGTTGGGACGCTCGCGGACCAGGAGTGGGTGCCATGGGCTCGGCCTCCGGGGGTAACGGAAGTCCCCAAAGAAGCTCGGCACAACAGGAGCTAGCTAGAACCCTTATTTTAGGTCCCATCGGATGAAGGAACCCATAGTAGATGCCCATGAAAACCACCCCTGAGGCGAAGGTTAGGTAAACTCCGCAGAGCACCGGCACTGCATAGGAGTCAGTGCTGACGGGGTCTCGGTAGGCGTACCACAGGCAAGTAAGCACCGTGTTTTCGGCAAGCACCACAAAGTAGTAGATCACCATGCGGTACCGTGTTCGGCCCTCCTTCACGTTGAACCAGCAAAAGATGTAGACGATGCCCACCACCATGTTGAAGAGCACCTCTTCCCATTTGGACATGCAAAAATCAGTGCCTCCGTGCACAATCCAGAACGCCATGGCACACCAGTGCACAACCACGAAGATGCCGAAGTAGATGTGGAAGATGGAAGCGAAGAGGGCGAAGGAGAGCACCCGAGAGGTTATCGTGAAAAGCCTCCAGAAGATGTGGATCAGCGCGCCCCTGTAGCTCATGCTCTTTTTGTCATCTCTGGAATCGCGCAGGAGCTTGTGGTACGAAGCCAGGACCCAGGCCAGCGAGAGCAGGGAGGCAACGGAGGAGACACCTGTGAGGTATTCATGACGAGAGACGTTCTTCAGGACTTAACCAGATTGCTTTGTAAGAAGGTGGCAAGAGCAATATGATAAGTCGGTCATGCCTCAAAGTTTCCAGGTTCAAACACTCTATTAGATCCCAAAAGCAAACAAAGCCAAGGATTTTTACACTGCATTTAAACGGTTAGTTCACCCAAAAATGAAAATTCTGTCAGTAATTACTCACCCTCATGTTGTTCCAACCCCGTAAGACCTTCGTTCATCTTTGAAACACAAATTTAGAAAGATATTTTTGATGAAATCTGAGAGCTGGATCACTCCTCCATACTAGTCCACGGGCTTCTTGAGGCATAGAAACTTGACGGCCTCGAAAAGTTATTAAAGACATTGTAAAATAGTCCAAGTGACTACAGTGGCTCAATCTTCACTTTATCAAGCGACGAGAACACTTTCTGTGCGCAAAAACAAACAAAAATAACGACTTTATTTCAACTATTCACTTCCTTCTCAATGGGCCTCTAGTTAGTTAACGTAGTGTGATAGCGTAGAGCTACGTCACACGCAGGCTCACTATTGGCCGACGCTGGTCATGTGTGTGATGCGTGTGACGTACAATAACAGAAGCTTACGCTATTAAACTAGTAACCTGACTCGAGGTAGAGAGAGAAGTAAAAGAATAGTTGAAATAAAGTTATTTTTGTTGCTTTTT
This sequence comes from Cyprinella venusta, assembly GCA_038021265.1. Lineage (NCBI taxonomy): Eukaryota > Metazoa > Chordata > Actinopteri > Cypriniformes > Leuciscidae > Cyprinella > Cyprinella venusta. The sequence goes on along the minus strand of CM075875.1, from coordinate 24,579,492 downwards.
GTGCACAAAAAGTGTTCTCGTCAGTGATGCGCGGGTCAATGTATAAACAACCCGCAACCGACCGACGTTTTCAACTACCCGCCCGCAACTCGGACCGCAAAAAAAGTTAAAAAAAATATTGTACCCGACCCACTTCCTGACCGCATCTTTTAAAAGTAGTAAATGCTCCTCGGAGCGTTATTGGGTCATAGACGTGTAACAACACAGCATCGCAAGAAGACGTAATCCTACACATAACAAAGGCAAAGCCAGCACTTTGGTCATCATCTTTCATTATTTCAGCAAATGTCTCCCACACTTTTACTCTTTCTATTTGTGTATTTGCGGAGCTTCCACTCCCCAGTCTTTACCTTTTGTCTTGCCGCCTCCATCTCTCTGCAGACTGTAGTGATCATAGACATGGCCGGTTCGTGAACGAATCGTTCTTTTGAACTGGTTCTTTTTAGTGAACCGGTCGAACCAGTACACTAAATCGAACTGAATCGTTCGAAACAGTTTGCGTCTTGCGTCAGTGCTGATCCACAAGTTACTAAAGTTACTCACTTTCAGACATGCCTGACAGTCCCACCGAATCGAAATAAATCAATATCCAGAATTATATTTTACTCCAGTAACTCCAACAGTTCACTGAACCGAGACATGTTGGTGCCACTGTTGAGAGAAGTGATGAGCACGAGCAGCTGATACTGCGTATAGATACTGCGTACTACCGAACGCACAGGGACAGCGGTTCTCGAATCATCAGTATAGAACCGAGAACTTTTTAGACTGAGCTTGTGTGTTATCTTCATGCCAGTTATTCAGTCAATAATGTGTAGGGCTGTATATTTCATCAAAAATTGTGTCTAGTACTATATTAATACAAATGTTTAATTGGCATCTTTTTTCAAACGACCCGACCGACCGCGACCCGAATATCATTAAAAGCATTTTTGGGTGACCCGCAACTGCGGGTAACTCATTTCGGATCAACCCGCGCATCACTGGTTCTCGTCATTTGATAAACTTAGGATTGAGCCACTGTAGTAACTTAGACTATTTTAACGATCTTTAATAACTTTTCGAGGCCAGCAAGGTTTAATTCCTCAAGAAGCCTATGGACTAGTATGCAGGAGTGATCCAGGTCTCAGATTAAATAAAAATTATCTTAATTTGTGTTCCGAAGATGAACAAAGGTCTTACAGGGTTGGAACAACATGAGGGTGAGTAAATACTGACAGAATTTTCATTTTTGGGTGAACTAACCCTTTGGGGTTAGTATGTACCATAGTATGTATTTTTTCCTACTATGGTAGTCAATGGGGAATGAGATCTGTTTGATTAAAACGTTCTTCTAAATATCTTCCTTTGTGTTCAGCAGAACAAATAAACACATAGAGGTTTGGAACAACATGAGTGTGAGTAAATTCTCACAGAATCTTCATTTTTGGGTGAACTAACCCTTTAACCCCAGATTATCATCATTTTGAATCTCACAGGTTTTACACTGATTTTACCAAGGGTTATTAATCCAGAACAGGGTCTGCTCCGCTTTTATGCAGGGTTTGGAATGACCAAAGGTTAACAAGTCAAAACAGGGAAAAGCACTAAAAGGTGCTAAAACACTGTCACGGTTTGCTGTAAAACTACCCACAAATCATGATCCTTAACTTTAACTCCAAACTAAAATCTCAGCTGGCTCAGTTGACAGCGATGAATCTTTTGTATGGGACACCGTGAGCCCGGAGACTGTATTGAACACTTGAGTTTTTGAAAAATTAGCTTAAAGGTGTGCTATAAATAGAGAATTCAAACTTGACTGAGTAGAGGCTTGGACCTGGAAACATCTTTACAAGCCATTTCAGATCATACCTTACATGGAAAAGCATGGCCTTTAGTGACTTTTTGCTTTAATAACATACATTTTAAAATCACAAACATCACAGAAACATGTAGAATGTTTACCGGGAAGGTTTAGGAGACATATTGCAGAAGGATTCTCAAAGTGACATATTTGACCTAAAACACAGTTTTGAATAGAGTGCTGCAGGGATGATGTCATTTTTGTAGGCCAACCCGTGAGTTGACATCACCTTGGTTGGAAACTGGCAGAAAATAAGCTCTTATGAACAAAAAAGCTTGAGTTAATTTGTAAATTTTTTATTACAAATTACAATTACAAAATTTTCATTGACGAAAATGAAAGGGATAACTAAATAAAAGCCAGCTTTTAATAACAAAAACTAGGACAAAAAATGATTGAAATTTTCGTCAAATAAAAATGAGAGGAAAATGATTTGGGAAGAGATCCAATCAGAACTGAATTGACGTCCTGCGCAATAGATGAGCATGTTTGAATTGTAACATGCTGATCTACAAGGCGGGACATAAGTTGGCATACACTTGCAACATAAAACGCTCAAACAAGTAATTGTCTGGGAGAAAGAGAAGACATATGGATAAATTTGAAATGGTGTGTTTGTCTGTGCGCACACAGAAAGCCGCCTCTCAGACTTTAAGACACGAGTACTGAATTGAGTTCTCGATCATGTATTTCCCCACTTGAATGGGCAAATACACACAAAATGATTTTTACATGTAAAAATGTCAGTTTTGGCGAGTATTCACATACCGTAAATATTGTCGAGTTATGTCTTAAGTGAATGCAAACAGTTGGGAGAATATGGTGTAAGTGTATTGGATCCATGCATTCAGCCTTAAAATGACAACGGTCTAATAACCAGCTGTCCGTCATTAATCAAACATCAAAAGAAAAAGAGAAAATCACTCGATGTTCATGACTGAATAACTTTAAAAGCTTTAATAAGGATTAATCAACATTTAATCTATACAAATAAATACGTATGCTTGAAAAAATGACAAACGTTTCCCATTCAAAAAGACCTTTGACTTTGGGATGATGGAACCAGAAGTGCAAAAACGTCAACTCATCAGGGATGTCAATCCTGCAGCACTCTATAGATGTCTAGGTGACTTACAGGGATCTATTTAGCTAGCATTTATGGTGCATCCTGAAAGTTTAGCTGATTTAACCAACTCACACTGCAGTGTCTCGGCCTGGTTCTTCTGGATCATTATACAGAGTTGTAGCACCAGTTGGGGGGCACTCTCCAAAAACGTCTCCAGCAGACGGAGCATGTTGACGTCAGCATACTCGTACATCATCGCCCAGTAGAAGCGCCGCCTGTGTTCCTTCTGTCGCCGACTCTGGATGCCCAAGTACAGCGTGCGGATATACCTGTTCAGAAGATCATAAACATTACTACAAAAAATATATACTGAACGTGCTATTACTGCTATAAAACCCAGCACTATTATCTGCTTAATAAATTGGTATCTCATCTAAAATGTTCCCATAACTCTTTTCTATGAGACGCACGCTTAGCTAATAAACTTGCATCTCTGGACAAAATGTTCTTGATGTCCCATGTTACACAGAAACCACAAGGATACATACAGTAATGTAATGCACAAAACAATCTGCGAATTCTATGCATGTCGACTCTAAAATGCCTCTGATTTGCCACTACGTTCATACGCTTAATATACATGTCTGTGATTGGCTACAATGCTCAACGCGGACAAAACACAAGTAGTTTCGTTTTGTTTTTGAATAATGTGTCCTCCAGTGCCCGGACTCGGACGTTTTTCCGAGTCTAAAATGTCCGTGTCAAGTCCAAGTTTAAATTCATCCGAGTGCGTGACAAGTCCGAGTTCATTCAAAATTGGACTCGAGTCCGAGGTCGAGTACCCCAACTCTAATGAAAGGACCCTGATGTCCTCAAAACTATGTATGTAAGTATGTATGTATGGATGGACGACGGACGGACTCGTACTGTACATTCAAATACCGGTAGATATACATACATACATGCATTGAAATTGGCTGGAAACCCATTAATTTCTAAAAGATGTGCAATAAATTGTAACCTATCATTTTCAAAGGCTGCCTGAGGCACGGCAACTCTGAGGACGTGAGTGTGAATTATTTATGTCTATAAATTGAGATTGAGCACATGGCAGCAGGAGTTTCCCATCAAGGGCAGATTTATTACATCAGTGTTTCTCAAACCTGTTTCTGGAGGACCCCCAAAACGGCACTCCTTTTTTGCGCATCCAATGAAATATAGAAATGCTATAATCACATTGTGACAAAGTATGGTTGACCAAAAAGTGTCACTTCACAAGTGTTATTTTAGTACCATTGAGATACTACTATTATAGTTCATTTTAATATTTTGAATTAGTTTCCATTTTACATTTTAATTTTATTAAGTCCATAAAGCTAAATGAATAGGAGAATTGTTGCTTTGCACTGTAGGCTGAAATAAAACTAATTTAATCTTTTAAATTTTGTATTTAATTTCAGTCAACATTTATTTGATTTCAAGTAACAAATGTTTTTAATGGTTTTATATTTATTCAACTATAAAACCTTGCAGCACTTACAGTACATACTCTGTGGAAAGCTGTGAACACAGACAAGCGGCATGAGATATCACAGTATATCACATTCATATTTCACAGTTTACATTAACACAGCATCCATTTACAGTCAGTGTAGGATGTTTCTGCGATATAATGATTAATGGCCAATATGGACTGTATGCAAACACATGGACAACCCTCTTTATGTTGATATATAACCAGTGGAAGCTGCACTGCCTGAACCGGGATAGTCTGTGCCATCCAGTAGGCTTCATAGAGTCCCATCTCAAATCTCTCAAATAGTAACGCAGGAAGTCACTCAGTGAGCGGCCTTTATTTTCTTTATGTTTCCAGCTGAATGAGTGCAGCTGTGCCACAGATATCGACCCGGATGGGATGGGAATGGGTGAGGGTTACAGTAATGTTCGGTTTCATGTCACCCAAGCTGTTTCCCGTCTTAATCAATACAGCCTTAAAAGCATGGAGTGCATGCACAAAAATGATATATTTAGCCACACACATTCATAAAGATGTACTGTGACAAACAGTTGAATGTTTAAGTATAACACCGGGACTTCAAAAGACAGACAAAGTCATTTAAACCAAAATGTATGCATTACATACAGCTTAATGATGTACACTCACCAAAAGGATTATTAGGAACACCATACTAAAACCTTGTTTGACCCCCTTTCACCTTCAGACCTGCCTTAATTCTACGTGGCAGTGATTCAACAAGGTGCTGAAAGCATTCTTTAGAAATGTTGGCCCATATTGATAGGATAGCATCTTTCAGTTGATGGAGATTTGTGGGATGCGCATCCAGGGCACGAAGCTCCAGTTCCACCACATCCCAAAGATGCTCTATTGGGTTGAGATCTGGTGACTGTGGGGGCCATTTTAGTACAGTGAACTCATTGTCATGTTCAAGAAACAAATCTGAAATGATTCGAGCTTTGTGACATGGAACATTATCCTACTGGATGTAGCCATCAGAGGATGGGTACATGGTGGCTATATAGGGATGGCCATGCTCAGAAACAATGCTCAGGTAGGCCGTGGCATTTAAATGATGCCCAAATGGCACTAATGGCTTGTTTCCACTAAGTGGTACGGTACGGTACAGTTCGGTTCGGTACGCAATTATTTGCGTTTCCACTGTCAAAAGTTGTGAATGGTACCAAAAAGCCAAACTTTTTGGGTACCCTTCCGTTGGGGTACCTAGCACAGTGAAAGGGTACTAAAAGGGGGAGCTAGACTCACTGCAGAACGGTGATTGGTGGACAGAGTATCGTCACTCGCGCGTGCTACAAGGGCATTAGAAGCATACAGTTGAAATATAATACTACTGTTATTGTGTCACGAAATGTAGTTTTAAGAGTTTTTCAGGCGAGAAAGTAGTTTTTTTAAAGCTCAAATCTGTGGTTTATTTATAGATTTATGATAATTTGACTGAGATCCATTCCAAGCGATCACCGGACGCTCGCGCTAGTGTCCCCCGCCTGGAACAGCCTTTCCTCGGCTAGTCGTTCTGATGTTTGCCGCTGACTTGAATGTCTCTGTAGTGGTTAAATGTTTGGAATTCTGTAATATGTGGAAAAACATATAAATAAAGTGAAGGAAAAAAAACATGAGATATAGTTCGTCTTGTATAAAGGTGATCTTTGGTCTCGTAAATCTATCATTCCCTGGCCAATTGGCAGAAGGCTACGTGAAGTTTCATTTCTTTGAGCGCTGAATTTGTATATTTGACTGACTAAATTGTTTCCTGATGTTATTTAAGCTTTACTGTATATATTTTTGTACCTTTTTTTACTTATACTTTTATAATGGCTAAAATTGATAAAACTGAAATTCAACAAAAAGAGATAGTTTTGTCATTTTTTTATTTTATTACAAGATCATCTGTAATGTTGTTTATTGCAACATTTGTACCAATGCGATATGCAATACATTACATTACATATTGCCTGGAATATGTTTAATATTTTTAAATTTAAACGAAAAGAGGCAGGGTTGTTTTATAATTAGTTTTGTTATAAATACAACGTTACATAGGCTACATGCAGTGAATATAATCAATAGACTATATGTTGCCTGAACCACATTTGTGTGCTTTAGAATGTTTAAAATGTATTGAAATGAAATCGAAAAGAAGCAGAGTGGTGTTTCATAACATATTTCGCTTTATTGTTGCCTAAAATGAACGTACAGAGATAACCGGAGTCGTATAGCCAGAGCGAGCAGAGTGCCACGTTCAAGAATGCGCTGTTCTATTAGCAGAATTACTGGACTCGCGTCCTCGGGATCATTCTCCTGAGTCGGACTTTGCGTTGGCTTCTTGGAAACGCCTAATGCCAGCACTTGTTTCTAGTGACAAAAATGCCGAGAAGCAAGAACAAGATCTGCTGTCTGTCATCCATTGTCACTTTCTTCGTGCGAAAATGACGTTGATCGCTTCTTTCCAGCATACCACGCCTATTAAGTAAGGGTACTGTTGGCGGTGGAAACGCAAGCCTGATCATGGTGTACAAGACCCGACCCGTACTGTACTGTACCGCACCGTACCCCTCAGTGGGAACGAGCCATAAGGGGCCTAAAGTGTGCCAAGAAAACATCGCCCACACCATTACACCACCACCAGCAGCCTGCACAGTAGTAACAAGGCATGATGGATCCATGTTCTCATTCTGTTTAGGCCAAATTCTGACTCTACCATCTGAATGTCTCAACAGAAATCGAGACTCATCAGACCAGGCAACATTTTTCCAGTCTTCAACTGTCCAATTTTGGTGAGCTCTTGCAAATTGTAGTCTCTTTTTCCTATTTGTAGTGGAGATGAGTGGTACCCGGTGGGGTCTTCTACTGTTGTAGCCCATCCGCATCAAGTTTGTGCGTGTTTACAAATGCTTTGCTGCATACCTCGGTTGTAACGAGTGGTTATTTCAGTCAAAGTTGCTCTTCTATCAGCTTAAATCAGTCAGCCCGTTCTCCTCTGACCTCTAGCATCAACAAGGCATTTTCGCCCACGGGACTGCCGCATACTGGATGTTTTTCCCTTTTCACACCATTATTTGTAAACCCTAGAAATGGTTGTGTGTGAAAATCCCAGTAACTGAGCAGATTGTGAAATACTCAGATCGGCCCGTCTGGCACCAACAACCATGCCACGCTCAACATTCTGACATTCAGTTTGGAGTTCAGGAGATTGTCTTGACCAGGACCACACCCCTAAATGCACTGAAGCAACTGCCATGTGATTGGTTGATTAGATAATTGCATTAATGAGAAATTGAACAGATGTTCCTAATAATCCTTTAGGTGAGTGTATATACATGTGTTCTGCAGTTTTTTTAAAGAAATCTCTTTAGCTCATCAAGACTTAAATTATTTGTTTTTTATTTTAAAATTATTATTACAATTCACAATAACTGTTTTCTATTTGAATGTGTTTAAAAATGTAATTTATTCTTGTGATGCAAAGCTGCATTTTCAGCATCATTACTCCAGTCGCAGTGTATTTTCAGCATCATTACTCCAGTCCTTCACAAATCATTCTAATATGATGATTTGCTGCTCAAGAAACATTTGCTTTCTTTTCATCAAGAAATTCTGGAAAAAAATGTACAGCATTTATTTTAAATAGTTTTACTGTCATATTGGTGGATCTTCGCTGAATAATAGTTGATAAAAATGTTGTTCAAGAAAAAATGAACAACATTTAGAAAGAAACACTAAAAGAAACACAGCAACAGCTCTAGAATGGAGAGAATATAGATGTTCCATATTCATCCAACCTTCCACTACATCGATCTACAATCTCTCAGATGCCATGTTATGGGAAACAAAACTATGAATGAACATAAACACGTTGGCACAATCTTTTCCAGAATATTATTAGAATTGAAATAGAGTCACAGAGATTCTGTAACTAGATGTGTGAAATCTCGGATGAAAGATGCGCATGCCTGTAAAATCCTGTGAGGAGCTCTGGAGTTTTCCCGCAAAATCCCTTCTATGAAAAAAAGGATTTCGTAACACCCGACAAACATATGGAGAGAGATGGTAGGAAAACGACTGGGAACATTGCGCATGTGTCTGTGAAGTCTAGATCAAACTAAAAAAAGAAAATTTACTCTCATTAAGTCTCACTTTGCAGCACTTCAAGGCTCAATTTTTTAAAGTAAGCAGTTAGAAACAGTGAAAACTGTGAAACATGTCGCTCTAATAATATGGAAACAAATGGAAAGAAAAAAGGGGAAATACAGAGGAGTGTATAGACAGAGAGGTAGACTTACAATCATCTGGGCCCGTTCCAGAAGCCTCTTTCTGTCTCTCTTGCCCTCCGCTATGTGTGCGAGTAAACCTCCCTGTCCCAAACCAAACTGCTTCTGTCTAGATCATCAGTCCATCAGGGAAACTAAAGCAAAACAAACAGAACAAAATGGAGTCATGAAATGAGAATGGGGTGAGGGGTAGTAGAACACACAACAACCAGACTGCAACAGAATTATGGGATTGAGCAGACATCAAATGAAAATGGGTAAAATGACTCCAAAGATAAAAAGGCGTAAAGTAGAAACCTGTAAAGCTGAAGGACAGACTGTACGGAAAAATAACTGAATTCTGAACCTGAATACTAAGCACACCTGAAGGGAAATCATAAACTAAATATGAATAGTTTGATATGATGATACAATGGCTATAGAGCTCCACAGGAGAAGATGAACATCATGAAAAAATGCATCATAGGCCTAAACATAATGCATTTTTGCAAAACTCCATAAAAACATGCCTACAAATAAAATGCACTGCAGTTTCCAGCAGAAATGAACACTAGTGGCAGTAAAAAACCTACAATGTTTATTCCTTTTCACATAGTTTATGATTACAGGGGTAGATTATTGATTAATAAAGACTCAAGAGCTCAAAGACTTGTAGAAGAAAGCTAAAATGGCATGGCTGCTTCAGCAAATGTGCGTTTTATCTCACGTTCACTTTTGTTAACACTATCGGTTAGGTTTAGTGTAATTTAGTGTTCATTTAATGTTGTTATTTTCAAACGCAATTGAGCACTAATCATTTAGCGCCAACAGACGTTTCATTTCCAATACCACAATACATAAAACATTGCCAGATTCATATGTGTTTTAGATCAAACTGAACATGCTTTTAGCTCTATTAATTGGACATTTCGCAAGAACCAACCAACATAATATCATTTTGCTGAAATGTCGCAACAGTCATTTTTCCAATAAGCCCAGAAGGCAAACAATGTGCTGAACTCTATTCTAGTTATGCTATACGAATATCACATAAAATATGACAGTCATTTATCACAAAACAAACCCTTTTAGGCTGATATGAGACTGTACATAACAAAATAAGAAATGATATCACATGATTGATAATATAATTGATATGATAAAAATATAGCTCCGTCAAAGCAAATATTGTAAGCAGAAAATCATGACGCAAAAATGCCCCCGAAAGTGACAAATCTATCTGAATGTACAATGCGCACACAAAAATAGCCCAGCAAATGGATTATCATCTAGGCCAACAGAGTTGTACAAATATTGCATTAAAAATATCAGCTGGAAAAATGCTGAATACAAAGACGACACTTGAAAACCGTAAATACATTTAAATTCATGGTGACGGATTCCAGTAGAGACTTGCATAATTCAACACAGGGACCGGCAAATTATTTATCAAATATATTCCAGCAGAGCATTTATTGTGTTATGATATGTCATACATTATTCAAGGACACTTTTGTGTTAGATATTTATTTCATCTGTCTTCTAGTATATCACGAGTCAAAATTTAAAAATAAGGAGTCACATTTCAATTATGTAATGCTGACAAACAACAGAGAGTTTTAACACATGCAGAGACAAGTGTGTGCTGTAAATGTCAGCGTAAAAAAAAACACCTTCATCCTTTTTCCTAAACTCGTGTGCATCCCAGAAAATGCAAAAACTACAGGAATGCAACTCACAGTTTGACTCTGCACATTAAAACTGGGATGCATACAAGAAAGTATTTCACCAATGAAGCTGTTAGTGTTCCCTTTCGTAGTCACTCCGAGTTACGTCAAGGAGTGACGGAGAATGGGGGTTTCGCACAGAAAGCCAATCCTCTTCGAGTATTTAACAACGAGCCAATGGCGTGAAAATGCCATGGGTCTGCGGAATTTGCATAGCGTACTCCGCCCACCCCTGTGGGTATAAAAGGAGGAAGCAGACGCAACCGCAGTATGTTTTCGCTTCGGAGCCAAGAGCATTCTTCTCTCCACAAGCCATATCACTAAAAGCCTCTTCGAGACGAGCGTCCTCTTCAGTGTTGGTGTGACGGCGGTACCCAGCGAGATTCTGCATTGCCTGCGATCTGTGCAGTGGTCTGCCAGACTTTGCGCTTCTCCCTGGTCGCCTCGGCGCTGAAAGAGTGAATTTCCTCCTCTCCTCTGAAAGAGCTACACGCGGCACGTCTTTTTAAAGACGGTTCGCCCGTGTTCTTCTGGGTGCGGTCGATATCCGTCTTTCTCTGATGGGCACGATCGCTGCTTTGTATGTCTGGGCTTCATCATGCTAAAGCAGCTTTCGTGGTTGAGTCATGTGCCTTTTGTGGTAATATGACCATCTCAACACTTAGATCGAGACTCAATGATCTTACTGTGAGAGTCCCCGCCTCCGCTACCCGTTCAGCTTCCTCTACCCGGGGAAGCTCTTCGGCTCGCGGCCAGGGTGATCTGTCGGTGACGGTGTGGAACAAACCCCCGACGCTAGCTCCTCGGGTCCCACCCACCGCAACAGTGTTGTAGCCAGCGAGCGCCGAAACGGTTCAGACGCGGGTACCGTCTGGATCGTTTGGCGCTCCAGAGGAAGACGCGTTATCGATCGCGGCATCACATAAAGGCGGGCTTGATTCCTCGGGAAGTGAAGATGCGGTTGCACGACCTCCTTCGGGAGCGCCTGTTGCCCGTGTCGGATCCCGAGATGACGGCTATGCTCTCTCGGGTCGCCGTGAGTATCGGGTTGCACTGGAATCTTCCGGCCCACCCCGATCACTCACGGATGGATGAATCGTTTTTGGGCAAAGCCGCCGCCGCGAGGCCACAGCCGACCCCAATGCCATTCGTCCCCGAGCTGCATGCGGAACTGACGAGGACGCGCTCGTCAGCTTCCCCCGCCTTTCCTCCCCTCGACGGCGCAGCTGCCCGTGGGTATGCTGGGGTGCCTCCGGTGGAGCGCTCTGTCGCGATGCAACTGTGTCCGCGGAGCGCCTCCTCTCGGGGGCCCCCCGAGCATCCCCCCAGAGCCTGTAGGTTTTCGTCGTCTATGACGGCGCGATCCTATAGCGCGGCGGGCGGCCGCCGCTATGCATATGATGGGCGTTTTTTTAGGTCTGCCAAGCCAGACTGCTCAGAGGTATGTACGAGGGCGGGACTGATTCCCTTGGATCAGGTGATGGCCACTAGTGTGGTCCAGGAGCGTCATCTTTGCTAAAAAAAAAAAAAAAAAAGCTTTTCGGCGGTGCGGTTGAGGACTTTGCCCAGCAGTTCTCTACCGCCCAGAAACAGGCTGAGGCTGCCCCGACGGCCAGCTGCTGCCTTCACCCAGCCGCCGGTGTAGCCGCCTCAGTCTGTTCGCCGCCGAGGACGAGCCTCTGCGCCCTTCCCTCCGGAGCGACCCCAGCAGCAGCCTTCACCCAGGTCGCGCCGTAGAGGCGGTCGCAGAGGAGCGTCACAGCCCCCTATGGGCTGCTCAGTGATGGCATCGAGTCTTTCCCAGGAGGAGGTAGCAGGGCCCCTCCTTCCCCCCGTAGAGGGCCGGGGGAGAATCTTTTGTTCTCCGCTCCCCGCTGCTCAAAAAAAAAAAAAAAAAAAATATATAATAATAAGACGGGTTGAGTGCGTTAAAGAAAGACTTTATACTATCACTGAGCACACAGACCGGAATGAGTGCGCACGACGCTCCACAGTGTCGCCCCGCTCATTCCCCTCTGTCTCTGAGGGCGCGGAGAGGAGCGTGCGTCGTCCCCGGACCGCACCGCTCCTCTCCCCCTCTGTCGCCAGACCCCCGGCAGAACAGACCCCCGTGGAACGCTGGTCCTTCCCTGGTCTCTTCTGTCGGGGAGCGGAGCTCGACTACGCACCCGCATGTGGTATCTCCCGTGCGCATGCCAGTCACTCCGCCCCGCTGCCCCTCCGGGGGGACGTCTGTGGCTCGTATGACCCCGCTGGTTCGGTTCCTCGGAGCTTGGCTCGAGCTCCCCGGTCTGTCCCGCTGGGTCATCAGAACGATCAGATTCGGCTACGCGATTCAGTTCGCACGATCTCCTCCCCGTTTCAGGGGAGTTCGCTCCACTATAATCGATGGCAATGCCCCGGTTTTGAGAGCGGAGATTGCGACCCTGCTGGCGAAGGGTGCAATCGGGACGGTCCCTCCAGCCGTGGTGAAGTCCGGCTTTTACAGCCCCTACTTCATTGTCCCCAAGAAGACCGGTGGGTTACGACCGATCCTGGACCTGCACGTTTTGTGCTCACGGCCAAACGCATTTTCGAATGTGTTCGGCATCAGGATTGGTTTGCAGCGATCGACCTGAAGGATGCGTACTGTCATGTCTCCATATTGCCTCGACACAGACCGTTTCTTCGGTTCGCTTTCGAAGGCCAGGCATATCAGTACACGGTTCTCCCATTCGGGTTAGCTCTGTCCCCTCGCGTCTTCACGAAGATCGCCGAGGCAGCCCTTGTTCCCCTTCGCGAACACGGGGTTCGCATCCTGAACTATCTCGACGATTGGCTAATTTTGGCTCACTCTCGAGAACAGGTTTGCGTACACAGAGATATAGTGCTTCAGCACTTAGCCCGTCTGGGCCTTCGGGTCAACCGGGAGAAGAGCAAACTTTGCCCCGTGCAGAGGATCTCTTTTCTCGGCATGGAGATAGACTCGGTCGCCATGTCCGCGCAGCCTACGAGCGAGCGCGCACACTCACTGCTGACTTGTCTTCGACAGTTCGACGGCAAGAGTGCGGTTCCACTGAAACTCTTTCAGAGGCTCCTGGGGCATATGGCATCCGCAGCCGCGGCTACGCCACTCGGATTGCTTCATATGAGACCGCTTCAGCTCTGGCTTCGCGATCGAGTCCCGAGGTGGGCATGGCATCGTGGCTCGCTCCGGGTTCCAGTAACTCCAGCGTGCCGCCGAACCTTCTTCCCGTGGTTGAACCTCAGCTTTCTTCGGGCAGGTGTCCCTCTCCAGCGAGTTTCCAGGCATCTCGTTGTCTCCACGGATGCATCTACCACGGGTTGGGGTGCCATGTGCAATGGGCATGCAGCCGCGGGTTCCTGGACAGGACCCCAGCGCCTCATGCACATCAATTGCCTCGAGCTGCTGGCAGTACGCCTGGCCCTGCACCGCTTTCGAGCACTGCTCAGGGGTCAACACGTACTTGTCCGCTCAGACAATACCGCTACAGTAGCGTACATCAACCACCAGGGGGGTCTACGCTCACGTCGGATGTCGCAGCTCGCTCGCCACCTCCTACTATGGAGTCAGAAGCACCTGAGGTTCCTTCGTGCTGTGTACATTCCTGGAGCCCGGAACCTGGCAGCCGACGAGCTGTCGCGGATCCGCCCTGTCTCCGGCGAATGGCGACTCCATCCCCAGACGGTCCAGCTGATCTGGGACCAGTTCGGGGAAGCTCAGATAGGTCTGTTCGCCTCCCGGGACTCTTCCCACTGCGTCCAGTTTTATTCCCTGTCCGAGGGCACGCTCGGTACAGATGCGCTGGCGCACAGCTGGCCGCGGGGCCCACGCAAGTATGCGTTTCCCCCAGTGAGCCTCCTTGCACGGGTGTTGTGCAAGATCAAGGAGGACGAGGAGCAGGTCCTGCTGGTAGCCCCTTATTGGCCCACCAAGACGTGGTTCTCCGAACTCATGCTCCTCGCGACAGCACCTCCTTGGCCTGTTCCTCTGAGACAAGATCTGCTCACTCAGAGACGGGGCACTCTGTGGCACCCTCGTCCCGATCTATGGAGGCTACATGTGTGGCTCCTGGACGGCACGAGGCAGGTTTGAGTTCGCTACCACCTGCGGTGGCAGCAACCATCACTTTCGCTAGAGCGTCGTCTACGAGACACCTGTATGCGTTGAAGTGGAACCTCTTCGTCAACTGGTGCTCTTCTCGCTGAGAGGACCCCAGGAGATGCTCGATCAGTGTTGTGCTTTCCTTCCTGCAGGATGGGTTGGAGCGTAGGCTGTCGCCCTCCACCCTCAAAGTTTACGTCGCGGCTATTTCCGCCTCTCATGATGCAGTTGAAGGTAAGTCCGATGGAAAGCACGACCTGGTCATCAGGTTCCTGAGGGGAGCGAGGAGGCTAAATCCGTCTCGTCCTCCCCTCGTTTCCTCTTGGGACCTCTCGGTAGTGTTAAGTGCTCTGCAGAGGCCTTCCTTTGAGCCTTTGCAATCGGTTGAGTTTAAGTTCCTGTCTATGAAGACAGCTCTCCTGGTTGCATTGGCCTCCATCAAGAGGGTAGGGGACCTGCACGCATTCTCCGTTGACGAAGCGTGCCTAGAGATCGGGCCGGCTTACTCTCACGTTGTTCTGAGACCCCGGCTCGGTTACGTGCCCAAGGTCCCCACTACTCCCTTCCGGGATCAGGTGGTGACCTTGCAAGCGCTGCCCCTGGAGGAGGCAGACCCAGCCTTGGCACTGCTCTGTCCGGTGCGTGCACTCCGCACCTACGTTGACAGAATGCGGTGTTTCAGGACCTCAGATCAGCTCTTTGTCTGTCATGGGGGGAGCCAGATGGGAAGGGCTCTCTCAAGACAGCGGCTGTCTCACTGGTTAGTGGACGCCATTGTTTTGTCTTACCAGCAGCAAGGTCGACCGTGCCCCCTTGGTGTGACAGCCCACTCCACTCGGAGTGTGGCTTCCTCTTGGGCTTTAGCGCGTGGCGCCTCGCTAACAGACATCTGCAGAGCTGCAGGCTGGGCGACACCTAACACCTTCGCAAGATTTTATATTTGCGAATCGAGCCGGTTTCCTCTCGTACTCGCCTCCGCTAGTGCTGGAACCGCTTGAGTGTCTTCGCTTGCTCGCCACTCCACTCCTCAGATTGGATAAGTGCGATATTTCCTCAGTTGTCCTTCTTTGAAGCCCTGAGTCCTCCAGCACTTATGATGCGGGCACCACTGCGCTTGCTCTGGTGCCGGCTAGGTGCCTCCGTGTGCACGGTTCCCCTTTGGTAACTGTCTCACGTGTATTATCCACTGTAAGCCTCTCTGAGCATGTGTCTTCCCTTGGCAAGCCATCTGCCACCCCTGGAGCTAGTTGCCACCTGCGGTTGGCGCTCCAGTATTCTCCATATGCAGCCCCCGTGGCCATATGTGTTTTGTAAGTCCTCCCTTCGGTAGGCATCTGGTAGCATGTCCCTCCCGGGATATGTTTCCCAGTGTACCTTGGTAATTCTGTGTCAAAGTGGGACCTTTTTGTAATATTGTGTTAGAGGTCTAGACTTTCGCAGAGCACTGGAAGACAGCTGGAAGATGGCGTGATGGCATAGACCCCCATTCTCCGTCACTCCTTGACGTAACTCGGAGTGACTACGAAAGGGAACGTCTCGGTTACAGATGTAACCCTCGTTCCCTGAGTAGGGAACGGAGACGTTACGTCTCCTTGCCACTTCTGCTGTACCGCTGGGTGACGCCTGAGATCAGTCTTGGCTCCTCAGCGAAGACATACTGCGGTTGCGTCTGCTTCCTCCTTTTATACCCACAGGGGTGGGCGGAGTACGCTATGCAAATTCCGCAGACCCATGGCATTTTCACGCCATTGGCTCGTTGTTAAATACTCGAAGAGGATTGGCTTTCTGTGCGAAACCCCCATTCCCTTTCGTAGTCACTCCGAGTTACGTCAAGGAGTGACGGAGAATGGGGGTTTCGCATAGAAAGCCAATCCTCTTCGAGTATTTAACAACGAGCCAATGGCGTGAAAATGCCATGGGTCTGCGGAATTTGCATAGCGTACTCCGCCCACCCATGTGGGTATAAAAGGAGGAAGCAAACGCACCGCAGTATGTTTTCGCTTCGGAGCCAAGAGCATTCTTCTCTCCACAAGCCATATCACTAAGCCTCTTCGAGACGAGCGTCCTCTTCAGTGTTGGTGTGACGGCGGTACCCAGCGAGATTCTGCATTGCCTGCGATCTGTGCAGTGGTCTGCCAGACTTTGCGCTTCTCCCTGGTCGCCTCGGCGCTGAAAGAGTGAATTTCCTCCTCTCCATTGAAAGAGCTGCACGCGGCACGTCTTTTTAAAGATGGTTCGCCCGTGTTCTTCTGGGTGCGGTCGATATCTGTCCTCCTCTGATGGGCACGATCGCTGCTTTGTATGTCTGGGTCTTCGTCATGCTAAAGCAGCGTTCGTGGATGAGTCATGTGCCCATTGTGGTAACATGACCATCTCAACACTTAGATCGAGACTCAATGATCTTACAGTGAGAGTCCCCGCCCCCGCTACCCGTTCAGCTTCCTCTACCCGGGGAAGCTCTTCGGCTCGCGGCCAGGGTGATCTGACGGTGACGGTGTGGAACAAACCCCCGACGCTAGCTCCTCGGGTCCCACCCACCGCAACAGTGTTGCAGCCAGCGAGCGCCGAAACGGTGCAGACGTCTGCCTGTTCGCAGGTACCGTCTGTTTCGTTCGGCGCTCCAGAGGAGGATGCGATGTCGATCGCGGCATCACAAGGCGAGCTGGATTCTTCGGGGTCTGAAGATGTGGCGGCGCTGCCTCCCTCGGGAGTGCCAGCGCCGCCCGTCTCGGATCCCGAGATGACGGCTATGCTGTCTCGGGCCGCCGTGAGTATCGGGTTGGATTGGAATCCTCCGGCCCACCCCGATCACTCACGGATGGATGAATGGTTTTTGGGCAAAGCCGCCGCTGCAAAGCCACAGCCGACCCCAATACCATTCTTTCCCGAGCTGCATGCGGAACTGACGAAGACGTGGCAGGCTCCTTTGTCTTCCCGCGTTCGCCCGTCAGCTTCCCCCGCCTTTCCTCCCCTCGACGGCGCAGCTGCCCGTGGGTATGCTGGGGTGCCTCCGGTGGAGCGCTCTGTTGCGATGCAACTGTGTCCGCAGAGCGCCTCCTCCCGGGGGCCACCCAAGCATCCCTCCAAAGCCTGTAGGTTCTCGTCGTCTATGGCGGCGCGATCCTATAGTGCGGCGGGGCGGGCGGCCGCCGCTCTGCATGCGATGAGCACTTTGCAGGTTTTCCAAGCCAAACTGCTCAGAGATATGCACGAGGGCGGGACTGATCAAGGGTCGTTCAATGAACTGCGAGCGGCCACCGACCTCGCTCTCCGGGCGACTAAAGTGGCGGCTCGTTCCCTTGGTCAGGTGATGGCCACTAGTGTGGTCCAGGAGCGTCATCTTTGGCTCAACCTGGCGGAAGTGCGGGACGCTGAGCGGACCCGTCTGCTCGACGCCCCCCTTTCACAGGCTGGCCTTTTCGGCGGTGCGGTTGAGGACTTTGCCCAGCAGTTCTCGACCGCCCAGAAGCAGACAGAGGCGATTAAACATATCCTGCCCCGACGGCCAGCTGCTGCCTCCACCCAGCCGTCGCCGCAGCCGCCTCAGTCTGCTCGCCGCCGAAGACGTTCCACTGCGGCCCCCCTCCCTCCGGAGCGACCCCAGCAGCAGCCTCCACCCGGGTCGCGCCGTAGAGGCGGTCGCAGAGGAACGTCACAGCCCCCTCAGGCCCCGCCCCCCGCTAAACGCCGGGCTAAGCGGCGTTCCTGAGACGGGCTGCTCAGTGATGGTTTCGAGTTTTTCCCAGGAGGAGGTAGCAGGCCCCCTCCTTCCCCCGGTGGAGGGCCGGGGGAGAATCTTTTGTTCTCCGCTCCCCGCTGCTCACCCACGGGTGGGCAGCACCCTGAGTTGGTTAAAGAAAGACTTGACACTATCACTGAGCACACAGACCGGGATGAGCGCGCACGATGCTCCAGAGCGTCGCCCCGCTCATTCCTCTCTGTCTCTGAGGGCGCGGAGAGGAGCGTGCGTCGTCCCCGGACCGCACCGCTCCTTTCCCCCTCTGTCGCCAGACCCCCGACAGAACAGACCCCCGTGGAACGCTGGTCCTTCCCTGGTCTCTTCTGTCGGGGAGCGGAGCTCGACTACGCACCCGCATGTGGTATCTCCCGTGCGCATGCCAGTCACTCCGCCCCGCTGCCCCTCCGGGGGGACGTCTGTGGCTCGTATGACCCCGCTGGTTCGGTTCCTCGGAGCTTGGCTCGAGCTCCCCGGTCTGTCCCGCTGGGTCATCAGAACGATCAGATTCGGCTACGCGATTCAGTTCGCACGATCTCCTCCCCGTTTCAGGGGAGTTCGCTCCACTATAGTCGGTGGCAATGCCCCGGTTTTGAGAGCGGAGATTGCGACCCTGCTGGCGAAGGGTGCAATCGAGACGGTCCCTCCAGCCGAGGTGAAGTCCGGTTTTTACAGCCCCTACTTCATTGTCCCCAAGAAGACCGGTGGGTTACGACCGATCCTCGACCTGCGCGTTTTGAACCGCACTCTGCATCGAATGCCGTTCAAAATGCTCACGGCCAAACGCATTTTCGAATGTGTTCGACATCAGGATTGGTTTGCAGCGATCGACCTGAAGGATGCGTACTTTCATGTCTCCATATTGCCTCGACACAGACCGTTTCTTCGGTTCGCTTTCGAAGGCCAGGCATATCAGTACACGGTTCTCCCGTTCGGGTTAGCTCTGTCCCCTCGCGTCTTCACGAAGATCGCCGAGGCAGCCCTTGTTCCCCT
Source organism: Cyprinella venusta (assembly GCA_038021265.1). Lineage (NCBI taxonomy): Eukaryota > Metazoa > Chordata > Actinopteri > Cypriniformes > Leuciscidae > Cyprinella > Cyprinella venusta. The sequence goes on along the minus strand of CM075875.1, from coordinate 24,560,238 downwards.
TCGCGAACACGGGGTTCGCATCCTGAACTATCTCGACGATTGGCTAATTTTGGCTCACTCTCGAGAACAGGTTTGCGAACACAGAGATCTAGTGCTTCAGCACTTAGCCCGTCTGGGCCTTCGGGTCAACCGGGAGAAGAGCAAACTTTGCCCCGTGCAGAGGATCTCTTTTCTTGGCATGGAGATAGACTCGGTCGCCATGTCCGCGCAGCTTACGAGCGAGCGCGCACACTCACTGCTGACTTGTCTTCGACAGTTCGAGGGCAAGAGTGCGGTTCCATTGAAACTCTTTCAGAGGCTCCTGGGGCATATGGCATCCGCAGCCGCGGCTACGCCACTCGGATTGCTTCATATGAGACCGCTTCAGCTCTGGCTTCGCGATCGAGTCCCGAGGTGGGCATGGCATCGTGGCTCGCTCCGGGTTCCAGTAACTCCAGCGTGCCGCCGAACCTTCTTCCCGTGGTTGAACCTCAGCTTTCTTCGGGCAGGTGTCCCTCTCCAGCGAGTTTCCAGGCATCTCGTTGTCTCCACGGATGCATCTACCACGGGTTGGGGTGCCATGTGCAATGGGCATGCAGCCGCGGGTTCCTGGACAGGACCCCAGCGCCTCATGCACATCAATTGCCTCGAGCTGCTGGCAGTACGCCTGGCCCTGCACCGCTTTCGAGCACTGCTCAGGGGTCAACACGTACTTGTCCGCTCAGACAATACCGCTACAGTAGCGTACATCAACCACCAGGGGGGTCTACGCTCACGTCGGATGTCGCAGCTCGCTCGCCACCTCCTATTATGGAGTCAGAAGCACCTGAGGTCCCTTCGTGCTGTGTACATTCCTGGAGCCCGGAACCTGGCAGCCGACGAGCTGTCACGGATCCGCCCTGTCTCCGGCGAATGGCGACTCCATCCCCAGACGGTCCAGCTGATCTGGGACCAGTTCGGGGAAGCTCAGATAGATCTGTTTGCCTCCCGGGACTCTTCCCACTGCGTCCAGTTTTATTCCCTGTCCGAGGGCACGCTCGGGACAGATGCGCTGGCGCACAGCTGGCCGCGGGGCCCACGCAAGTATGCGTTTCCCCCAGTGAGCCTCCTTGCACGGGTGTTGTGCAAGATCAAGGAGGACGAGGAGCAGGTCCTGCTGGTAGCCCCTTATTGGCCCACCAAGACGTGGTTCTCCGAACTCATGCTCCTCGCGACAGCACCTCCTTGGACTATTCCTCTGAGACAAGATCTGCTCACTCAGAGACGGGGCACTCTGTGGCACCCTCGTCCCGATCTATGGAGGCTACATGTGTGGCTCCTGGACGGCACGAGGCAGGTTTGAGTTTGCTACCACCTGCGGTGGCAGCAACCATCACTTCCGCCAGAGCGTCGTCTACTAGACACCTGTATGCGTTGAAGTGGAACCTCTTCGTCAACTGGTGCTCTTCTCGTCGAGAAGACCCCAGGAGATGCTCGATCGGTGTTGTGCTTTCCTTCCTGCAGGATGGGTTGGAGCGTAGGCTGTCGCCCTCCACCCTCAAAGTTTACGTTGCGGCTATTTCTGCCTCTCATGATGCAGTTGAAGGTAAGTCCGTTGGGAAGCACGACCTGGTCATCAGGTTCCTGAGGGGAGCGAGGAGGCTAAATCCGTCTCGTCCTCCCCTCGTGCCCTCTTGGGACCTCTCGGTAGTGTTAAATGCTCTGCAGAGGCCTCCCTTTGAGCCTTTGCAATCGGTTGAGTTTAAGTTCCTGTCTTTGAAGACAGCTCTCCTGGTTGCATTGGCCTCCATCAAGAGGGTAGGGGACCTGCACGCATTCTCCGTTGACGAAGCGTGCCTAGAGTTCGGGCCGGCGTACTCTCACGTTGTTCTGAGACCCCGGCCCGGTTACGTGCCCAAGGTTCCCACAACTCCCTTCCGGGATCAGGTGGTGACCCTGCAAGCGCTGCCCCTGGAGGAGGCAGACCCAGCCTTGGCACTGCTCTGTCCGGTGCGTGCACTCCGCACCTACGTTGACAGAACGCGGTGTTTCAGGACCTCAGATCAGCTCTTTGTTTGTTATGGGGGGAGCCAGAAGGGAAGGGCTCTCTCAAAACAGCGGCTGTCTCACTGGTTAGTGGACGCCATTGTTTTGTCTTACCAGCAGCAAGGTCGACCGTGCCCCCTTGGTGTGACTGCCCACTCCACTCGGAGCGTGGCTTCCTCTTGGGCTTTAGCGCATGGCGCCTCGCTAACAGACATCTGCAGAGCTGCAGGCTGGGCGACACCTAACACCTTCGCAAGATTTATAATTTGCGAATCGAGCCAGTTTCCTCTCACGTACTCGCCTCCGCTAGTGCTGGAACCGCTTGAGTGTCTTCGCTTGCTCGCCACTCCACTCCTCAGATTGGATAAGTGCGATATTTCCTCAGTTGTCCTTCTTTGAAGCCCTGAGTCCTCCAGCACTTATGATGCGGGCACCACTGCGCTTGCTCTGGTGCCGGCTAAGTGCCTCCATGTGCACGGTTCCCCTTTGGTAACTGTCTCATGTGTATTATCCACTGTAAGCCTCTCTGAGCATGTGTCTTCCCTTGGCAAGCCATCTGCCACCCCTGGAGCTAGTTGCCACCTGCGGTTGGCGCTCCAGTATTCTCCATATGCAGCCCCAGTGGCCATATGTGTTTTGTAAGTCCTCCCTTCGGTAGGCATCTGGTAGCATGTCCCTCCCGGGATATGTTTCCCAGTGTACCTTGGTAATTCTGTGTCAAAGTGGGACCTTTGTGTAATTTTCTGTTAGAGGTCTAGACTTTCGCAGAGCACTGGAAGACAGCTGGAAGATGGCGTGATGGCATAGACCCCCATTCTCCGTCACTCCTTGACGTAACTCGGAGTGACTACGAAAGGGAACGTCTCGGTTACAGATGTAACCCTCGTTCCCTGAGTAGGGAACGGAGACGTTACGTCTCCTTGCCACTTCTGCTGTACCGCTGGGTGACGCCTGAGATCAGTCTTGGCTCCTCAGCGAAGACATACTGCGGTGCGTTTGCTTCCTCCTTTTATACCCACATGGGTGGGCGGAGTACGCTATGCAAATTCCGCAGACCCATGGCATTTTCACGCCATTGGCTCGTTGTTAAATACTCGAAGAGGATTGGCTTTCTATGCGAAACCCCCATTCTCCGTCACTCCTTGACGTAACGTCTCCGTTCCCTACTCAGGGAACGAGGGTTACATCTGTAACCGAGACGTTCTCCGTCACTCCTTGACGTAACGTCTCCGTTCCCTACTCAGGGAACGAGGGTTACATCTGTAACCGAGACGTTTTCAACACAGGATTTCTATAAAGTCGCCATAAAATCAATAATAAGGGTGTAACGATACCCTCAAGTCACAATTTGATACATATCAAGATAGTATACTGAACTTACAAAACAATGTTATTGCGATACTCCAAGATGTGGTAAAAGGTAACACCAATGGCAAACTACAACCATCCAATCAATTCCCGATGGAAAAAATCAAGTCCTGCCCTACGTTTTTTTTTCACAATATGGAAGAAAAGACTATAGAAACTTCCGTTTCATGCCGACTTTAAGATATTAATGTCTGGTTGATGCTATAAACTGTCTGAAAATTTTTGAAAGAACAACATTTTCACGGTTGCTCCTCCATTTGACCCCTAGATGAAGATTTCAGGTGCTATTTCTAGCAAGTACAAGTCATGACTAAGAGAAAGATCCTGCTGAGACACTGTAAACTCTCTCTCTCTCAGCCGTTACTGAAACTCCCGCAGGGAGGATAGATTCAGTTCACAGCCTTTATGCTTTTACCCTGAAACTTTCACAGATTGTGCCTGCGATCAATAATTGAACACAACTTTAACACTGAGGCTTGTGCGCACCTCAGGTTTTCACAGCAGAATCTGTTACAAGGAAATAACTGGGGTTGATAAAAGCTTTATCAAACTGAACCGATATTGAGCACTTAGCACTACAATCTGTGAAAACAGACTTTTAGACTGCTTTTTTTGCAATTGAGACATGTCTCAATGGCAATCACAAAAACAGTCTCAATATAAACAAAAACAGCCAATTTAATTCCAACAGACACACAAAAAGGGCACACACTGCTTTAAAAAGGGCAAACAGCCTCACTATAACATTCTCAATGTAAAGTACTTTCTGTCTAGCTAATGTAAATCCCTGAAAGTTATTCACTATCCAGCAAATACCATTTTAAATTTGAGTCAGAGCTGCAGAATGAATTCAATAATCATAATCCTCACCAACAGTGATAAATGCAAAGGGTGAAAACTGTAGCGGCGGATCTTCACTGAAAGTAAAATAAATCTAATTCCCAAAATATGAGAAACAACAGTTAAGGCTAATTCAGTAGTCGGTTATCTGAAAGGTTAAACAGATCCTGGAGGATTATATGGCTAAGTAGAGGTAAGAGCTACTCAGTTTTAGAAGCTAAATACATGATTAAATAAGAAATATCCCTGTGCATATTGACCGGTTCACATTGAATTAATTCCTGGTGCATGATACTGTACAACTGTCTGCTGAATAAGAACATAATCAGATAATTACGGTATGTTAAACTAAAGCACCATGTGCTACGCAAGAGAGAAACTCGTAACTTAGAGTGTAAATGTAAACAAACTAATTTAGAGGTCTTTAGAATCGCGTGGAAAGACGGTATGTCACGTTATAAAAAGTCTCTAAAAGCAGCCAGGGCTGAGCATCTCCGAAATAACCAAAATAATCCAAAGTTTTTATTTCAAACCATGAACACGTATGAATTTCTTCACAGAGAAAATAGAAAGCATAAGAAACACAATTGCAAACGTACAATCTTTTATGGTGTCTGTCTCTCATGATTCAGCCACAATTATCGATTGATAATTTATTGATATTGATATCTAGGAAAAAATTCAGGCAGGATTCGAAACTGTACTAGTTAAAATTACAAATGATTTACTTTTATCTTCTGGCCAAGGCTGTATAAATTCTAGTTTTAATCAGTCTTAGTGCTGCATTCGACACTATAGATCATAAAATACTCTTTGATCGACTACAAAACTACACTGGTGTTCAGGGACAGGCATTAAGCTGGTTTAGATTGTACTTATCACTGTTACCATTTTGTTTGTTTAAATGGGGAAAAATAAAGATGACGTCAGTAGACTGAGTACTGCAAGGATCGGTTTTAGGCCCTCTGCTATTCTCAATATATATGCTGCCACTTGGTAATATTATAAGAAAACATTGTTATGCTAATGACACTCAATTATATATTTCATCACGACCAGATGAAAACACTTACTTATCAAAATTGACAGAGTGTCTTAAAAATATAACATGCTGGATGACATGTTATTTCCTGCAATTAATCTCAGATAAAACTGAGGTATTACTTATTGGTCCAACAAACTATCCACAAAACCTCTAACAATACAACTTTAATTTAGAAGGATGTTCTGTTACTTTATCCACTACAGTAAAAGACCTGAGTGTTATCCTAGACCACAACTTGTCTTTTGAAAATCATATTTCATATGTTAGAACAGCCTTTTTCCACCTTAGAAACATTGCTAAGCTACGTAACATGCTATCTGTTTCTGATGCAGAAAAGTAAGTTCATGCATTCGTGACCTATTACTACTGACCTATAAAGCCCTAAATGGTCTAGCTCCCGTGTATTTAATGGACCTTATGTAGCATGTTTATTTGTATACTTATGAATTCCACCCAAAAATATTTCTTTTCGTATTATTGAGAGTTTTGTTTTGGGTTAATTCTGCCTGCGCGTCGTGTTAGTGCAGTGTGTGCGCGTGACGTCATCAGAGCAGCGACTTGCGCCGCGCAAGTTTGACCGCAGTCAGAACAGTGTTGGATTTGACTGAGGTGAGTTCACGTCACGTTTCTCCGATAATAAAACGGATATATAAGTTGTTATTATCACTTATTTGTTGACTTATCACCATGTAAGAGTGTATATATGATGATGAGTGAATCTTGCAGTAGTCTTAATGAACTACGAGCCGTGATAATGTGTTTTTATATGTTAAATGCTGTTCGGTAGCTGCTGCAGCACGTGGTGAGCTAGCTGTTCGGCCATTAACATTGTACTGAGACTGACGTGATGCTAATTTTTTAGATGCTAAAGATGCTGATGTCCCGCAGCACTCATTGTCATTGTTTGTGACCGCAGGTATGTTTTTTTTGTGTGTTATATTTGTTTGAGATGACTCAATAACTATATGTGTAGTTTATATAAGGGAATTAATGTATAACTAAGGGAAATTTACAATGTTTTCTATTGGGAATATCTGTGATATTTTCTTTGTATTTGTTTTGATCACAAATGTATGTAATTTTTCTATATAAAAAGAGGTTAAATGTAATTAACATGAATAGAGTCAGAACAGTGTTGGATTTGACTGAGATGCTAAAGATGCTGATGTCCCGCAGCACTCATTGTCATTGTTTGTGACCGCAGAATAAACTGGATTTTGACTGGCCGTGCCTCTGATTTTACTGAGAACAACCCAGAACACAACGCAGACAGACAAGACTGTAGTGTATTGAGTAGAATGCACTTTACAGTAAACCCAGGGATAATCACTACTTGGCCATTCTAAGTAACTCTATAGAATTTGGTTGGCCAGCGTGTTGTTCGTTGTTGCACAGTAAAAATATAAAGAAGAAGAATTGCCCATCATTGTCTCGAGTCTGATTTGTATGACTAAAAATAGACAAACACAACAAAGACGGGTTACACTTATATCACCCTACAATTCATCACGTTCTTTAAGATCACTAAATTCTGGTCAGAGGCTTCTGGTCATTCCTAGGATATCTAAGTCCACTAAAGGAGGGAGGGCGTTCTCGCATTTAGCTCCTAAACTCTGGAATAGCCTTCCTGATATTGTTCGAGGCTCAGACCTGAGGCTCAGACTCGCTGTCCCAGTTTAACTAGATTAAAGAGCCCGATACGGTTTAGGGAATATTTAGATTTATGATTATTTAATATTTAGGGAAATACGGTTTACTTGTAGTTACTGCCAGGGTTTTTATTGTAAACTAAAACTAAATATCAAATCATAAAAGAAACTTTTCCTTGCGTGTAATAAAATAAACATTATAAGTAATACAAATAAAATAAGAAAAACCTTGAAGGGTTAGTTGACCCCAAAATTCTGTCATCTCACCCTCATGTCGTTCAAAAATCGTTCGCAAATTAAGATATTTTAATGAAAACTGAGAGATTTCTGTCTCCCCATTGACATCTGCGCAACTGACACTTTGACTTCGAAACGTTCATAAAGCAATTGTAATTCATATACATCCATATGAATTGAGTGGTTTAGTAAAAAAAAACAATTTGTGATTGTTTCAGCGAACATAAACTGAAGCTCAAACATACCTGCTTGACGTGCAAGAAAAAAAACTCATTGATTCTTAGAAGCTCAAACATGCAGCGTAACACCAGAATGAACTTCATTGGTTCTTGTAGAAGCTCAAGAATGCAGCGTAACACAAGAATGAATCTCATTGGTTCTTGCTGAAGCTCAAATATGCAGAGTAACACCAAAATGAATCTCATTTGTTCTTGTGGAAGCTCAAAGGTGCAGGCAGCGTAACACCAGAATGAACCTCATTGGTTCTTGCTGAAACTCAAACATGCTGCATAACACCAGAATGAAATTAATTTGTCCTTGCGGAAGCTCAAACATGCAGTTTAACACCAGAAATGTACCTCATTGGTTCTTGCACGTCAAGTGAACATGTTTACCACAACTGATGTGTGAGTTGATGAATGTTTATGAGTGAATTAAAGACTTAAAGGTCCTATAAGCGATCCTGGGGGTGTTGACGTTCGCAATATTTTCAAACAAATCGGAGGCTAGCTAGACCCTACCTCCTCCGCATCTCATCTCATCTCCTCCCCCTCCCTTCCTTGCTTCCTGAAATAATTGTCACCGTCGGACTGGAAGCCCTTCTGCCGCCGGAGTTCTCGCCATCGTTCAAAAGCTTTGCTACCGATGTAAATTCGGAACTTCGCACGTTCTTTATCCGACTCCTTCTTCTTTTTAATTTGTTCTTCAGAACGACGTCTCTTTGGTCGTGTCTCGGGCATTTTTCAAACTTCCCTCTGACGCTTGTCTCTCCTTCACACACACCCCCTTCATGTGCACGCGCACTAACCCCCAGACCCACCCTCAAATACTTCTTGCCAGTGATTGGCTGGAACACTGTTTGTTAGGTTTCGTGGTCCGGGTGAGACATGATTGTTTTTGTTGCCGTTTGTGGAGCCTGTGGTGTCTACAGAGACCGCGTTTTTTTACAGTGTGTTTAGGGGACAGGCAGCTAGCCGATAGTGAGGAGACGTTTGCTGTACGTGACAAAAAATGTTTTGCCCCGACATCGCTTATAGAACCTTTAAAGGGTTAGTTCACCCAAAAATGAAAATTCTGTCAGTATTTACTCACCCTCATGTTGTTCCAAACCTCTATGTGTTTATTTGTTCTGCTGAACACAAAGAAAGATATTTGGAAGAATGTTTTAATCAAACAGATCTCATTCCCCATTGACTTCCACAGTAGGAAAAAATACATACTAGTCAATGGGGAATGAAATCTGTTTGATTAAAACATTCATCCAAATATCTTCCTTTGTGTTCAGCAGAACAAATAAAAAGATAGAGGTTTGGAATTGGAACAACTTGAGGGTGAGTAAATGATGATAGAATTTTCATTTTTGGGTGAACTATACCTTTAATTAAATTCATGACATAAAGCAATCTGGTCTCTTTAGAAAATGTAGACTAAACCACTCAATACACATGGATTAGTTTTACGATCTCCTTATGATCTTTTTGAAGAGTCATAGTGGTAGTTGTGTAGCTGTCAATGGCGGGACAGAGATCTCTCAGATTTCAGATAAATTCAGCTTAAAAATATCTTTATTTGTGTTTCGAAGATGAACAACAGACTCACGGGTTTGGAACGATATGGGGGTGTATAATAAGTATATAATTACACAATTTTCATTTCTGGGTGAACTAACCATTTAAATTTTATATCAGCTAGTTACCAAGGCAACATTTCTAATTTTCATTTAGTTTAAGTAAAACTAAAACTGAAATAAAAATGAAAAACTATACAGACAACAAAAAATGTCAACAAATGAAAAAATATATAACAAACATTTAAATAAAAACAGAAAATATATATTTATATAAAATAATAAATCAAACTATTAACAAAAAAACTATAATAGTAAACTAATGATAATATACAATACAAATATACTTTGCATTTCACCTCTGCTCTAGCTTTCTAATAAACCTGACATTGTACACTATACTATGAATAATGCTTGAAATGTTCCTTACTTTGCATAATAGTGTCTGCTAAATGCATGTACACTTAAACTGGGATAGAACTAGGAAAACATTACACACGTCATCAACTAAAAGGCGTATGCTATGAGCAATTATAAGAATGTTGCTTAAAGGTGCAGTCTGTAAGAATGACACCTTTGAATATAAGCACCTCCTGCTGGCACGTGTTTGTAACCAGCATAATTTTGTGGTGCCTTGCAAACTTGTAGGCTATTAATACTTGTGTGGAATTGTTCTACAATATTCACTTATGACAGTAAAATAGGGCATTCTAAGTCAATCTACTGCAGTATTTTCTCTCTAAAATGTGGTTACCACCCAGTCATGCTTGGGAAAATACTGAATTTTCCAAATAGGGACTGATATTGGAGAGTTGTTTTTCTCAAGTCATTCTACAAAAAGAGTTTAAGCTAAATAAATCAACTGCATAAAAGCGATATATAAACAAGGTTAAGTTTGCATAAGTGGGTGGAGGCTTGAGAGAAAGATTGGCGTCCCAGGAGCCGCTCGTGCTGCGGTTAAATGGAGGCGGTAAAAGCCCTGTAACGGGCCGATGAAAGGTGTGAGCTCTGGGGCTCGGGGTTACTTAAAGTGCACTGAACAGATAGAGGAGAATTCAGGTCAGTGTGTCAATGTCAACATCTACAGCCACACCAACTGCTGGTCTGGTCTGTGCTGCACTTTAGAGATCATGCTTCCATAACAGGAAACCAGAGCTCACTGATTTCATAAGGATGTTGCCCAGAGGCTTTAATAACAGATGCTTGAATGCAAATTAGATTTTTTGCATTTTCTTAATAGGTCAGTTTCAGGTTGCTAGGTTGTTTCTTACGCTGCATTCACACAGAGAGTCGACGTCTGAAGCTTGATGCGGAGTCTGCTGACTCGACCATCATAGTGTAGTGGTAGTAGTTCAAATTGATTCATATTTTCAAAAAATAGATTTTTTTAAAAAAAAAATTTCACCCCATTACAAATAATTTAGATGTTTAACAATCTTTGTTGCACACTGCACAGTGACTTTTCAGTTAGAGAAAGGGTTTGTCTTTGCAATTTTGCATATGTTGATGCTGTCAGGGTTCTGTCACTTCTGTATAGTCTATTTCTTGGATTTGTGACAGAGTCGTGACGCTCCTGTTTTTTCTTTTCTGTGCCTTGTTTCATGAGTTTCATGTAGTTTCATGTCTTGTCTTGTGTTTTACACTAGCTGTGTGCTTTCATGTTGTCATGTTTTGTGTGAACACGTGGCTTATGAGTGTTCTCATTTAGCTGTGTGCGTGTTCATGTCTCGTTTTGTGTGAGCACATGGCTGGTGATTTGTTTTACCGGCCATGTACTTGTGTTTTAGTCATTTTTGGTGAGCACATGGCTTGTCATGTTAAGTTTCATTGTGCCATGTGCTCTCCTGTTGATTGTCTAGCTCCTCCTGTCTTGTTACCTGTTATATTTGCCCCAGCTGTCCTTCCTCGTTACCTCCAAGGGGGTAATCCATCGACCGGAAGTTGAAGCCTCGCGGGAGCTGACATCTTGTGGCAGAACTTCACTTGCGTTAGCATTCCCATTGACTCCCGTTCATTTTGGCGTCACTTTGACAGTGAATAACTTTACATCTGAGGCGTTTGAAGACCCCATTTGTCCTTTATTTATTTCTAAAGAAACTCGAAAATGTATAAATAGCTCCATTACCTTGTAGCTTATGTTATAGCCCCGTAGAAGCAGTTTTAGTGAAAGTAGGCTAACGATTGCGTCATACCCACGCGACTCTCTGTCGCACAGTATTGAGATTACCGTATGGACACGAGAAGAAGCTCGCGCGCAATCGGGAAACGTGGTGGCAAAATGACAAAATAATTTATCAGAATACCTAGCAAACTTGTCTCCTTCTCCGAGCCCATGGACAGCTCCTATTCACACTCTCCGCCTCTGCGCATGTTTCGGAAGGGAATGATTCAGATTTCTCATGCCACCGCACTAGAAGTCAAACGGGTCACTCACGTCACATCTACGTAGTCTAGCTCTGTATGAGTCTGCGCGTCAGGGACGGAAGTGCTAAAAAATCGCCAAAAATGGGCTTCAGTCGTCTCAATAGAGAGCCTAAGTCCCTCCCCTTCCGGTCGACCACCATGGGACCTAACTTCGAAAAAATATTGAATGGTAGTCAATGGCAAGAGACAACAAATATTTTGATCTGGTTTGAATTGTGCCCTGAATTACACATATGATGTTTGTCAATTTAAAAGATACATTTTAAAGTAAAGAAAGTCGCAGTTTGATGTAAAACCGTTGAGGTATAAGACTGTGAAAATACGTAATTACAAAGACTACAAACCCCAAAGGCGCACATTTTCTCTCAATGAATAAAGCTAACTTTACTGAGGCTGTCTGTCATTATTTCTACAGTCTTACGTTATAATCGTAACGTTACGCCGTCCTACCTGAGTGTTTTGTACCAGACTGCACACACACAAGCAGCGGATCTCGTTTCGCTTCCAGGGAGATGTAGTTCACAGAGCGATTTTCACATAAAACTAAATGTTACTCTTCTGCTGTATGACAAACTGCGACGTTTTTGACTTTGAGAATCATCTTTTAAATTGACAAACATCATATGTGTAATTCAGGGCACAGTTCAGACGGAATAAAAAGATAAGTTGTCTCTCGCCATTGACTACCATTCATATTTTTTCCGAAATAAGGTCCCATGAGCCGGAAGCGAAGGGGCGGGACTTAGGCTCTCTATGGAGTTCCAATGAGATCGCTCTGTCCATTTCTTTTACTGTCTATGGTTACCTCCTTTGTTTGTTCTCCCTATTTTTTTTTAATCTATTTATTAGGGGTGGGGGGGGGGGAATCGATTCTTAGATGCATCGCGATGCAGACGTGGACGATTCTGAATTGATTCACAAATGTCAAAAATCGATTTTCAAAAAAACCCTTTTTTTTAGATATTTATAATAACGTAATGTTGACGGAACGCAAAAGACGGAACTCTGAAGCGCGGAAGTGCAGTGGCCGGACCGTCTGTGGCGTGCCGTGCACATAACAGAGACGCGATGGCGCGCAAGATCCAAACACCCTCGTTAAAAGCTGACGTGTGGAAATATTTTGGCTTCTGAAGTTGAAGGGGGGAAGGAGCTGGACAGTCAAGATCCACACTAGTTGTAAGCTTTGTAAAATAAAACTATTTCGGAAACACGACTAATATGAGAAGCCATAAGACGCGTTTCCATCCAGAGGAGGAAAAACACTCGGCTGTACCGGTCGTTGTTATATTATTAATTCACTACAAGTATGCTGCTAGTGCAGGCACACATTTCCTGTTGGATCTTTGCAATGTTAATAAAATATATTGTACGTTAATTCTTTATGGGTCATTACTTTGTACTTTTAAAGCAAAGTATTTATAGTCACACACAGGTCTACACACACACACATAAAAAAAAACATTCAGATAATCGATTTAGCATCGAATCGCAGCCCTCTGAATCGTAATCGAATCGTGAGGTGCATACAGATTCCCACCCCTACTATTTATCCTTGTGTCTGCAGTCCTGTGCTGTTTCGTTGTCGTATGTACCTGGTGTGTAGGGTTGTGACGGTGAGGATATTTTTCTCACCGGTTAATCGACATGTGACAAAACCTGTAATACCGGTGTCACTGGCGGGGGCTTTTAAATCGCTAATTTAAAGGCAAACGTAAAATGCGCACGTTTTCACGGGCATACATAACGGTGAGGTAGTGCAGGAAAGAACTGTTTTGTTATTGTGCCCTGAATATGCGCTAGTTTGAAAACGAAACTAACTTTTATTGACAGACATGTGATCTGACCATCTGAAAATCCACCATTTTTGTCCGACAAAGCAGTCAAGATTAACGTCGATGGAACTTGGCTTTATCAGGCAATCTGTCAAGACACATTAAAGAGCCACAAAACGGTAGGCCTATTTATTGATTGATTTTCTTTGACTGACCGAATTTGAAAGTTGAGACTGTTTCATATTAAATATTACCTGCTCGGTCCTGTCTGTCAACGCATTGTCAGTGTCCTCTATTTTTCTTGAGAACATGGGTTGAATCCGAAATCGCCCCCTAAACCCTCATTTACTAGGCCTATTCCCTACATTAGTCCACTAATACTGTTCAATTGAAGGAGTGAATGAGAAGGAGTAAATAAAAACGAGTGAGCGAATTCGGACAGCCGTTGCTGACAGAGAGACGCGATCTGACATGCGTCCCATTTTCTCACAAATCTCTACGTTCGTTTAAGACATATGTTTAAGACTGCTTATGGACATTTTGGCATAATTTGTGTGTTATGGTTTGTTCAAGCCCGAAAGAGAACTCGATACCAACGCGCGACTTTTCTGTGGGTCGTGTGTGTGTGTGTGTGTGTTAATAGGCAGGTTTTAACGACTACTTCGTAATTGCGTTCAATATTTTTAAGGCTTTAAACTTTTCTTTTTTCACATGCCAACCGCGGTGCCGCGGTGGGCATGTCATGAAACCGGTGTTGCAACTGAACAATGGTAGCACCGACTACCGTGGCAAGCCTAAGTGTGTTACCCCTTGTGTCGTGTCAAGTCAAGTCAAGTCAAGTCGTGTTGTGTCAAGTTGTACCGTGTCGTGTCAAGTCGTGTCATGTCAAGTCCAGTCAAGTCGTGTCAAGTCGTGTCGTGTCAAGTCAAGTCAAGTCCCCTATGGGGTAGTTTTGTTTGTATTTTTGTTTTGTTATTATATTAAAGAAACCATCATCCTCTCTCCTCTCTCAGTCCTCTCTCCTTTCACCACCACCACACCTGACAGATGCACTTTAATTAAATACAATAAATATATATTTTTAAAATGTATGTTTTTAAAATTGAATCTAGAAATAAAGCAATATAACTGAGAAAAGTGAGAAAATAGTCCTCAGATGCCATGTTCGTAATTTATAGCAAAACATCTAGCATTAATTCGATCTCAAACAGTTTCATTAAAATAAATTATTACTCCACTACCTGCATGACATCATTAACCCACGTGGTTGAACATCACATTAGCAAATATAGTTTCGAGAAACAGTCGTGACTATAGTTGATTTTTTCATCGATGCATCATACTATAGTAGTTAAGCAGCGAGTTACGTCGTTGTATGGGAAACGCACCCCTGATTGGCTGACCCCTGCGTTGGTACTTGAAAAGCAAAGGAACCCACAATTCAGTACAGTAAAGCATAACGTCACCATTTAAAGCAAGTGAGAATCGTTAAAGGGACACTCCACCCAAAAATTCTGTCATCATTTACTCACCCTCAAGCTATTGCAAACCTGTATGAGTTTCTTTCTTTTGCTGAACACAAAGAAAGATATTTTGAAGAACGATTGGAACCAAATCTCTTCCTTTGTGTTCAGCAAAAGAAAGAAACTGTATAACTGTAAAATATAGATTTGCAGCAACTTGAGTGTGAGAAAATGGAGACTTTGGAATTTTCATTTTCAGAGCATCAAACGCTCTATAACAAACCACATGATTTGAGGAAACGTTCATGTCTGGTCAAATAAAAAATAATTTTCTTACTCTGAATTGTTGTCTTTGGTGTATTTGAAATTATTCAAATGTATTAAAAATTCCTTTTTACAAATATTATCAATCTCTTCTTCATGCATTCACTGTTAGCTATGTATTATTTAAATCATTATTAATATATTGTTACATTCTTTTTGTTGCATTATTATTCTTTTACATGTTCTTGATTTCATTGATCATTCATTTATTTTCTACAATATGCTCTGATATGTTTGTGTGCTGTAAGATCTGATATGCTCTGATATGTTTGTGTGCTGTAAGATCGAGTGGGTGCTTTTTCCATCAGAATAGATGACGTGATGTACCTTGTATCAATATGTCTGTTTCCATCTCTGAAGACATGAGATAATGCAAGATCTGCGATCTTGTCAAAACCACACCTCGTCTATATATTTCGTCTATCTTTGCAACCGTAGCATTTGACCACTCACTCCAACTGGTTACACCAACTATGACATAATAAATAGGCTAAGTCTGCATGATCTTTACCTATCAGACCAAAACACAAGTGTAGGAGGATGTAAGTTTCCTACATATATATTCTTATTTTTATATATTCTTATTTTTCTTCTACCTCCATTTATTCTGAAAATACCTTACCTTAGATTTACTGTACTTAATTTGTTGTCTTTATAATTTGACTTTTTACTTAATTTGTTATTCCTTATTCAAATTTGATCTCTGACATAACCATTGCTCATCTGCCTGAATCTCAGTCTTGTTTTGTAGTATAAATATGTAAACATGCTTAAAAGATGCTTCACCTCTGGAAAGATGAATGTGTATTTAAAATGGGTCATTTATGTAGAAGAAATTCTTGGAATTATAATTTATACAATTGGAATTATTTTGGAATTTGGAGCTTTCTAGACTGAGAAAAGCCAGAAAATGTATTTTTGGCTTAAGTGGAAGAAAGATAACAACTCCCAGAATGCACTTGCTTCGCTGCCCTAGGAGGCCACACCTACCGGTAACAGAGTGCAGTAGTTAAACCATAGACATAATATATACATAGACGCCCTATTGGCCGCTTTGGAACGTTGCTGCGATACGTCAACGGGTCCGCCATTTTGCGGAGGTCAAGATTAATTAACTGTAATTAAATGTAAGTAAACAGGTGAGCTGCGTTTTTCTGGATAAAACATTCTTGGATAAGAATGGTGAAGACCCCCATACTGAGATATTTAATTTTGCTCATTGTGGAAAAAGCATTTTATGTGATTGACCAGATTTTAGCAATAACATTGATAACTGATGGATCCTTTATGATAATACATATGTTGTGGTACAACTGGGCATACAGTGCAATGCAAATAGTAATTATAACATAAAGTGAGTAGTAATAGTAAATAGTTTAGTCAATAAAATAAACAAAAAGTAAATGAATACTAGAAATTATATTAAAATATTGATAATAGTATAGTTTATTAATGCTATAATAATAGCAATAGAATAAGACATTTCAACTACAGAATATACACACACACAAAATAAGTTAAATAGTGACATATATTTAATATTTAGCTCTTTTTGTTAAATTTCAGTTTTATTGATCAGTGATAGGCTAGCCATTAAAACAGAAGTAGCTTCAGTCAAACATACAGCAGGATATAATGTTAAAATAGCCTAAATATAAGGTTATGAAACTTTACTTTGGCCTCAGCCAAAACTATTTACCAGGGAACCATTTATAGATTAATGAGACCAAAGATAAACACAAATTATACTAGTTGTATCTCATGTTTAACCTCTAGACTAGAGCCATCCGAGCCAGCGGCAACCGTCAGAAGCACTGGCCGAGGTACGGCTGTTCCAGGCGGGGTAGACGAGCGCTGGGCGGGGGCGCAGTTTACAACTCTGAAAACTTCAGATCAAATTTTTAAATAGGCGTTATCTTTATAAACAAACCACATATTTGAGCTTTAAACAACTACATTGTCGTCTGTAAAACTATTAAAACTACATTTCGTGACACAATAACAGTAGTATTTAACCTCTAAACGTTAATATTACTAATTAAATCATGACCAAATACAACCAAAAACAAACGTTCATTCTTGCTTGTGAAAGGTACTTCCTCGAAAGCTGTTTTCAGTTGTGTGGCGATTTGTACAGCCCCAATCAGCGCACAAAACAGGCATTTTTTCTCAATTCCCGGTTTGAGAGGTATGGGAAAGTTGCTCTCTCCAATATGGCGGCGCCGTTGACGTACGCTCCAGCGGCCAATAGGGCGTCTACGTATTTATTATGTCTATGAGTTAAACAACAGCGAGTCTCCGTGATGGAAAATGTCGCCCAAATATGTGTTTCGAGATCGCCAAAAATGTCCGAGATTCGGCTTTTGCGTTCTACAGTTGCCATTTATTATGTTTACTGTGACGAGCAGGACGAGTGAGGGCCGTGTGGAGAACGACGCGAGGCCGGCGTAATTACCGATGAGAGACACCTGTGAGAGGCACCGGTCTTGTTTCTCATGAAGGAGTGGGAACTTTTTTTAGCAATGATAAAACGCACAACAACCGATCACTTGTTTAGCGTTCATGTAAAGACTACATTCAGATTCACCAATCGTAATGAATTCAGTTAGATTGAAACAAAAGGTGTGCAGGGAAACAGGGAATGGTGATTGCAGGAAGCAAGAGCTGAAAAAAGAGGATGAATGGTACTCAGCTTTCTCCACAGAACAAGAGCCTAGCTTAGCTTAAAAAAAAAGATGTCTGACACTATGTGTACATTCTGTGAGTGAGATCCCACCCTCTATGGTCAGGTTGAGAACATGCAGGACAGCCTCTGTTGTCTTTAGCCTCTAACCAAAAAATCCTCAGATGATGCAAAATATTGATTTTTGCGTCATTGGAGGATTTTTTACAGACAGAAAAACCCCAAAAATCTCTCGTCTCAGGGGAATATGAGGGTGGAAAGCATGGTAATTTGAAAATACTACAGAGCTTAATGCTAAATCCTGAAGTATCCCTTTAAATTAGGATACATTATACATTAGTCTTGTTTTCTGAAAGATTTTTTTTTTTGATCAACGTACCAAGAAAAAAATATCTGCTGGGGGTCAGATCAAATAAAATTAATTCAAAGGGAAAACAAGATTATCTTCTTGTTTTAAGAAAAAAACTCTTAAATTGATACATCTTATATAATTTTCCTTCTCATGTAAATTTATCTTGATTTAAGAATGTTTACATATTTGTACTGGAAAACAAGACAAACACACCGAGTAAGGAAGTAATATTGTGCAGTAAAGGGCGATTTTTGGGCCCAAGTTCAATATTTAGGGATAAGGTTTGTTCAAATCATTAACTTTACATATACTGTAAAACATATTTTTCAAAGTTGTAAATAAAATAAAGATTATTGGAGTATGTTTTACAAGAACATACTATTTAAGTCATCTTATTAGGGCAGTCAAACGATTAATCGCATCCAAAATAAATGTTTGTGTTTACATAATATGTGAGGGTGCACTGCGTATAATTATTTTGCATATATATGTATATATATATATATATATATATATATATAAATACACACACATGCATGTGTATTTAAGAAAAAAATATTATTTATATATAAAATATTTATATACGATAAAAATTATATATAAATCTATATACAGTACATGGCATGCATGAAAATATTTCTTAAATATATACAAGCATGTGTGAGTATTTATATATATATAAAATATTTATACACATATATTATGTAAACACAAACTTTTATTTTGGATGCGATTAATCGCGATTAATCGTTTGACAGCCCTACTTTATAAACTTCAAAAATGTCATGTTTAGTTATAAGCAGATTCTTTCTAATTATTTACTAGCCATTTCTGAGTGATTTTTTTTAATACAGTAGATCCTACACAACCATTTTTTTCACACTGTATAAGCAATATCTATCATGTATTAAAGCTTGTTTCCAAAGAGTAAAACATTTTAAAAGATACTTGGGACTTTCAATATCACAATTGCGAGTACATTGCGCAATTCTGACTTCATTTCTCAGAATTGCGAGATATAAAGTCAGAATTGGGAAATATAAACTCTTTCTCAATGAAAACACCTAAATATATTAGGAAAAAGTCACAAATTAATCAGTGTGATACGAAATTCATTACCATGACAATACGTCTCACACATTTATCAACAAAAACTCTATGAAAGCATCAAAATGCATTTATATCATTTTTATTTGAATGAAGTCTTATGCTGTCAATGGGGTCCAAAAAAACCTCTTGGTAATTTGCTTGATCCTACAAGCCCAAATGTCACAGAATAACAACTGGACATGATCTGCATTTGTAAACTAAAAGCAATGAAGTGCTGAAAGGTTTTCCATGCTGAGAGAACTCCGAGTCAAGCTGGGGTCTTACACTCTTAACACTGCAATCAGCCCTCATCAGTGTTAGATCTCTGCCAGGGGAAGCATATGTGCATCCAGAGAGTGTGAGCGGGCGCTGCCGACGGGGAACACATTTTCTGCCTGCGCTTGCCAGCTTCTGATCACCCCTGAGCCCGACAGATGATCTTAACCGGCGTGACAGTCAACTAATTGTCTTATTCAGGCCTGGAGAAACTGACTGCATTTCTGTCTCCCTGCTGAAGAAGCAAAGCATCAACAACAATCTATTCTTACAACTGGATACTCCCAGTAAACAGGTCACAGCGCTGTATGAAACTAATCACAGGCATTTATAGATACTGACATAACAGTGTGAATTATTTGAAAAAGCTGTAATCTGACAATTGGATTGTCTGGAAAAATCAGTCTTTGTCTAATCCATTACCTACCTTAAAACTGAAACAAATATCGGTAAATACATTGTTTGTTCATGTTAGTTCACAGTGTATTAGCTATGTTAAAAAATATACATATATTTTACATAATTTACTAAATGTTGAAATTAACATTAACTAAGATTAATAAATGCTGTAGAAGTGTTCATTCTTACTTCATGATTACTAAAGTTAACTAATGTTAATATGAAACCTTAAAGTGTTAACGAAAAATTTAACGAGAAGCAACAAGAATAAGTTAATATCTATGAAATTGCTATTTAAAATGAATATACTGGTTAAACCATAAAGTCTTCCTTAAACAAACTGAAGCCTATTTAGTATTATTAGTATTATAATGTGATATTTATTTAATGACATTAAAACACATTTACCCATTAAAATCCCCACAAAAATTTAATACTCATTATTTTATTCAAAGAAATAAAAATGTATCACTAAAATTGTAATGTATTTATACATTTTGATAGTATAATTTCACTGTATTTACATTAATCTGATTGCACTTTAAACGTATAATATTATATTTGACTAATGTAACTAACTAATGTAACTAACGCTAACTAATGTAGTTAACTAACGTAAATGAAACCTTATTGTAATAATTTGAAGAGAAGCAATGAGATGACAACGTGCGAGTAAATTGACATCATTTTTCTTGAAAATATCACACTTGCAAAACTAAAATACATTTATATTTGTGCAAATCATATTTTTTATTTTACTTTTACCTTTTTTTAAAAAATCAGTATAAAGTTGTTTTAAGAGAATAACAAAGAACCAATATCCTTCCCTTCTCATGCCGTCTTGATGACATGTTAAAGTTATTCTGCATTTAAAAGCATCTGAAGGCGAATATTAGAGACGCCCAGCCTCTCATGAACTCACAGCTCTCATGGATGAGACACATCAGTGTCCCCACTGACCCCACATCAGGCTAATGCAAACCATTCACCAGAACACACACACACATGCGCTTCTCAATCAGCATCAAATGTGACCTTGGAAAGTAAAATATTAACAACATCCTGAAGACAACAACAACAGCAACAACAACAAGCCGACCAGATCGAGGTTTGTTTTCCTAGCAGAGGTCATTCAACTAAATTAATTACAAGCTCTATCGATTCCACACTCCCAGGCCCGAAGTGAGCCCGTCATTCTGCTGAAATGAACTGTTTGCCATCGTTACACAGATGGTTAGAGGACACAGAACGAGCCATAAAGCAAGAGAAAGAAAAACATTAGTGTTTCAACCGAGCACTGCCTCTTGAGATGGTGCTGAAAGGCATCATCTGATCCATCTGGGTTGATGTGTGTGTTCAATGTGGAGTGTGTGCACAGTGATGTGATGTCATGCACCAGTCAAAACAACCATAAACCATATCCTGTGCGTCTGATCAAAACAAGCAGGTTATCCCTCCCCTGCATGTGTGGATCATCTCGTTCTTCTGGGTGTGTGTGCATCATCCTGAAAGCATTTCAGTGGACTTTCTATCATCACGTCAGCGTCTTACCTCCACACTTGTCCCATCTGAAGGATGTGCACACAGGCATGCCATATCCATATGGAGATCACACAGCACCTGTCCCTGCCGTAGATGCGCGAGCTGAGATCGGCCGTGGCTTTTCTGCTGAGCCCCTCCGCGGCCGCGAGCCCACCGCCCGTGCAGTCCTGGACGAACCACCTGAAGCTCAGAATCTGGACCAGCACCGACGGCACCAGCACGAAGAACAGGGTGAGCCCGAACCACAGATAGTCCCGTTTGGAGTAGTAGTCCATAGCCAGCCACAAGTCCGTCCCGACGTCCCAGAAGAAGACGAGCAGCGCGAGGATGATCCAGAGGCAGTCCAGCCACAGGCGCTCCTCCGGCGGCTGCTGATGCGTCGGCCGCCCGCGCGCTCCAGCGTCGCGCTCGCCCAGAAGTGACTGGAGACACGCGCTCCTGCAGCCCCAGTAACACGACGAGGTGTTGCAGCAGTGGCAGATGTGTATGGCCGAGCTGTCCAGCCCATCGTCGTCGCCGAGCGCCTCGTCCAGGTTGTGCAGCTGCGCGAAACCGGTAACGACCCCCGCGCCATCGGATTTTGCTGCCATCTTGCTCTCTGAAACGCTTCATCCCAAACCCCCTCCTCCCTACTCTTCCCGTGCTCTGTGACGCCACTTCCGTGATACCTGTGTGTGTGTGTGTGTGTGTGTGTGTGTGTGTGTGCGTGCGTGTGTGTGTTTCTAACCCGTTGGGAAATCAACTTGGAAGCACACTGACTCATGGGAACTGGGGTCACTGTGGGGACCAAAATTGAGGTTCTCATGAGGAAACAAGCTTATAATACAGAATGTTTTTTTAAATGTTAAAATGCAGTAAGTTTCCTGTGATGGATGGGTTTAGGGTTAGTGCAAGGAAGAGAATAGGATACAGTTTAAAAACCATTATGTCTATTGAGAGTCCCCATAGCGAACCAGACTCCCCACAAATATGGTAATATCCGAAATCTTTTTCTTGTGTGGGGACATTTTTGGTTCCCATAAGGAAAAAAGCATATAAATCATAGTTTTTTGTTTGTTTGTTTGTTTGTTTTGTTTTTTGTTGTTGTTTTTTTGAAAATATAGGAAAAATCCTAAACACCAAACAGTATAAAAAACATATGTCTAAGTCCCCACAAAACATGAAAACGTGTGTGTGTGTGTGTGTGTGTGTGTGTGTGTGTGTGTGTGTGTGTGTGTGTGTGTGTGTGTGTGTGTGTGACAATGCTAAATTGTCTAAAGGACTCATGAGATAGTGTGTGTGTGACAATGCTACAGTAAATTGTCTAAAGGATTCATGAAATAGTCTGAGCGCATATTTTGTTATGTCCATTTTCACATTTTGCAATTGTAGATGGAAATATGTAGTAATTTCGTCACTACATCATTATTCATATGTATATTATGTAGGGACTTAATAATATAGATAATTTAATTTTCAATCATATATATTCAATTTTCAATCATGAATATTCAATCATAATACATATTACATATCATCATACATATTAATGATCCCGACTTTTACGTCAGAGTCGGTATTATGTGGAGATTCGCCTGTTTTTCAGGGGTGTTTTTCAAAAACGAGATTTAAGCAAGAGGGAGAAAACAATGATGTTTGAGACTCACTGTATGTCATGTCCATGTACTGAACTCTTGTTATGTAAGTATGCCAAAATAAATTCAATTTCACATTATAGGGCACCTTTAAGACAATTTGTCTTAAAATTTCCCTACATAATATACATATGAAGAATGATGTAGTGACAAAAAAAAAAGAAGACAATTTAGCATTGTCACACAAACACACACGCATGCGTTTTCATGTTTTGTGGGGACTTAGACATATGGTTTTAATACTGTTTATACTGGTGTTTATATTTTACATTTAATGTATAATGTTGTTATTTCTTTAGGTGAGTTATGAATTTCCGTACACAAACATTTAAGCATCTTATACTAACTAACTATAACTAACTAACTAAATAACCAAATAACTAATTAAATAAATATTGTTTCCATTTTATATATTAATATTAAATACTATAAAATAAATAAAGTTTTTTTTCGCTACTATTCTGCCAGAAAAAAACCCCATATAGTTTATTTGTCACAATAAATATTTTTCAAGGTGGGTTAATTTTTTAAATAAATAAATAAATGAAACCCCATACCGTTTAACACGTTGACCTTTTATGTGAACGGAAACATGCTAAACTGCCTTTTATTGGGGTTTCAGCTAAATTTAATCAGTTTATTCAATCAATAAAAACAAGTTTGAAACACTTACACTTTCATCTTAAGACAGATCCTGGCATACATGTTTTGGACAGCATATTTTAGAGTCCCTGATAAAACAGCATTATTATACATTATTGCTCGATTGTCATACAGTATTTAAAAGGATAGTTCACCCCCAAAATAAAAATGCTGTCATTATTCACTTACCCCCATGTTGTTCCAAACCTATACATTTATTTCTTCTGTTGAACACACACAAAAAAGATATTTTGAAGAATGTTGGGAACCAGACAGTTCACGGACTCCATTGACTTCTACAGTATTTTTCAGTCAACGGAGCCCATCAGCTGTTTGGTTACCCATATTCTTCAAAAATATCGTCTTTTGTCTTGTCAAAAGAAATAAATTCATACATGTTTGGAACAATTTTTGGGGAATATATCCCTTTAAACCAGTTATTGGTTAAACACAGAACACGATAAAAAAAAAAACAGCCTCCTTGAACACAATTCGTGAGCTCTATAAAATCCACTGCTGTTGCTTTCAGCACATGGGGAATTTCCTAGATTAGCACAGCACATGCAAAACCCTCTGCCACAGGAATATGACAAAAGCCCCCGTCTTTAGTTCCTTCCCAATGGAGAGAGTCCAAATCTTCAAAAAGACACTGCGCCGCATCTGACAGAGATACTGGGCGGCTTAACCGCTCTCCACTAATTAAACTGTCATGATAACATGAGAGGAGTAAATGTGGAAACCTCATTTTCAGTAACAGGAAGAAATACCAAAACGTGTGATGCATGACTATATTCAACCCTCTAATGAATTATTAAACCACACAACACACACACACAAAATATTAACAGAACAAATGTTTATTAAAAAGTCAACAATATAACCATTTCAATCTTGAGATGTTGTGGTGAATCCTTTTTTTTTTAAATAAATGTTAAATACATTTTGAGTGAAAAGGCTTAACTGGCACGATGTTTCAATCATGATAATTATAATGATTTATTCCAGTTCATTCATCACATTGAAAATGGAAGGTCAAGTCAGAGATAGTATGTCAATGGATTCTCATCCCAAGGCGTCATTTATGATCAGAGGTGTAGTGGTAAAAAAAGAGGTGGGTAAACTATAAATTCGGGTGGACCACGACATGGTCACCAGGTAAGGTGGGCCACTGCCTACCGGTGTATGTGTATCCTGATAACATTGCTATAGGGAGGCCTCAACATTAAGCCTTTTCATACGCTTGTCCTTCGGACAAGTAAATCTGCCATTCACTTGAGTAAATTCCGGATTTTTTATTTTTATTTTGTGTGTTCATTTATTCTGAAACAATATTCTCATCAGTGTTCAATCAGCTTTTTATTTAAATCACATTATTTTAATATCTGCACATTTAAAAGGGCATCCCCTCATCCAATATTATTAAATGTATGCTTCATCTTTCATTTTAAATTCAATTATTTAGAATAATAAGACACTTTACCCTAGGGGCTGATCAAATTAAATCATTTACACTGAAAAATTACAATTGCATAAAATAATGAAATGTATTTGAATTTACATGAGAAACTTGGAAAAAATGATACTACTTTTAAACATTTAACACTAAATCGCCAGTAGGTGGTGCCAGGCGACCGTCTTAATGAGTGAGTCATTGATTCATTCATTCAAACGATTCGTTCAAACGGCTGATCATTCAAGAATGAGAACGATATTTGCTGAATCATTCAGTAATGAAAACACGTCGAGTGTTCCTGTGAGATGCGCCGTGGTTCTGTTGTGATTTTTTTTTTTTGAAGTATTTTCGCTGCTGTAACAGAACAAAAACAGCCAATATTGCTTCTAAAATGTAAGTGATTTAATTTTTACTGTTTATTGAACTGTTGTAGGAAATCAATGTCACATTTTCAATGGTGATGGTGTGGTGTTCAGGAAAAATAATTTAGGTTGTTTAACATATGTTAGAATTATAAAAACTATTTAGATTTTTATAGTCAGTAGCCTATGTTTGTTAACTGAGTGTGTTCTGCACTCATTTGTGCAGATTTCTGCTCGAGAGGCAGCGCGAGCGTCAACAGTGCAACCTTACCGTCAGTAATAGTCAACAACACTGACAGTAATGCAGCGCAATATGAAAGAGTTCGTCTTAGGTTTAACAACCTATGAAACTAATAATGAACAATATGAAACTAAAACGACACAAGCTTAATTTAAAATGTGTCAGGAACTACATGCAGGATATTTAGAGGTGGATAAACGCAACTGATAGGTGGATAAACGCACTTTGGAGGTGGGTAAACGCTATTTCCGAATTTGGGAGGTGCGTAAACGGCGTTTACGTGCGTTTAGCCTCCACTACATCCCTGTTTATGATGCTTTTGCCAAAGCGTATAGACATCCAACGCACATTGCACCCTTTAGCGTCAATATAACGCACAGAGTATGGGTAGGTTTAGGTCTGGGGTAGGGTTAGGGTTAGACCACTAGGAGGCGCCTTCTGCCCCATATATACAGTATCTGCGTCTCATATTGACGCTATAGGGTGCCATGTGCGTTGGATGTCTACGCTTGGCAAAAGACATGGTGTGTCGACACCATGTTTTCAAAATGGTACCAAGGAATAAATGCAAATGTAAAACAGAAAAGAGTTTAGAAAAGATTAGAACTAGTTTAGAAGAGAAATGACCCAGTGTCCAGCGTTCTGCCTTCAAACTAAATATGATTTGAAAGAACTGCATATGTTTCAGTGCTAGAGTTCTCTGCAGTGGGTTTGAACAAAACAGAAAGCTACTAAACACAGAAGCACAAGGGTATGACATTTTTATGAAAGATAATGTGAGATACTACAAGTGAGATAACTGCCTGCAGATCTCTTGAGTTCTTGCATGCTTTCATGTGCAGCTATTGAATGCAAACGATAGATATATATTTTTTGCATGACTACTGCACACACAATGCCCATGAAAGACAAATCATTGATTCAATATGCACAAGACATTCGCTTCACTCTAAAAAAAAGAGGCTGGGTTGTTTCAACCCAACTTTGGGTCAAACATGGACAAACCCAGCCGTTGGGTTAAATTTTAAAATCTGTTTTTTAACCCAATGTTTGGGTTTGTCCATATTTGAATCCAAATTGGGTTAAAACAACCCAGCATTTTAAAGTGAAGACTGCATCTGTCAGTATGGAATAAGGCTTGAAACACTGATTCTTGAGACACAGACAAAACTTGTCCCATAATTTCATCTTGCATATTTAAATATGGAAAAAAATTAAAGAATAGAAACATTTTTAATTATTGAAAATGTATAGGATGCAAGTTGTGATCATTTTTTCTTCCCTATTGTGACGCATATCTGATTGTTACTGTATTTGTTCATCTTTGTTCAAAAATTCAGCTGTTCGTTGTTAGATCACAGTGCATTAACTAATGTTAACAACATTTAAATAAAGCATTAGTAAATGTTGAAATGAACAACACCAACAAAGATTAATAGATGCTGTAGACATGCAGTTCATTATTAGTTCACGTTAACTAATGTAGTTAACTAATGTTAACTACCAGACCTTAAAGTACAACAAAAAAATGACACTCTAAAAGTTGCTGGGTTGTTTAACCCAACTTTGGGTCAAATATTGACAAACCCAAACATTGGGTTAAAAATGTAATTAAAAAATGTAACCCAATGACTGGGTTTGTCCATTGGGTTAATAAATATGGACAAACCCAGCCATTGGGTTACATTTTTTAATTACATTTTCACCCAATGTTTGGGTTTGTCCATATTTGACCCAAAGTTGGGTTAAAACAACCCAGCGTTTAGTGTATAATTTTTTCTTTATGGTGACTTTAATATGCATTTGTTTTTAGTCACCAGCAGTCACTTTATTAGGTACACCTGCTAGTATCTGGTTGGACCTTCCCTTGTGCATGAAATGTCCCAATTTTTCATGACACTGAAACAAGGTTCTAGAAACATTCCTTAGAGATTTTGGTCCATATTGACATGCTATTGATCCCAGGCAGTGGTCGGAGTCAACAATAACAAACTGAGCAGAACACACTCAAAACTGTTGAGAAGATAGTGGACTTCAGGAGGAACACCAGTACTCCTCACCATCATGAGTCATTCAGGTTTCTGGGCAACACCATCTCTCAGGGCCTGAAGTGGGACACTCGCATAGAGTCCACTGTGAAAAAGCCCAACAGAGGTTGTACTTCCTTCGTCAACTGACACAGTTTTACTCGGCTGTTATTGAGTCAGTTCTGTGTGCTTCTATAACAGTCTGGTTTGGGTCAGCCAGCAAATCAGACATGAGAAGACTGCGACGGTCTTGTTAGGACAGCGTGAAGAAACGGACAGGTCTCATCACAGACTCCTCTCTAGGCATAAAACCACATCATCTAGGCATAAAACCACCTTATTTCCACCTTAGCTAGCACACTTTTTATTTATTTATTTTAATTCATAATTCAGTACTCTTATGGTGTTTATGCCACCTGAGAGTTATAGATCCTTACTTTGTAAATACATATATATTTTTATACAATTTTTAATATTTGTATTAGGGCTGTCAAACGATTAATCGCGATTAATCGCATTCAAAATAAAAGTTTGTGTTTACGTAATATATGTGGGCGTAGTGTGTATAATTATTTTGTATATATAAATAGACACACATTAATGTATATATTTGAGAAAAATCTGAAAGTATATACTTTATATATATTTATACATAATTAATATTATGTATAAATATAAATATTTGATATATTAAGAGCACATTTTTCTTAAATATATACATGCATGTGTGTCTATTTATATATACAAAATAATTATACACACTACGCCCACATATATTACGTAAACACAAACTTTTATTTTGGATGCGATTAATCGCGATTAATCGTTTGACAGCCCTAATTTGTATATACAAAGCACACATGTACACACATGTATGTATATACACAGAGCTCTTGGAAACCACAACACATTCCTTGTGTGTTTGCACATACTTGGCAAATAAAGCTCATTCTGATTCTGAGATCTGGTGACTGGAAGCACGTTAATATAGTGAACTCATTACCAATTTAACATATGTTATTACAAATTGTTTTATTAGCATAGTATGGTTTATTTTACTCCTCTGGAAGTGAGTAGAGAAAGAATAAGGAATATGACATGTGCTAAATTTCATGTAGGTGTGTGAAAAGTTCTTTGAAATAAGCCCTACCAGTCTTTCAGCATGTCAGTATCCACACAGTGTTCATGGGTTCACGGAGTTCAACAATTTATATGAATAAATCCTTTAATGAGAATGGATGTTCAGGTTCTTAATTACAAAACACAGAGAAGAAATTTCCTCTGGCTTCTCGTGGAAGTCTTGGACTTGATTCACTTAGACTAAATAAAGCCTCTCTGAGTCTTCAGTCTGCGGAGAGAAAATAATCATCAGTCATTCATAAAGAAGATTATTTGCATTCATTAGTGCTCTGGTTTACATTATAATGCTAAATTCAAATACAAAAGGTCATATATCAGAACACTGGAACATTTGCTTGTAGCAGAAAACAGGGAGCTTCAATGCTTCTCAATATCTCAAAAATGGCACATTTCTCAATAAATAAAATGACACCGAAAAGACACATTTTAGTAAGCATAAACATCAGGTAGTGAACATATCTTTAACATTTATAATTAATATTTGTCTAAAGGATATGTAACAGAATGGTAACACTTTACGATAAGGTTCATTAGTTAACATTAGTTAATGTATTTACTAACATGCACTAACCATGAGCAATACATTTGTTACTGCATTTGTTCATCTTTGTTAATGTTAGTTCATGAACAACCTAGGCTCATTGGAAATACGTTACTCTGCCTACATTTTTGCAAAACCTGAAATACGTACCTCCAGGTACGTTTCCCTGTTAGTTCACGGTGCATTAACTAATGTTAACAAGATTTTAATCAAATGTTGAAAATAACATTAACAAAGATTAACAAATGCTGTATATGTGCTATTTATTATTAGTTCATATTAACTAATGTAGTTAACTAATGTTAACTAACGAACCTTATTGTAAAGTGTTACCAACAGAATAATGTGTTTACACAGCATGACAAACAGGCTAATATCAGAAAGAAAAATATAGAAAGATATATGTCTGTCGGGACACACAGACTGGAAAGATCAGCGAGTATAAACAGTCAGACACTTTATTGACAGGGTGAAGTTTGCAGAGGGAAAACAACAAGAACAATGGTGGTGAATGCAAACGGGGAACTTGCAGGTGAAGATCCAAACACATTGATATGCAATAGATACAATTCCTTTGTATTATGAGAGAGAGACAGAGAGAGAGAGAGAGAGAGAGAGAGAGAGAGAGAGAGAGAGAGAGAGAGAACTATTATTATTATACAAATATTATTTTAAAAGCAAAAAGGTTTTGTGTTTGATCATCTGACAATAGGCCTATATGTTTTGCAAAATAATGAAACTAATAAACTTATGAATATAAAATACTGAAAAGTTTGTGCAATCTTTCTGTAAAATAAATATTTCTTATTTTGATTCTTTATTTATTTATTAATATTTGTGTGTGGCTTTTAAAAAGTTTTATGTCTTTTTTATGTCCACTGTAATTATAAAGCTAAGATGATTTAGTAAAGTAACCTTAGAATGCATACAGTGTAAAGTGGGTGTGTCTCGGGTGGACTGACCAATCACAGCAGAGTCTCCGCGAGACTGACTAAGTAGCTGATGCAATACTGATAGTGGATGAACTTGAAGATGTCTGTCCGGTGAAAGACATTACACCTGCTCCTCTTGAACTCTGATGTAGTTTTAGGAGCATATTCCCTTATTTCTTTTCCATTTATTTAAGAGGATTAGGGCAGTGGAATAAAAGGTGAGTAAATCAAAGTTTCTCTTATCGATGTTTTCATCACTTGATCGCAAAATTCAGCATACGACTGACGTGATTTACAGGAGTGTGTTTTATTGTAACACGCGCTAAATGTTGATCATTCCGCCGAACTGAGACATTGTAATAATTTAAGCAATACATGTAGCAACCACAAGTGAAATCATCAGATCGGCAGTGTGTTGTTACAACAGTAGCAGTTTGTGGAGACTTGTTGATTGGTAAATACTAGAGACTGTCAGTCTCCTCCCAGTTTGTGTTCATAGGTTGCAAAGTGCACTAGTTTAATAGTGTAAGGAAACTAAATAGGCCTAGGCTATAATTGATAAAAGGTGTTAACTGAACAAAGAAAATAAATAAAGAAGAATCTGTTCTGGGATTTAAGTCATTTCCACGGTGAAGTTCTTGTTTGACAGCCTCCAACAAAAGCATTGCTGTGACCAACAGGTAACCTTCATGCAACGGAATTCATTTTCATTTAAAGTAAGTTATTTAAGATGAATTTTTAGACTACGAAAGGAAATAAATACTACTTCTGAAATGATGATCAATTAAGTTTATCAACTAAATAATAATCTAAGGGATTTGACTTTTGGTCTTGGTATTTTGTGAGGCTGTTATAGCCATGACCAGAAGGTGGCAGCATCGGGGTGTTTGATTTTGCCAAGACATATTCCTGGATAAACATATTATTTTTGATCCTACACTCTCAGAAAAAAGGTACAAAAGCTGCCACTGGGGCTGTACCTTTTCAAAAGGTAAACTTTTGTCCATTTTAAGTGTTAATATGTACATTTTAGGTGCTGATGTGTACATTTTAGGTGCTCATATGTCCATTTCAGGAGCTAATATGTCCATTTTAGGTCCTAATATGGACATTTTAGGTGTACTGTACATTTTAGGTGCTAAGTACATTTTAGGTGATAATATGTCCATTTCAGGAGCTAATGTGTACATTTTAGGTGCTAATGTGTATATTTTAGGTGCTAATATGTACATTTAGGCACTAGTATGTACATTTTAGGTACTAGTATGAACATTTTAGGTACTTAATATGTACATTTTAGGTGCTAATATGTCCATTTCATGAGCTATTATGTCCATTTTAGGTCCTTATATGTACATTTTAGGTGCTAATATGTACATTTAGGTACTAATACGTACATTTTAGGCGCTAATATGTACATTTTAGGTGCTAATATGTACATTTTAGGTGCTAATATGTACCACTAAGGTACCAATATGCAGCCTTTGGGTACAAAAGTGTACCTTTTGAGAAGGTACAGCCCCAGTGACAACTTTTGTACCTTTTTTTCTGAGAGTGTAGAACAACATTCCAGTCCGAAAATGTAGTCCTAACCTTATCCCTACCTCTAAATATAAACGTACCCATAGATAAGGACCCTAAAATCATAGGGAAATGATAGGTAGAATCTAACCCTAGTTGTAAAATTGTCCCTCAAACCATGTTCACCTTTTTCAGCCACAGAACTAACAGATTTGTAGTTTTTTTTAATCATGTGTGAAGGCCACATTAAAACTCTTCATTATTGATTTATTACAATATTCAAATATCTTTTATGAATAGATTTGATTATTGTATTCCTTTCCCAGACCCAGACATTCAGTCTTAAACTATGAATATGGTAATTAATTACATGCTTAAAACCCAACGACCTAAGATAAATCCTGCTTCAATTCTTATTATATGAACGTTAGCCTTATAGTTATATATAAAAGTATGCCTGTTCCTCTGTATTATTTAATCATGTTTTTTTAGGATGCATATCCTTTAATGCAGCTGTAAAATGACCCTTAGCAAGGCTTTTGAAAAATGCAAAAGAAGAAAATGTTTCAGATTCTGATATTTTATATCAAACATTGACACTGATTTTGTGACTCTTTTGGATGTGCATTTCTGATGTGCTTTATTTGTGTGTGTTGGCAGTGAGTAGGAGATGCGGTCCTGTGTAAGAGCTGTGAGTGGGACGGCCCAGCGGCTTCACACGTCTCCAGTCTGTGTCTCTCAGTCTTTCGCTGTTGTAGCTCGCTGTCTCAGTTTCTCCCCGTGCCGAGTCACATCCGATGCCAGTTTTCACTCAGTGTCCTCTGGATCAGATCATCCCAGAGTCCTCATTACCGGTACGAATGCAGGAAACAAGTGGATAGACCAGTTATTGTGTAATGTTCATTCGTTTGAATGATTTTGTCTGTGTGACTGTGTGTGTGTTTACGCTTTGAGGACTAAATGGATGTTATATAAACCTTTAGATATCACGTTTCCCTGGTTACCACATTCCGAAGCATGAAATGTAGTCTCCATGGTAACATGACTAATGATGATTTTTAATCCTATTTTTTCTCTCTGTTTTTGATTGTAGGGGGTCTGGGTCAGTTGGGAGTGGGTCTAGCCAAACTACTCAGGTGAGACTGAATTAGCGCTGTCATGATTCCTCGATTAAATTTGAGTGCTCGATTTTAAAAGACCCTCCATTGCAATTTATATGTGTCGATTAACTGGTAAATATGTGGAAAGTGGTGCATTCCACAAACGAGAATCCATGAGCCACATTATAAGACCGTTATTTAAGGCTGCACGATATATTACTGTAAAACCATTTAATTATCATAATATAGCAGAGTGCTATTGTCAAATCCCGAAGACTGTGATTCGGTTAAAAATGTGTTTCTTCCCATGTCCCGCGTTTCCTTAAAAAAAGCGTCTCAGCAGCTCGAATTATACAAATACGCGAGCTGTTGTTTATCACAATTTCAAAATAAAAGTTTACACCCTTGCTCTGAGTTTGCATGTTTTGATGAGCACATGTTTTTGTTCAAGAAACAGTGGCTATAGCATTTCTATCGCAAAGGCCAATTATTAAACATTTAAATGGACATTTGAATTAATTGTGTTATGCTGTAAAGTGTAACAACAACAATCATTTGCATTTGTTATAATACATAATGTACATGCAGTAACTTGATTTCATTCATGTGTATTACATTATGTATTTTAACAGTGTTGTTTAATAAAACCACCTGATTACGAGCGAGCAAGCAGGTTAAAGTTTCGTGAGCAGCAGAGCATGGTAGAGCCTGACCGATAAAGGATTTTGAAGGCCAGTACTGATACAAATATTTTTGGATTTTAAAATCCGATATTCCGATATATCGGACGATATTTTTTTTTTTTATTAAATATTGTTGGATTTCGCACACGTGTAAAAGAAAAGCTAACTTTTCTGCACAAGATACGTTTGATACTTTTTCTCTATGTCTAAATGTTCTCTCCTCACAAGTATAACTTACATTTTACAATGCAGGGACTGTAACTAGAGATATGCTAGTTATAAATACAGTAAATATTACTTTATTTTGGCAGAAAAAGTTCTTCCGGCCTTCCACTGATGATAGTTGCATTAGCTAGCTTTGTGGTTAGCTAGTCATAATTTAGCAATAGATAACATCATACTGCAAATTGTAAAACATACATTATCAATATAACAGGCCAAGGAGAGATGATTGAAGCGTGTTTCGTCCTTTTTTATTTTATTTTTTAAATATTCATTTATCGGCCATTGTAACTGACGATACCGATATTTTGGAAAATGCCTAATATCGGCCGATAATATCGGCCGGTCGATATATCGGTCTGGCTCTAGAGCTAGGACTTGTACATGGGATTATGTGTGCACTCAAAGCACAGTTTTCTCCTCGCGGGTTACAATCTTGCTCGCGCAAGCAGAGAAATTCTGCATGCAAACTTAATATACGCGCGTGTGGCTTTCGCTTGTGCGGATCGGTGACTGATCGGTGGCGGGAAACACAGACATGGAAACACTTGTGATGAATGAAAACATAAAAGTCCATGATCTGGAGATAATGGTAACAGCGAGGAGCAAGGAAGTTTCCTGTGGATTCATGAGTAAGGATAAACAGGTGTAGCCTTCCATCGCATCCTAAGGGGGTGGAGCTAAGATGCAATGAAAGGAAGCAAGGATGCACAAACAGGAAATGAGTAGCACCCCTTGTTTACTACACTCTTTGATTTTGGTAGTATTAAATTGTTAAATATGAGATTTTTGTTTATCTTTTGTTACAGGAAGGAGTTTGGAAAATACAATGTAATTCTGTCTGACATCAGGAAACCCCCAAATCATGTTTACCAAAGCGGTGAGTGTCAACATTCACTTATTGTTGGAAGAATCAGTTCTTCATTTTAAACTGGATTTTAAATTTTGAACACACTATATTTTAGAAATATTTATAGATTATATATATATATATATATATATATATATCAAACTTTTTTTTTTTAAATAATTTTAGGTTAAAAAAAATTTGGCTTTTAATTGTAAATTTTGACTCCAGGTCCCTTTATATATTCCGACATTTTGGACTACAAAAACTTGCATGAGATTGTTGTAAACAACCGCATCACTTGGTTGATACACTACAGCGCCCTTCTGAGTGCAGTCGGAGAGGCCAATGTGTCCCTCGCTCGTGACGTCAACATCACTGGTTAGTCACAGGGGTTTAACATGTTTTATTTGTATCATTTTGACCTTCAATCCATTTTCTGTGGTACGGTACATAGAGGTTTCTTTTCTTCCTCATCTTAAGGGTTGCACAACGTTCTTGACATTGCCGGAGAACATGGGCTCCGTCTTTTCGTCCCCAGCACAATTGGAGCCCGTCCCCTCGTAACCCCACCCCTGATCTGTGCATCCAACGACCACGAACCATTTACGGAGTGTCCAAGGTTCACGCTGAGTTAATGGGAGAGGTCAGTACATATTGGAGAACACCTGCAAATCCTAAACATTTTTGGGGATTTTAATTTTAGCATGATATTAAAAGAGCATGATAAAATAAAGAGTGCAAGCCTAGGCATTTCACGAGGTCTTAATGCATATGAATTGAATGCATATTTTGCTTTGGTAATTATTCACACGGCATTATTCAGTTCACATTCCTTTATTGTATTTTTTAGTATTACCATCACAGGTTAGGTCTTGACTTCCGCTGTCTCAGATACCCAGGAATCATTTCTGCAGACTCTCAACCTGGTGGAGGAACTACAGGTGAGCGTATCTCCTTTGGAACAGTGTTGATGTAATATATTAGATGGAAAACATAAACTTAAAGGAGCTGTATGTAAGAAATTTATTTAAAATAATCATAAAATCGCCCTGATATGTCATTAGACATTAAAGGTTCTATAAGCGATGTCGGGGCAAAACATTTTTTGTCACGTACAGCAAACGTCTCCTCACTATCGGCTAGCTGCCTGTCCCCTAAACACACTGTAAAAAAACGCGGTCTCTGTAGACACCACAGGCTCCACAAACGGCAACAAAAACAATCATGTCTTACCCGGACCACGAAACCTAACAAACAGTGTTCCAGCCAATCACTGGCAAGAAGTATTTGAGGGTGGGTCTGGGGGTTAGTGCACGTGCACATGAAGGGGGTGTGTGTGTGAAGGAGAGACAAGCGTCAGAGGGAAGTTTGAAAAATGCCCGACACACGACCAAAGAGACGTCGTTCTGAAGAACAAATTAAGAAGAAGGAGTCGGATAAAGAACGTGCGAAGTTCCGAATTTACATCGGTAGCAAAGCTTTTGAACGATGGGCTTCCAGTCCGACGGTTACAATTATTTCAGGAAGCACGGAAGGGAGGGGGAGGAGATGAGATGCGGAGGAGGTAGGGTCTAGCTAGCCTCCGATTTGTTTGAAAATATTGCGAACGTCAACACTCCCAGGATCGCTTATAGGACCTTTAAGAAATCATGTTCATATCAAATATTTATATCACTGACAACAGTAGTCCAGCCAAGATATTGTCATTTAAAAAGTGATGTTGCAGCCTTCAACTGATGTTGATGTTGTCATGTTGAGTTTTGGTCTGATGCTCCACCCTCCACCGATCTACCAATCACAAAGTCAGTGGTGTTGCAGCATCCAGGTTGCCAGCTCTGCTCTAGTTACCACAGATGAAGATACAAACATGTCGGATAAAAAAATGCTGGATCCGGCAGCCTATCTGGCAACCTCGAGTCAGAAGGGAGGGGTAGGGGATACACCGCTCCACAGTAATTTGAAAGTGATTGCAGTACCAGTTTTAGCCACAATCTTACATACAGTTCCTTTAAAAAAAAGCTTATAGTCTCCCTGTGGTGAAAATCAAGAGTTTACAGTTACATTCAAGCTATTTTAAGACATTTTCAAGGAAAAAAATATGCTTAAATGTCATTTTGGTTATCAAAGATAAGTTTTTAGGGATAAAATGGGGAAAATTA
Source organism: Cyprinella venusta (assembly GCA_038021265.1). Lineage (NCBI taxonomy): Eukaryota > Metazoa > Chordata > Actinopteri > Cypriniformes > Leuciscidae > Cyprinella > Cyprinella venusta. The sequence continues at coordinate 24,523,478 of CM075875.1, read as the reverse complement.
GAAATATCGCTTTGGCAACTAACTGAAATAAGGTAATTACTACTAAAGTATTAAAATGCTGCGGTGCCAGAGACGATGCCTAAGCCAATCATCGCTCTGGAGCCCAAGCCCGACACTGGTCCCGCCCAGCTCCAAGTCTCCTGAGTCTCCATTGGTCCCGTCAAGCTCAAAGTGTCCAGCGTCTCCAATGGTCCCACCTATAGATACTGAGGGGCCAGACCATACCATGCCTTGAACACTCACCTAAAAGATTATTAGGAACACTTGTTCAATTTCTCATTAAGGCAATTATCTAATCAACCAATCACATGGCAATTGCTTCAATGTAATTAGGGGTGTGGTCCTGGTCAAGACAATCTCCTGAACTCCAAACTGAATGTCAGAAAGAAAGGTGATTTAAGCAATTTTGAGCGTGGCATGGTTGTTGGTGCCAGACGGGTCGGTCTGAGAATTTCACAATTTGCTCAGTTACTGGGATTTTCACGGTCAACCATTTCTAGGGTTTACAAAGAATGGGTTGAAAAGGGAAAACATCCAGTATGCAGCAGTCCTGTGGGCGAAAATGTCTTGTTGATGCTAGAGGTCAGAGGAGAATGGGCCGACTGATTCAAGCTGATAGAAGAGCAACTTTGACTGAAATAACCACTCGTTACAACCGAGGTATACAGCAAAGCATTTGTGAAGCCACTACACGCACAACCTTGATGCGGATGGGCTACAACAGCAGAAGACCCCACCGGGTACCACTCATCTCCACTACAAATATAAAAAAGAGGCTACAATTTGCAAGAGCTCACCAAAATTGGACAGTTGAAGACTGGAAAAATGTTGCGTGGTCTGATGAGTCTCTATTTCTGTTGAGACATTCAGATGGTAGACTAAGAATTTGACGTAAACAGAATGAGAACATGGATCCATCATGCCTTGTTACCACTGTGCAGGCTGGTGGTGGTGGTGTAATGGTGTGGGGGATGTTTTCATGGCACACTTTAGGCCCCTTAGTGCCAATTGGGCATCGTTTAAATGCCACGGCCTACCTGAGCATTGTTTCTGACCATGTCCATCCCTTATGGCCACCATGTACCTATCCTCTGATGGCTACTTCCAGCAGGATAATGCACCATGTCACAAAGCTCGAATCATTTCAAATTGGTTTCTTGAACATGACAATGAGTTCACTGTACTAAAATGGCCCCCACAGTCACCAGATCTCAACCCAATAGAGCATTTTTGGGATGTGGTGGAACGGGAGCTTCGTGCCCTGGATGTGCATCCCACAAATCTCCATCAACTGCAATATTGATACTATCTTATCAATATGGGGCAACATTTCTAAGGAATGCTTTCAGTACCTTGTTGAATGAATGCCACATAGAATTAAGGCAGTTCTGAAGGCGAAAGGGTATCAAACAAAGTATTAGTATGGTGTTTCTAATAATCCTTTGGTGAGTGTATATAAGCAGCATAACTTGGAACTTGGAACCAGGAGCCATTGCAAAGACTGTAAAATCGTTGTAATATGCTCATTTCTACTGACTCCAGTCAGGATCCTAGCAGCAGAATTTTGTACACATTGTAGTTTAAGTGTGGTTTTAGGAACCCCAGCAAGAAGTGCAATGCAGTAGTCAATGCAGGAAAAAACAAAGGTATTAATTAGCCTTTCAGTTTATGCTCCTACGTCATGCGCTTCATTCCAGCCACACACTGGCTGCATCCGAAAACGTCGACTGCTGACTTGTTGCCTCGCTGCTATCAGGCAAAGACTTGCAGGCAGTTTACCACACAAAGGTACCTCACAAAATTAATTTCAGACAGACTTCTGAGGCAGCGTAATGGTTTAATGATCTACAGCAAAATAGAGCGAGCTTTGTTGCAAACTATTAGAATATTTAATGACTGCAACAGTAATTTCTCGCTATTACATCATAGGTGGAAAACGTGGATCAAATTTTTTTAATTACACCCAAACTGACGACCAGCTGCAACCTTCAGACAACATCTTTATTTTTTTTTTAGCTCAACGCACAGAATGGAAAGCACAGGATTCTGGGATATAAAAAGCAATGAAGGATAGATCTATGCTGCCTTCAAAAATCGATCAGATGATGGTATCTCAGGGAACAGGGAGTGAAAGTAACATTGCATTCGGACGTACCTCCGACCTTGGAAAGAGTCCTCAGAAGGCCGTATTTATCAATTTTCGGACGCAGCCACTGTGACACTCTCATATAATCTTTAATCAAAATAACTTTCCCTCCCGCTTGCAACGTCTCTTCACTGATGACAAAAATCCTGCCCTACATTTTTCTTGTTGGAGAAGCCGTTTCACTGGGATACGCGTCACAATAGAAAGAAAAAAATATCAACTTTGGTTTCATGCTGCCTTATAATATACATTGTATAACAGTATATTAACAACACTGGTCTAATGCGTCTATGTAAACCCTTCACCTCCATTTATTCTGTCTCTTCTCCCAGACTATGCTGTCCAAATCTTCCACGATGCTGTGAAAACGGGCAAATTTGTGTGCAATCTGAGGCCTGACACAAGACTCCCCATGATGTTTATTGACGATTGTCTAAGAGCCACACTGGAAGTTCTGGAAGCTCCTGCTGAGGTGCTCGGTATGCGCACGTATAACATCAGCGCCATGAGCTTCACTCCAGAGGAATTGGTACAAGAAATCAGGAGGCACCTGCCAGACCTGCAGGTCACATATAAAATTGACCCGGTTCGACAGGCCATTGGTAAGGGTCTGACACATCAGTCGAACCCCAATTTAAAATCCTGTTAAATATCAATTTTTTATTTTTCCAAACTGAACACGGGTCATCTGTGTTTCTGTTATTTCCTCTAGCTGATAGCTGGCCAGAGATCTTCGATGACACCAGTGCCCGCAGTGACTGGGGCTGGAAGCACGACTATGGTTTGCCAGAGCTGGTTCAGGCGATGCTCAACTTCACTGGATCAGACTCCAGAATGTCTCAAGCAAACTAATCTCCATCTGCCATCATGTGTTTGAAGTGTTTGGGGCCTAACGGAAGGAATGGTAATTGGGCTCTGTAACTAACTGAGATTACTTAAGGTCAAACTTTCTGCCTTTTTTATTTCATATGCAGCATGTATTTAAACAGTGTTCCTGGTAAAGTAAACCAAAGATTTACATGGTTCAAATAAATCCTTTACCTCACCTCATCAGCTTAATAATTAAAAATCTTACTGATCATACATATTTTATATTAAAGCTTTAAATTAGTTTGTGGACTATTTGTTCTGTAGCAAATTAGCTTTGGATCTTTTTATCAGAGAATATACTGGACAATACATTGTTTATATGTACTCTTAGAATTATTTACACTACCATTCAGAAGTTAGAGTCAGTAAGGCTTTTTTTATTGTTAAAAGAAATTAATACTTTTATTCAGAGAGGACACGTTTGATAAATTGTGACAGTAAAGACTATTTCAAATAAATGCTGTTCTTTTGAACTTTCTAGTTTTCAAAACATCGATGATAATAAAATGTTTATTGAGCACCAAATCAGCATATAAGAATGCTTTCTGAAGGATCATGTGACTGAAGACTAATGCTGAAAATTCAGCTTTGCATCACAGGTATAAATTCATGATTCAATACATGCAGTCTTGGAGAGCATACTTCTTTAAAAAAAAAAAAAAAACATAAAAATTGTACCAACCCCAAACTTATGAGATGATGTATGCTTGTGTGAAAGAAATGAAATTTCATGGTATAAAAACAACAATCCTAATTATGGTGCTTTTTCTAAAAGGCATTATTATTAGCCTCTTAGTTTTATTAAAATAACCTCATCACTTATACTGTAGCTGAATTATCATTTTGTTTTGTTCTTTAACATTTAATTGAATTATACAGACTTGACATTTGTAACTCCAGAATATATATTTATGCATCTTTGATGGGTGTTTAGTTTTAAATGTTGAGTTGTAAAAGGATTAGTGATTAAATGAATTTGGTAGCATTTGAGAATCACTGTCTCCTTCATTAGTATAACTAGTGCAAAATGCCCGTGCAAAATAATTTTTTTTGTGTGTTTTGCCAATGTGTGCTTCTTTTAGCGATATATTTATCGATATCTTTTGCATTTCTAATCCAAACAACGTCAAACTCGGCACTGCACTTACCCGTGCCCGTAGCAAGACACTTGTCAAGTTTCAGATCCGTCGGACTAACGGTTAGAGAGATATGCGATTAACAGACAGACACACACACAGACAGGCAGACGTTCCTGTAATTTATAGATAGATGTGATACGATATAGTTCATCAAAAAAATGTTATTCTAAACCTGTATGATTTTTTGAGAAGATATTTTGAAGAACGCTGTGTCCAAACTGACTTCCCATCGACTTTCATTGTATGGGCAATGTTTTTCTTTTGTGTCTTACAGAAGAAAGTAAAAGTCATTCAAGTTTGGAACGACATTAAGGTGAATGACAGAATATTTATTGTGGGGTCAACTTTTCCTTTAAGCTGTATAAAAAAAAATTGAAAAATTGGCTTGATTTTGGTCTAAAGAAATTGCACATAAAAAACTTTTATTGTAGTGAAAAGTCACTGCCAAAATGTTCATATGCTTAATGAAATGCAGTCAATAAAACCAGAGCTGCCACTGGTTTTCTATGGCCACTGTCTATTTTAGGGAACTCGTTAAGATGTGGGCATGAATCTCCTAATTTATCACTCCATTTGGTAAAACGGTGAATTGCGTTTTAAAAATCAACCATTTTACCTGCATTGTGGATATGGCCTCTGCACACAGACAGTACACAACATATATAAAGGTATTCATGTACTTTTATTATATTATAATATCTCAAAATATACAAGTTTTAAAGAACTGGATTTCAAATTCACTTCTTCTTTGATTTTGTAGGAGTTGGCACACTGTGCTTTTCAGGGGAAACTGGTTGATTTGCGAAGTGCCTCAGTTTCATTTGCAGCAGGTTCTCCGTAAGACGGGTTTCCTTCATCAGAGACTCCATTATAATTTCTCCTTGAGACTGCAGTAAACTGCGCAGCATCTCTTCTACCTCCTAAAGGAGAGAATATGTGTCAAGAAAAGTTTTTTACTGCGATTAAAGGAGAACTCCGGCGCGAAATGAACCTTTGGTCTAATTACACATTGTCAGTGGTGGAGGAAGTACTGAATCTCAGTACTTAAGTAAAAGTACAAATGACCAGATAAATATTTACTTTAGTAAAAGTAGAAGTAACACAATGACAACCATACTTAAGTAAAAAGTAAAAAGTACCTTATTTTAAATGTACTGTAAGTATTAAAAGTAAAAGTACTTGCATAACAATCTTGCAATTAGGCAATATACACATCATGCTTATCCTACTATATGTTAATAACTATGTTTGGCAATAAACGAGATTAATTTATGGTGTAATTCTGAACCTCTTGGCTTGCCATAATCCTAACCAAACGTATATTACACACGGTGCGTTTCCTATGCACGTAAAAACAAATTTTCGCGTATTAGTTGCACGATAAACACACTGCGTGTGACCGGGTTGATATACTGTATCTATGGCAACCAAACGTCACCGACGAGACAAACGTGCAACGAACGGACGGCCAGATTACGTTTTGGCAGGGGAAAAACTGATCAGAAAATGTAACGAAAAAGTAACAGAAGTTGTAGAAATGTAGCGGAGTAGAAAGTAGAATAATTGCTGCAAAATGTAACGAAGTAAAAGTAAAAAGTAGGCACTATTTATTGTACTTAAGTAAAGTAAAGATACGTGAAAAATGTACTTAAGTAAAGTAACGAAGTATTTGTACTTCGTTACATTCCACCACTGCACATTGTTACCTAGTCAACCGTTATCTGAGATTTGTTTTCATGATTGCCGAATGTAAATAGTTTTATCTATAAAAACAGTTTAGCCTATAACGCTAGTATAACGCTAGTATATAGGGCATAGAGTAATGACAAATAAAAATCGCTTGTTATTACCACTAACAAGGCTCTAAATAGCCCCACACTAACACGGTAGCATAATAAGGGTCCCTACATTCAAACCGAAGCATTGAGAACTTTGTCAGTGTCCATACAGTTTAATAAGAAGATATTTTATACACACAGTCAACTTTGTGAATACAGGAAGAAGCCATCTTTGAAAAATAGCCTCTGGGAAAATCGTTTCAGTGGTGGCAGTAAAATTTCAATTTGGAAGAGAAAACATTGTGAATACCCCGGGTTGACTGCCCCTGTCTGGTGCCGTACGGTTTAACTTACACAGATTTCCTGGGTGAGTACAAGACGCGGACATTCGCGTATAATAACAATTATTTAATGACATAAGTAAAAAATATAATAAATATATGATATAGTGATCTCCTCTCTTGCTATTTTTTTCTATTCAATTAACATGCTATGGTCATTAAATGGCTTTCCTGAGCTAAATGTAACGTTATGTGACATAATTCGTCTATATCCTGCCCCGTCTTGACGTCAAGTCGGGGGAGAAATTAAAATCTCGTATTTGAGTGCGCGTGCACGTCGTAAACACGACTTCCCACCTCGTACGTACGAACATCCCAGGAGGCCAACGTTTTCTCAAAAGTTACCTACCGCAGCTTTAATGGGGCTTCATTCAAAATCGCATACTCAAGTAGGTACTTTCATTTTGACTTCTAAAACTGTTCTATATAATATGAATGTAATCTGGACGTACTACATTTGCTTATTTCTCCGTATTACATTCTTCTTCCCTAACATTTTCTTTTTCCGTTCTCCTTTTCGCTCTTTTAATCATGAGCGCCCTCTAGCACAATTACAGAATGCATAACAACATTATTTTCCAGTGAGAGAATAGAGAGAAAAATTCTGCAGGTCTCAGAAGTAAATATCCCATTTATTTTCTCCCCAGAGAAATTGATTTTCATCGACAGCACATAAACCTTTCAAGGCAGACCTACCACAAGCTGTGAGGCTGTAAAGCAATGATATATACTTCTTTGGAGGCTGCAATCTTAGTCCATGTGTTCATTTTTATAAGAAAAACCGAAGCTGTTGAAAACGTGACCAAAGCAGTTGTGCTCAACTGGGTTAAATAACAGAGCGGCGCTCCTTTAATCCATCTTATCTGGTAACTGCTGACAGCCTGCAGCTCCTTAAGATATTAAGCAAGAAGTGGTCTTCAGTATGAGGGTGATAACCATAGGACAACAGAAATAATCCTTTGTTACTTCTGTCAGTATGAATTATTACAGCCTTCACATTTCACATTGTGCAATAAAATGGCAAACTTTGCAAAATATGTTTTTTTAGGTCAGTGTCGGTGGAAGCCCTGCAGACACGCATCAGAGCCTCTCGCCAATAGCTTGGAGATTTACTTTGATGGTTTTTTAAAAGGTAATAGTGTGCCAACAGCTACAGGGCAGCTTAGGATCATAATCCTGTTTATCGGAAACATTTCAGGTTGCTTCGGAGACACTGTCCAAACAATATGTCATTGTCTACTTGATATTTATTCCTTTTGATAAACATGTCAATGAAAAGTTTACAGAGGCAAGCCATCACCATTACTTTTCAAAGCAATCATACTTATTTTTACCTTGTGGATGATGGCCGGTAAAAACAAAATCCAATAGAGTAACCTTTCTAGAGCAATTTCTAGACACGAGAATATAGTAGAGACTTTGGGCTTGACCAGTAAGAAACCAAGTAATAACCCAGAAGATCTTCGCAAATTTGAGTTTGTTGCTGTTTGCTCATCCGGCCCTCATACGGAAGACTGTTTAAACTGGCCTGCAAAGTTGCCATCATCTCTTTGAGTTCCTCGATTTCTGAATCTTATCATAAATCATCAGTTTGTAGTGTTTATTATGTCAACCATCACTAGAGACTGCAAAAGTCTTGTTCCAAAAGTAAAAACTTCATTCATTTTCTCAATAGGGAATTTGATTTTAAACAATAAAAGACGGCCTTAATGCCATCACACACTGAGTCCGAAATTTTCATATGCGTTTTTTCGTATTCGTGATTCAGTGGCTCGGAATTGTCAAAACACCAATCAAACACCATTCAAACTCCATTCAAACTGCTTGCTACTGATGCGAAAAACACAGAAAATCAAACCCGATTCAATTTTATTTAGGACAAATGGAGGCAGTGTGCAAGCGTGATTGACATAACGTGAGGTCGTATTTATTTTTTAACGTCAAGTCAAGTCACATTTATTTATATAGCGCTTTTCACAATACAGATTGTATCAAAGCAGCTTCACAGTGATAACATGAAAGTAGTACAACACAGATCGATAATATTGTTTAATATTAAATATTAAATAATCCTAAATAATCCCAAATAATCCCGACTAAGCAAGCCAAGCAAGCCAAAAGCAAGGCGACAGTGGCAAGGAACCAAAACTCCATCAGATTGGATGGAGAAAAAAACCTTGGGAGAACCCAGGCTCAGTCGGGGCCAGTTCTCCTCTGGCTTACATTCATATTGTTTATTTAAAACTATTAAATATAAATATTGTTTATGTCTAAAACAGCCCCATAACATATCGCAGGCGTTGAGTCGTCTCTTCACAGGCGTTGGTCTTCTCATCACAGGCGGTGGGGCATCCGAAACCCCCGTGAGATGCTGGATGCTGAACGTGCAAAAATTTCGGACGCGAATTTCGAAATCAGTGTGCAAGGGCCTTTACTGTGAGCCACGGGGTTGTTCATAGATAGCACTTGCTCCAGTTGAAGCCGTCAGCCCGCATTACTTCAACTTAGTTTTAAAATAATTGTGTATAACAGTGACATTCATGCTGAAAAACTACATAACCCATGATGCTGTACAGAAAATTCGAAAAAAAGCACAATGCACCAAAATATCTCTTTAGCCCCGCCCACTCCCATGAAGCACTGTGAATGAAATCAAATCGCTCTCCCTACACTCTCAAAATACTTAAAATATTTAAATGTATATGCATATTGAACAATAAACTTAAAACATATAGTTTTTATGTATAATCGAGATTTTTAATTTTTACGTTTTATATTTCTCCATCATTTTTAATTAGATTATGCTGTTCCCTCACTAGAGCTGTAAAGTACAGAGTCTTGTAAATTTGTATTTTTGTCTGATTTTCAAATACTTTTTTGCTTCCAATCAAAGCTTTTAATGTTATGATTCACCTCACAGCTCATCGGATCGGTTTATGGCTTATAATGCTTTCATGAAGACTTTTTTTGAAATCCCTATGGGAGAAATTAATGGAAAAAATACTTCCGGAACCAATGGTGCTGAAAAAATTGGGTGGACCCTTCTGCAGTCTATTATTATTTACTTTCCAAAGAAACATGCAAATGTTTGCTAGGTGGATGATAAACCAGGAAAAATCACATAGACCTACACTGAAATAATTTCAACAGAGACCAATAAGAAACCAGCTCATAATCATTAAGAACAACCAAGCAAATTTGGGTCTTTATACTGTAAATAACTGAAATTTTGTACCTGTTTGCTCATCCGGCCTTCAAATGGAAGACTGTTTAAACTGGCCTGCAATGTTGCCATCATCTGAGCTTCAGCCTTCTCTTTGAGTGCCTTGATTTCTTCTTCTATTTTGGACTGAGCCAAACGCAGGTCTTTCAGAGTCCGCTGCTGTTCCCACTCCACAACGTCTGAACCTTCACAGAGGGGCTGCGGATGAGGTGGGCATTCAATCTGAAGCTCGCAGCTGATGTGTTTCAGACTCGTCTCACCGTTTAAAAATGCCTGATAAAGCCACTGATGAGGAACATATGTTTTCACAATGAAGTCCAGGAGAACAGCATGATGAGCAGCGGAGAGACGAGGCTTTATCTGTGATAAATGATCCTTGATGAGGCAAATGACATCGGATGGCTTCAAACCTAACAGGAGTAATAAAAGCAAAGAATATCTCATTTATTCATCAGATCATCTTAAAGGGACACTCCACCGTTTTTTCATATTAAACTGTTATTCCCTTAACTAAGACGAGTTGATACATACCTCTGTCGTCTCAGTGTGTGCACTCAATCGCTCTGGCGAGACAAAATCGGTCGCGAGGCACTTTGATAGCACTTAAAGGTATAGCGGGGGATCTTTCTGAAATTTAGAGAAGACCTGCCCTCTCCAATTTTTTAAAAAAAAAGCAAATGTCAAATGCTCGTCCGTGTTTTATTTACTTATTATACTGATCGATTGAGTGACCGAGGGCTCAAGACATGATATGTGCAACCCTGTATCACACGAAATACGTTCTGAGGAAACTATTTTGCAAATCGCAATTATGTTACATGGCAACATATGAGCAGTGCTATTACGTTGGTCCTTAACCTAACATGTCTCATTGTTAATACGTAGGTATTAATACATTATTTTTATACATAGTTGCATATGGAGAAGTAGCTTGTTGCGTTTGTGTAATAATAAACACACACGGTTTTAGAATATGAACACATGAACACACACGGTTTTAGAATATTTCAGCGCGATACCATTTACCATTTGGTCAAATGTTTACCGTGTCTATGCGGTGCATGACTTGTGCCAGGGCTAGCATTGCTAAGTCGCTTGCATTAACTTTTACTAGTGATTTTAAATGGATTTCTCCAAATAGCATGACAAACTTTACCTGTCTAGTAGAATCTTCGCGACTGCGGCATCAGTGAGAAGCCCGACCTGTGCTTTTAGCGCACGCCAGCGTGTGATATTCACCCAAAATCACTCTGGTCTTGTTTCTATATTCTGTGGCCTTTCTCTTCTTATCATACACTTCGTATACATTTTTTCTCTTTCGACCCTCAGTCATTTTCAAAGGAATGGCTGAAACCGTAACTCCGACATAATACACCAGAAAGTGAAAACTACATAGATGAGCACGTACGACGGCCTTACGTAAACATATCACCAGAATGATTGACACTTAGGTGGACCAATAGTATAGACTACCCACCCGGAAAAAGAAAATCCTCCGCTATACCTTTAACTAGCCCAGTTCATTCAATAAGGGCCAAGCAGAGAAGCGACCAAACACCTCTACGTTTTCCCTATTTAAATACAGTTACTCAAGCAGTGTAACTCGACCTAGGACGGTGACACAAAATAAAACGTTGTGCTTTTCTAAGCGTGTAAATTGGATAACTATATAACTATTTATACACAGTATATATATAACTGTATGGCGGAATACCACAGCAAGTGCTTAGGAGCACTTAAGGCGGGCATACACTGTGCGATGTCTGTGCGATTTCAGCAAGGTACCTACTCACACTCAGCGAGTAAATCGCATGCGATGCAAAGCCAAAGTTCAGGATTTATGTGCTCACACTATACGTGTAATATCTGCGATAACCCCCTGGATTGCGCCTATTTACGTGTATGTATCCAGGGATATTGTCAAAACAAGCATCTGCTATCAGTATCAAGATGATTTAGCATTTTCAATTTATGCATTTAATTATTATTAGTATTATTGTATTATCATTATTAGTGGAGGCCTATAGGCTAATTTTATTATTAAATTGATCCGCTATTATAATTAATTTGCCACGCAATATTTTCACAGCACATAACCAATGTGCTGTGAGGATAATAAAATATTACATAATCTTACTCATTAAAAATTGTCTAAAACATTTAGGTCGATTACAATGAATTATAGGCATATAAAATAACTATTAACAGTCTATAATATGGACGAACATTGCCATAATTAATCATCAATGAAAATTAAAAACAGGTTTATTTCAAAAACATTGTTTGACAAATTAATAAAAGAGGTGTTACATCGCAGGTGGCTTGGAAGACGGTGGGTAATATCTATTTTGCAACACGAACTGGAGGTAAGCAACAGTAATTTGTAGCTAGTTTGAACTACAGAACTTAAAGATCTCCCTCTTTTCGTTTTTATTTTATTTTTGCCGCAGATGAAATGGTTAAACTTCTGTTTTCGCGCAGGTGCAGTGAGGGAAAAAACACTGAGTTTAGGGCAATCGGTTCGTAGCTTTGCTTCAACGGTGCGATATAGTCACGAGGAGCGACCAAAATTTCTGACATGCCAGAAATTCATCCGACCATCCGATTGTCGATCGTGAGAGGTTAATCGCCTCTCGTTTCTCCCTGTACACTGCACGAACACTGCACGACAAACGACGCAAAACAAAGCTGAAAATCGGTCCGACACGAAAAAGAGTCGCACGAGTAACAATTCGGCTCAAAATCGGACGAAAATCGCACAGTGTATGCCCACCTTTAGACTGGGCGCATATTTATCTATGGACTCGGCGCAGTAATATCATCACTCCGGAGAGTGAGAGAGTAGAGGGGACTTTCCACGAGTGATGATATTACTGCGCCAAGTCGAAGTACCCCCAAGCACTTGCTGTGGTATTCCGCCATACAATATAGTTATCCATTTTACACGCTTAGAAAAGCGCAATGTTTTATTTTGTGTCACTGTCCTAGGTCGAGTTACACTGCTTGAGTAACTGTATTTAAATAGGGAAAACGTGGATGTGTTTGGTCGCTTCTCTGCTTGGCCCTTATTGAATGAACTGGGCCAGTTCAGTGCGATCAAAGTGTCTCGCGTGCCAGAGCGATTGAGTGCACGCACTGAGACGAGAGAGGTATGTATAAACTCGTCTTAGTTAAGGGAATAACATAGTTTAATATGAAAAAATGGTGGAGTATCCCTTTAAGAGTAATTATTCTACAAAGCAACCTTTTTTTTCCAAATATTAGGACGGAAATGTGTAAAAGATATATCTAGATACTGTATCTAATCTAACTACATACACTATATTCCCAAACGCATTGGGACACCCCTCCAAATAATTGAATTCAGGTGTCCCAATCACTTCCATCCATGGTCACAGTTGTATAAAATCAAGCACCAGGCATGCAGACTGCTTCAACAAACATTTGTGAAAGAATGGGTCGCTCTCAGGAGCTCAGTGAATTCAAGAGTGGTATCCTGGTTGGCACCTATGCAATAAGTCCATTCATGAAATGTTCTCACTATTAAATATTCCACGGTCAACTGTTAGTGGTATTATAACAAAGAGGAAGCAATTGGAAACAACAACAACTCGTCAAGTAAAATCACAGAGCAGTGTCAGCACAGTGCGCAGAAGTAGCTACAGACTTCCAAACTTTGTGTGGCCTTCAGATTAGCTCAAGAACGACAGTGCGTAGAGAGCGTCATGGAATGGGTTCCTATGGCCGATCGGCTGCATCCAAGCCTTACATCACCAAGTGCAATGCAAATTAGCGGATGCAGTGGTGTAAAGCACACCTCCACTGGACTCTAGAGCAGTGGAGACGTGTTTTCTGCAGTTACCAATTGCGTTTCTCTGTCTGGCAATCCGATGGATGAGTCTGGGTTTGGCGGTTGCCTGGAGAATGGTACTTGCCTGACTGCATTGTGCCAAGTGTAAAGTTTGGTGGAGGGGGGATTATGGTGTGGGGTTGTTTTTCAGGGGTTGGTTCCAGTAAAAGGAACTCTTAATACCAAGACATTTTGGACAATTTCAGGCACCTAACTTTGTGGAAACAGTTTGGGGATGTCAGCCCGTCTAAATCGGTCCACTGGCTGTATTCGATAGAATGGGTGAAGGCCACTCCGTGTTATTGTCTTTCCTTTCACACAAGTGACGCAACATAACAAGATTATATTAAAGGAGCATTTCACCCATTTCAACATTAATCTTTATTGAAAGTGGATCATATATGTAGTCGAAATGTAAAAGAATTTTTGAATTTGGTGCCCTCTTGACAGAGAAAATAACCGAGGGGCGCATTTTTATGCAAGACAAAAACTCCCACAAGGCACCGCATTGCACAGCTCCGAAAGCCCCACCCACCCCTGCAAGTGAAGTCCCACCCACTGATCTGTAATAGGCTTGTAGGGTGAGTGGGTCCCACACCCTTAAATAATGAGGAGCTAAGTTTGTAGTTTATACACTTTCTAATAAAATGTGACTTCCTGCTTATTATGATGCAAAATGACAATATTTACGTCATAATAAGCAGGAAGTAAATCACTCAAATGCTTATTTCACAGAAGTGATGAGAAAACCAACGCCTGTGAAGAGACGACTCAACGCCTGCGATATATTATGGTGCTGTTTTATACATAACCAATATTTAAATTTAATATTTAAATATAAACAATATGAAGCCAGAGGAGAACTGGCCCCTGACTGAGCCTGGGTTCTCCCAAGGTTTTTTTCTCCATCCAATCTGATGGAGTTTTGGTTCCTTGCCACTGTCGCCTTGCTTTTGGCTTGCTTAGTTGGGGTTATTTAATATTTAATATTGAACAATATTATCGATCTGTGTTGTACTACTTTCATGTTATCACTGTGAAGCTGCTTTGATACAATCTGTATTGTGAAAAGCGCTATATAAATAAATGTGACTTGACTTGACTTGATTTCTCACACCTCAGGGGAAAATAAGGGAATAAACCATGACCATTCAAAAATATGACTGGGTTTCTAAAGGTACAAAGCTTAATGCAAATGGGTGATGTGTCCCTTTAAATAAATTTAAATACATGTATTACCACATTATTTCATCTGACTCCCAAGGTTTTAATGATATCTGAGCATCACTAAATCTGAGTGAATGTTTGATTATTCTTTTAACTCTTTACTTACATTTTACCTGTTCATATTAGAAAACTACTGTATGTCGCTTTAAGGTCGCGGGTAACGTGGGTCTCATGATCACAAGCTCGTCAGTTTTCGGCCACTAAACAGAGGTAATTGGGTATATACTTGAGCTGATCGCATTCACACTAACACAATCACCTTTGTATAAAGTAACGTTTACTTCAGACAGAGGTATGTTCTTTGCAAACCAAGTACTAGTGCCAAATAGGCTTTATGTCGAGCGTCACGTGACCAAACCGGAAAACGGGTCTCATCGCATCCGCTTGTCAGAGAAAGTGTTAACGGCCGTAAGAACTGACTACGATATCTATGGATTTGTAAGGTAATCAGCTAATCTACCTATTTCACTTTGTTATTGGCGTTTTATTCCATTTAAATATCTAAACGTTACTGTGAAGAATAAAAAATATAAAACGTTTAAATATCAATCTTCACATGTGAGGGATATTAGTTATGCTAATCTTTGATCGCTCCTTTTAAGTTATCTTGATTAAAACCGCAAAAAAATTCATGAAGCACATACAAAAGATCTGGACCGGAAGCGATGAGACCCGTTTTACAGAGAATGCGGAAGTAAGTTGTGCATAAAGCCTATACTAATCTGACGGAGACTTGTGGTAACATACAAATCTGTTTAATCTACTTGATTTCAGTGTCAGTCAGAATAAAATCCAATGTTTACAATTTATTGACCAGGCAATAGAACAATATTTCAAAATCAAATTCATAGAACAAAATAATATGTCGATCATATATAATAACAACAATTCAGAAATTGAGGAATTGTAGAAATATTTACCTGGCAATGTAAACTACACACAGCGATCGTGTGGGAAGTCTGCCTACAAACAAACCTTTTGCCAGTTTTCCTTATGAACCCAGATAATTCAATATGCTTACCAAATGGTGGTGTCTGTCATTATAATTCGATTTTGGTCCCCAATTGAGGGGTTCACAACTGAGATCAGTTTGTAATTGAATGGGTTCTTGATACCTGTAGAAGAGATTTACATATGGGAGGTAGTTTGAATGGAGGATCTGGGGGAGGGCACACCTTTAAACGCCACACCACAGTTGTAATTTTCTAAAACTTTACACCGAGTCACTTTACTGCGCACCAGTGCTCAAAGCAAGGTCCATAAAGACATGACTGAGTGAGTTTGGTGTGATGGAACTTGACTGGCCTGCACTGAGGCCTAAACTCAACTTGATATAACACCTTTGGGATGAATTAAAGCAGTGACTGTAAGACAGGGCTTCTTGTCCAAAATCAGTGCCTAACCTCAAATGCTCTTCAAGAAGAATGGTAAAAAAATCCCATAAACACCTATCTATCTATCGATCGATCGCTATCTATCTATCTATCTATCTATCTATCTATCTATCTATCTATCTATCTATCTATCTATCTATCTATCTATCTATCTATCATGTATGCACGGTTAATCGAAATTAAACCGAAACCACGAGTCGCTTGATAATCCATATGTTTTTCTCCAGTGTGCAGAATTGTACAGGATAATGCATAAGAGACACAATCAAACTGAACACAAATTTAGAGTAAATGCAAAGATAGGCTATATCAATTAATTAGAAAACAAATTAATAAATAAAAGTATTTGCGTAATATTTATTTTGCTATGAACAACAACAAAATAACCTTTAACAGTCTATGAAAATAACGCATAGACTTCTGGGCGTCCCTGTGATCACGTGATAAGCACGTATTTTGTGGTCATCAACAGCATAGCAGAGAGGGGACCATGGAGGGGACATGGTCAATGACCCACCTTTGAGTTTCGGCAGGAGATCTTTGGTAATGTTTGCCACTTGTGCTACTGTTGACCACGACAGTCCTCGTGTAATTGCTAACATCACATTCTCATACACAAACTCTTGATGTAAATACTGTCGTTTATCGTCACCATCAAACTCTGTCCAGTAAAAACAGCTGCTCAGACGTTCAATACCGTCATCTCTCTGAAACAACACAGATATGAGGTTTTAGACAACAGGTCATGTGTGTGTGTGTGTGTTAATACGCACACAATCGTCATTCACAGTCAGAGATAGTTACTGTATCGTGTCTTCGGATGCATCACGCGCATCTGCTTCATGTTTCTCGACTCTATCAACAAGTGCGCGCGCAGGTAAGTGCCATTGATTTTATATCTCGCGTTGTTTATTTTAAGAATAAATTGTGTTTATATGTGTGAGAATGACGTAGAGTTAAAGGCAAATAGCTGCAGGTTTACCTTCATCCTCGATATCTCCTGTAATGCGTGTATGGATGGAGGCCATCATGAGACGAGACGACTGCTGTTGTGTGTTTGTTGCCAGGGAAACCCAGAAGATTTATGTTCTGTTAAATAAGACACACGAGAGCTTAGGTGTAAACTTTAGACATAACAATATTGTGATAGATAATATTGTGATATAATTGTGAATATTAATTATTTGATAATACTGAACATATTAGACTCAATTCATTTTGTTATTGGTAGCCTATAGCTATATTATATGCGTATTATTATCATGAATAAATTAATTGACGTATAGCCTAATATTCATAATTTAATACATCTGATTTAATTGAAATTGAATTGACAGGTTTTGCCCGCCTTAAACTGTACAATGTAAGAATATGTCATCATTGATGTAATTTTTCCATGATATATAACCCAACATATATTTTTTTAAATAATGGTTTTGTGTGGTAATTATGTTGTATTTGTTTTACTTTAATAACTTGCTACATTTTTATTAGTGTGACTATTTTATTATAAAGTAAAATTATTATTATTTATCATAATGTTGATATTTAACAACAAGAACAATATTTAGATTTTTTGTAATAATGCATGCTATAATTATAATAATTAATTGTAATAATTAATTGCATGCAATATTCCTTGGTAGTCTGTTTTGATAAGAAAAAAAAATCACTTAAATGACAATGTACAATGTCAACATGCAGTGTAACTTTTTGGGGGGGTCAGCGCAGGCCAATAGTTTTCTATATTTGTATATTTCTATGCCTAAACCGTGAACAACAGTTCATATTTGGAGATCTAAGAGTTAATTCCGTTTGACACAGATGGCCACACAGTATAATCCTCTTTCAGAGGAGTCCCACTTCTCCTCCTCCTCCTCCTCCTCTTCTCTGGATGAAGGTCTGCCTGTGATAATTAGCCTAATGGAATGAATGACTGTGAATAGACAATATGCAGCTGTGGCATGTCCGTGGTTTGTCGACGTGGGTGAAAAGTGACTTTCTTCACATGAGGGAATGCCATGTTTTCATCCTCACCTGCGTGAGCCGGAGGGAGGAGCGCTCCTTTTTGTAAGAAAAACTGTTGAATTTTCTAAATGGATTACTTTAAAAGTATCGACAGAGCTTGGAGGTTTGTTGTCGGAGGATTTGGCAGTTGAGGCGAATGAACCTGAGCTTACAGGGTAAAGCCAATGTGTGGAATTAGGATAGGAAGGAAAATCAAGATGGCTCTATGTTTGGTTAATAAAAAGGTCTGCTTTAGCTTAATGGTTTGTGGAACATGAAAAAAAGAAGGAAAAAAAGGATTTTATTACTTGGTAGTTTTGTCTTGTTTTCCAATACAAATATCTGAAACAACTTTATACATTTACTTTAAATGAGAAATCTTGTTTTCTGAAAAATATGTCAAAATTAAGTGCGTTTATGCTTAAAACGTTAAAATTATCTGCATGCCACAGGGGTATAAGAAATATAATCTTGTTTTTCCTTTGAATTTAAAGAGATAGTTCACCCAGAAATGAAAATTCTGTCATCAATTACTCACTCTCATGTCGTTCCAAACCCGTAAGACTTTCGTTCATCTTTGGAACACAAATAAAGATCTTTTTTGGTGAAATCTGAGAGCTTTCTGTCCCTTCATTGACAGCTACGGAACTCACAATTTGATTCTTCAAAAAGTTCATAAAGAGATCGTAAAATTAATCCATATGAATTTTCTGAAGAGACGTGATCGCTTTATTTGATAGTATTTTATTCACTGGAAAGCGCTGCACTATGTTTACTGAGTGAAAAGCGTACGAGACTGACATGGAAGAGAATCAATTGTTGAATAAAGTCGTTATTTTTGTTTAGTTTTTTTTTGCGCACAAAAAGTATTCTTGTCACTTTAGGATATTAAAGGAGTAGTTCACTTTTAAAAAAAACTTTTGCTGATAATTTACTCACCCATGTCATCCAAGATGTCATTATTTCTTCAGTTGAAAATGTCATAGTCATTCTTTCTTCCATGTCATTCTTTCTTCAGTCGAAAAGAAATTAAGGTTTTTGATGAAAACATTCCAGGATTTGTATCCATATAATGCACTTTACTGGTATCCAAACGGTTCAAGGTCCAAAAGACAGTTTCAGTGCAAACTGCAAACTGTTCAAAGGGCTTTAAACGACACCAGACAATGAATAAGGGTCTTATCAAGCGAAACGATCAATATTTTAAAAAAAATAACAAAGTTTTATAAGCTCAAATGGTCGCCTTGCTCTGTTCTGTGATGCGCGTTCGTGACTCTCCTGTTCGAACTCATTCATCAAAATGAACAAATCTTTTACCAAGTTAATTTGTTCATTTCGGAACGGCCTGTTTGGACTACATGCCTCTACTTCCTTCTTTAATGACGTCAGTAGAACGTTTTTTGACTAACGTCTGCCCACAGGAATGCTCTCTCAAATTGCGCACTTCTTATAACTTACTGTGTTCACTCAGCTTTTACGGTGATTTTCTGAAGTAAAACTGACGCTTCATCTTTTGTGTGATGTACAATAAACTTTATTTAACTCATCAGTATATGTTTGATCATCATTCGGACCTGGTCTGAAACAGCAGACTTGTAGGCTATGAATAAATAATGGACACATACAAGCAGATGACAAATACGTTTTAAAGGGTACCTATTATGGATTTTTGAAAATTGCCCTTCATGTAGTTTTTAACATAGATCTAAGTGAACGAAAACATCCCACAAAGTTTTAAACATGAAAGTTCATAGTATACAAAGTTATTGTCTCTCAAAAGTAAGAGTCGACTCTGAGTCGCTGATATGAATCGTTCGAAGAACGATGCTTTTCCTTTGTCTAGTTGACGTCAACTTGACAAATTATTTGAATAAGAAACGCCCACTTATTGCGCTCGGAGACGCTAGGGAAAACCGGAAAACAATCATGTCGACGAGACGTTGTGTTTTGAACGAAGTGTGACGCAAAAGCGAACTTTTTTCACCTGCCAAGTGAGGAGCATTTGAAGACTAAGTGGCTGCAGTTCATATATACAAGTATACCACACAATAGCCCAAACCTTGTTCTGTGTTCGCGTCATTTTGAAGATGATTGCTTCACAAACCTAAACGCTATAAAGTATGGATTCGCGAGCCGGCTCTATCCTAACGAGCTGAGGATCTGAATCAGGTGTGTTAAATAAGGGAGACATACACAATATGCAGAGCAGTGGGTCGCGAGGACTGGAGTAGAGAACCCATTTAAGGTGATAAGCGTTCCGTTTTCGACAACTCTGCACAGAGAATACCAATCACAACTGACTAGGTCATCTGACCAATCACCGCAGATTAGCGTCACGCAAAGGCGGGTTTTGGAAAAAGGACTCGCTAAACGATTCATATGGGAGTCGGTGAGCAAATCAGGTAAAAATAAATGCATATTATAAGACAACAAAAGTGTTTTTTGTCATTGCATGCTTGTAAAACTGTTGTTGGGGACTCCCAGAACAATATTAGGAACATTTTAAATGCCATAATAGGTACCCTTTAATAACAGTAATTAAACTACTAAACTATCCATCTCTGTACAGCACTCTGACTCTGTAGGTATTATTGTCCGACTCGAAATGAACACCTAGAGTTTCTGATATTATCATCATTCCGCAAGATGAAATTGTCCTGAGACTGAGCGCGAGCTCATGAAGCTCCGCCCCCTGTGCCGGCAGCAGCTGCTTATTTGCATTTAAAGGGCACACACTAAAACAGCACGTTTTTCTGAGCCCCAAAAAATGAAAATTTAAACGTGCTGTAAAAAAATGATCTTTTGGGTATTTTGAGCTGAAACTCAAGCATCAGAGACTTATTTTACATCTTGTGAAAAGGGCCATAATACGGGACCTTTAATGTTTATGTCTTTACTACCTTTCCGGGCCTTGAAAGTTGTAATAACATTGCAGTCTATCTGAAATGTTATTACTATTCTGGCTCAGAAAGCTTTTAGATTTCATCAAAAAGATCGACTTCATGCATTACGTAATCACGCTGAAAGGTCAGGCGATAACCTGACGTAGGCAGAAAATGTAGGGTTGGGCGAAAAAAATCATTTAAACTCATAAAATTTATTTGTAAAGGGTGTTTAGTCTTTGCACCTTCCCTTTGTAAACACTAGGTCGGTACGTCCGCCTATGTCACGCGTGACCTTTTTACGTGATTATGCGTGTGACGCATCACAGCTAGCGCAAGATGAGCATTTGTGGTATAAAAAAAATTCATTTGTTTTAGAAAATTACAGATTGTTTCGCTAAATAAGACCCTTATTCCTCGATTGGGATCGTGTAGAGCTCTTTGAAGCTGCATTGCAACTGCAACTGGGTCATTCAACCTGTTGATAAACCTTGAAGTCCACTATATGGAGAAAAATCCTGGAATGTTTTCCTATTTTTTTTTTTATTTCTTTTCGACTGAAGAAAGAAAGAAATGAATATCTTGAATGACGTGGGGGTGAGTAAATTATCAGGAAATTTTCATTCTGAATTCTGATGTGAACTAATCCTTTAATGACATAATTTTAACAACTAACCCTTTTAGTTTATTTCTGACCCCTTTTGCAGATATTTGTTCTTTTGTTAATCTTAAACTCATTTAATTTTTAACTCAAAACAAGCTACTTAATATGAAACTCATTACAAGTGATTTTGCATCTCAAGTACCTTGACTTACAGTAAGAATGTTAAGAAACTGTACCGAAGATACAAATACTGACAAAGACGGTATTTTTTTTTTTTTTTTTTTTTTTTTTTTTTTTTTTTGCAATGTGAAGAAAGGTCAAGCTAAAATGGGAAAATGCAATATGGATTACTGACTGAAGTATTATTTGTGTAGGTTTCACAAATATGTTACCAGCAGATGAGCTGATGCATTGTTTTGAATGTCAGTGGTTATAAATGCTATGAGTGTAGGCTAGCTGTCACATTCTTATTATGTAGTCATATGTACAAGTCTCATTACAGAATCGTTTTATACGTTGATAAGTGACTAATATCTAAGGCTGATTAGGCTAAGTGTTAACGATCATGTTTATTGTTGGTCTTTAATGGGCATTATGGGAATCATTTTACACAGTTTTAAATTCTTTGCTAATTATTTAAATGATCCTGAACAGATCTGTTAGTTTTTTTTTCTCGTGTCCCCTCCCTCTTCTCCTACATATCCCATGAGTCCTAAACGTGTCTCAGTAATCTGACAGCGTTGTATTGCAGGTTTCTCCCAATGGCATGCCAAGTTCTCACTTTACTATTTGTGGAAATCATGTGTAGCACTGTCAACTGTTAATTGAACCTTTAGAGATTTATAATTAGTGTCAAAAATGTACACCTCCCAGATGTGTTTAGTAATTAACTAGCTCTAAATGAGCTCTGTGCTTGGTGTGCCATTGCAAGAATTTGCAGCATCGAAATCAAAGATACATAGAATGTTAAAACATCCGTGTTAATGTTCCCTCAGCTTGCGTGTAATAGCGGGTCACTTAAGAGTACAGAGGATGTGCTGTCTTTCCTGAGATTACAGTAAGCCTGTGCTTTGGCAGTTCTAGAGTGAGCAACAATCAATCATGTCCTGTTACACTATGGTCAAATTTAGTTTTTAAATTACTTTTGGACAGTAAGCAATAGCCTGGAACACCCAACGCCCCGAACACCTGCACAACAAGCATCACTCATCATTTTATACAGAAAATGTCTAGTTTTAAATGTCTAGCAAAGCTGTTATTGTTACAAATTAAAAACTGCATAATATATATTCAAAGTGCTAAATGGTTATAGTATGGGATTAATCACTTGTAATGGTTAATCACTGCTGAGCAGCCATAGGCACTATTTTCAAGGTGTCCTTAGTAACTGAAAATAAATCAGTTTGAATTAAGTACCAGTTTGATATTATCATAGGCGGAGCATTCATTTTCAAACCATAAGGAAGGTTCACATGGAATATTCACTTTGCAGTCAGTTATTCAATAAAGAGTTCAGATCTGCCATAGATTGCCTGATGTGTGTTAAATCTGAATTTCATGAAGCATGATAAGAACATATCAGGGTATATTTCACCCCCAAATATAATGAAAGGTAAAAATTAAAAATATAATTATATAATTTAGTGCTGTCAAAGCGATAAGTTGCATCTAACATAAAAGATTGTAAATAAAACATTTGCGTGTCTGTTTGTATGTCCTATACACAGACACACACACACACACACACACACACACACATATATATATATATATATATATATATATATATATATATATATACTTACTGTGTGTATTGCTTTGAAGGCACCAGTCTAATTAAACTGTTTATAATTAACCTGTTAGGTTTTTTTTAGTAATTATGTAATTGTTATATAATTAAGTTACATACAAATATATCATTGTAATACAAACATGGATATATGTGAGATTCACCAGTAGTGTCTTGTGATTGTCTGTAGTTGTTTCGATTTAAGATGTAGAGAACTGAGCGGATTTGACAGCAGATGTATTTTCCACCTATGTGTTTGTGGAATAAAACCGTCTGCGGTCTGAGGTCAAAAAGCAGACGCCTCGTAGCTCTGC
The DNA here is from genome assembly GCA_038021265.1 of Cyprinella venusta. Taxonomy (NCBI): domain Eukaryota; kingdom Metazoa; phylum Chordata; class Actinopteri; order Cypriniformes; family Leuciscidae; genus Cyprinella; species Cyprinella venusta. The sequence goes on along the minus strand of CM075875.1, from coordinate 24,499,914 downwards.
GCATCTCTGTTTATGCAATCCTGGTGTCGCTGTCATGTGTCTTACAGTCCCCTAGAGTTCAGTGAAATCTCAAGATGATTAAAGAAGCTTTGTGTTCTATCCTTAGCTGCCAAAGGCCCTGATTAGTGAGCAGACTGGTTGTGGGAGGGCTTGTAAACTTGTGTCACTGTAACAGTCGTGTGCTTGGATGCTACCTGGAGCGCTGCTCTGTATAGTCAGATTTTATTGTTATTTTAAATTTTTTATACAGTTTTTTTAGCATCAGATATGGTCATGTATTCTTTAAATGTAAGTATATTGTTCATATTATATGTTCATATACTATACTTTTTTAGATTTGAGTGGGCTACAGAACTAATGCTATTTTAATTTAGTCTTAATTGCCTAAATATGTCTAAATATGTCTCTCTCTCTCTCTCTCTATATATATATATATATATATATATATATATATATATATATATATATATATATATTGATTTTGATAAAGTGAATTGTTTAGTGAAAACATGAGCTTGAGGCAGGATCTCTTTTGTGGTGAAATATAGATAAATTATCTACATTTTATACATAGACTATAATACTTGTTTTTTTTGTTTGTTTTTTTTACTCCATGTACACTTTTATTTTTAAAAATTTTGTTATAAGAAATCTGGTTAAACTATCTTTGCTCTCAGTTTGATACGCAAATTTTGCTTAGAGATGATGCTCTTGAACTTCTTTAAATGTTGGATTAAAGTTGCCTATTAAGGACTAAGTACTAAATGCAATTTAAGAAAGTCTGTAACTGTTTCTCAACGTGCATGAGATTAACCTCTGAACTGGGGCCTAGTTTTACAGTTGCTTATACTAACATCACAGGTCATCTAAAGTGTAATAGTTTAATACAAGTTTGGCTGAGTCCTCATGGCATGACTGGATTGCAGTTATTACAATATCTGTGTTTTTTGTAATACCACTGTGTTCTTTGGTAGTCTGGAGTACAATGATAACGCCATGGTTCATTGTATGGACGTGCTAATGCACTTTAATGGTAGATCAAAGTACCACGGTACTCCCACATTATTTTGTGATACTAATGTCTTGGTTCTTTGCCTCCACATCATGCTGTAAAGTCATTTAATGCAAAGCTAGCCGTGGATTATCCCATACTTAAACTATCCAAAGAGATAGTTTATTAACTATATTTCTTAATGAGAGTTTGAAGACTGAATACCTGTCTTAGCTTGAGACCCTACATATAATGCCCTTTCACGCCAAAGATAACTATAAGGCTAACAATACAATAAGACACCGATCTAAAAAATGTTCTAAAAAATAAAAGAATAGCCGTTCACACCACAACTTTTTAAATTTACAGAGAAATTACATTGTTGAAATCCCTTACAGATAGATTTTTTTTCAGCCACTCGGAATCCACCAGACTTGAAAGAACTCAAGCATTTAAAGCAAAAGAGCTTAAGTTATAATAAACAGAATTATTTCGTCCACTAGTGTGGACGCTCATATAGTTATCTGCTATCACTTTAGTTTAGGGTCCAATTCTCACTATTAACAAGCTGCTTATTTGTATGCCTATAGACCTTATGCACCAGAGAAACGTGGGCGCCGTCATCTTTAGAAAATTGTCTTTGAACTTCCGGTTCTGTATATTTCTATGGCATCGCTGTTAGCTGGTGAAGTGGATTTACTCATTGTAGAGTTAACAAAAGTTATCAAGAGCATTGTAATGTTTATCATGAGCATTCTAAAGCAGATGTCTTAACAAATGTCGAACGGGAATTTTTTTTACGAGCAGTTCATTCAAACCTATGCAAGATCGCTATGAAAATACAGACCAGAAGGCAAAAGACAACGGAAGGCAAAAGACAAAAGACAAAGAAATGGTTCTATTTAGAACCAGAAATGGTTCCATCCCCCGCTTCATATATAGAACTCCAAAATGGTTCTATATAGAACCATTATTTTTGGTAAAAGGTTCTATTGGCCAAGTATGGAACCCCAGGGTTCTATATAGAACCCTTTTTTAAGAGTGTATAGAACCTTTTAGGGGTTCCAAATATGTAGCGCTGATAGAACCTTTTAAGGTTCTATATAGAACCTTTTCTTCTAAGAGTGTAGGGTATTGCCTATTTATTAGTACTTATAAAGTACATGTTTATACCTTATTCTGCATGACCATATTCTACATCCTTACCCAATACCTACAATTAAACAACTACATTACAAACAATTAATAAGCAGTAATTAGGAGTTTGAGGCAAAAGTCGTAGTTCATAGTTAGTTAATTGTGAGAATTCTTTCAACATTTATGGGCTTGAATTTGATTGTGAGTTACAGATGATGTCATTCACATTTCCAAACTCTTCCCCACAGTTTGAACTGACGTGGAGGAGAGATGCAGAGGGCGGCCCCAGGCTCCTTCGACGCCGATACCCTTTTTCAGAATGAACAGTTTCCTCATCCTCCAGTGTCGTCTTTTGGCTCAAGCGTGAAATTGGCCAGCCCAGCCAAGAGAATTACCTTCTACAAGAGTGGCGACGCTCAGTTCAAAGGGGTCAAGATGGCCATCCATAAACGCAGCTTCAAATGCTTTGATGCCTTATTGGATGACCTTTCCCAAAAGGTTCCTCTGCCTTTTGGTGTGCGTACTATCACGACCCCCAGGGGCACCCACAGCATTAAACATTTAGAGCAGTTTGAGGATGGAGGCTGTTACTTGTGCTCTGACCGTCGCCACGTCAAGCCAATCAACATAGAAGCTGCAGGGAAAAGGCCCGCAGTCTGGCACCACCACAGCCACCCACATAATACACGCCGGAAGCCGTCCCGACCCGAGGAACCCCCCTCAGGACATCAGCAGCACCATCGGCATCCCAAAAGGATTGTTCTAGTGAAAAACAATGACCCTGCTATTAGGCGATCCATCATTCTGAGCAGACGAACTGCTCGAAGTCTTCGCGTCTTCATGGACGAGATTTCAGAGCTAATGCAGTGTCACGTCAAGAAACTCTATACTCTGGAGGGACGCAAGGTCAGGGAGGATTTCATTTCTTCAGCCATTCTTTAGTTAGCCGGGCCAGGTATTTTAGGAGGCAGGTGTCAGGTCAGGACAGAATTGCAAGCCCTGGAAAATAAAAGTTGTTCTAGCTACTTACTGTATCTAAATGTGTCTTTAAGGTGTAGTTCACCCAAACAAAACATCTGTGAACTCTCATTTTGTTTCCCACACATATGATTTTCTTTCTTCTGTGAAACACAAAAGGAGAAATTAAAGTTTGCACATTGTTCTTCCATATAGTGACAATTGGCACTATAAACGATCCATAAGACTTGTTTGCTAGTGTTCTGAGGAATGGACCAAAATTGTATTAAAAAGTCATTATTTACTGAAAAACTTGCCCTCCACCATAGCTCTAAAATCTTTTTCTTGCATGCATATATTCTCTATTGGTGGCAATGACACCAGTTGCCATAACCAAACGCTTGAATGTGTGTATGCGCTATTTGAGCACTACAGGGCAAAAATTTCAGCGAATAATATATGTCTATGACAAATTCTGCTATATTTGTCCTATTTGGAGTTTGACAACCCCGTGCAATGCTCATGTACATTAGTAAAAAATAACTTTCTGCAAAGCATCTCCCTTTTGTGTTCCATGGAAGCCATTCAGGTTTGAAAAAATATTAAAGGGTTAGTTCACCCAAAAATGAAAATTCTGTCAGTATTTACTCACCCTCATGTTGTTCCAACCCCTAAGACCTTCGTTCATCTTCGGAACACAAATTAAGATATTTAAGATATTAAGATTGCTCCTCCATACTAGTCCATAGGCTTCTTGAGGGAATGACTTGCTGGCCTCGAAAAGTCATTAAAGACATCGTTAAAATAGTCCAAGTGACTACAAGGGCTCAATCTTAAGTTTATCAAACGACCAGAACACTTTTGTGCGCAAAAAACAACAAAAATAACGACTTTATTTCAACTATTTGTTTATTTCTCCCTCTGCCTCGAGTCAGGTTACTAGTTTAAAAGCGTAAGCTTCTGCTATTGTACGTCACACGCATCACACACATGACCAGTGTCGGCCAATAGTGAGCCTACGTGTGACATAGTAATAACACTATGTTAACTGACTACAGGCCCATAGAGAAGGAAGTGAATAGTTGAAATAAAGTCGTTATTTTTGTTTGTTTTTGCGCACAAAAAGTATTCTTGTCGTTTGATAAAGTTAAAATTGAGCCACTGTAGTCACTTGGACTATTTTAACGATGTCTTTAATGACTTTTCGATGCCAGAAAATGCCTATGGACTAGTATGCAGGAGCGATCTTAATATCTTAATTATCTTAATTTGTGTTCCGAAGATGAACGAAGGTCTTACGGGGTTGAAACAACATGAGGGTGAGTAAATACTGACAGAATTTTTCATTTTTGGGTGAACTAACCCTTTAAGAAGATGAGTAAATGACTCTCATTCAGAGTTCTCATTATTGGTTGAACTATTTCCTATACCATTTAAAATCAGCATTTTGTGTTTAATTGGTTACATATTTACATAAAATAATATGCTGATATTGTCATTGGAGAGAACCATTGTGTTTGAGTTTTTATGATTAGGGTTCACAATTCTAAAATGTGTGTTTAGCATTTGTTTTGTCACAAAAAAGGTTAAATTTCAGATAAAATGTTGATGTTGGAAGGTAGCTGCCTCTGTAGACAGTGATAGTACGTATTTGTTTCTAAGTGGATTTCACTCATATGTATTTTGTCTTGTGTTTATTCACTGCTCTCCATAGATTGACAATATTCAGAGTCTGATGCAGTGTCCTAGTGTGCTGGTCTGTGTGGGTCGAGAACCCTTCAGACCATTGCTTATGGAAAGCTCGAAGAAGCTCTCAGATGAAAAGCTTCCAGGAATGCGCACAAGGTCTCACTCTAGTATCTGCAGTGAAGGTCATGAAAGCAAAAAGAATGGTAAATATTTTTTCTTATTGTGTGTACACAGTTCGGGATAACTATCGTTTATATTTATTTGCTTTTGGTGAATCATCATAGTGATTAACAACCCATCTGCCCATGCACGTCTAATAATAGACTAAAGGTGAAACAACCATCCACCACCAACTCAAATGCAGTTAATGTATTATCAGCGCTGGTGAATCAAGAGCATGTTTCAAATAGGCGTCGATATAGTTGCTTGTTAAAAAGAAGTGATTTTTCTTAATTTATTAATATTTTTTTTTTCTATTATTTTGTTTTAACAGTTAACTTTGGCCTGGAGACAAAGAAAAGCATTATTCATCCAAGATCCGACTCCAGTAATAGATCTACAAGATTCTCTCTTTCTTCAGAAAAGTCCTATCAGAATGGAGTATGCATGACACCAGGACAGTCCGGCTGTGTCAGCACCTGTCCTTACGTTAAAGAAGCCACAATGAATGATGACATTGAGAAGAGAGTGCTTGTTAACAAAGACGGCAGCCTTTCTGTGGAGATGAAGGTTCGCTTTCGGCTTTTCAATGATGAGACTCTCCAGTGGTCTACCGAGATCAAGAAGTCATCAAAAAAAGTGAATGACTCTGGCTTTGTAAAAGACGGCGATTATCTTCAAGCTAAAGCTGAGTTTTCAGACCCAGACTCCATCTCTGCATCTGAGGAGACTGATGAAGCCTTTGCAACAAAGCTGCATCAGAAGCATCTCGAGGAGTCGCTTTGTCAGAACTGTTGCAACCACTGCCAAGAGTACGACATCTGGAAAAACCCCATGCACAAAGACCCGGGGGCCTGCAAATCAACCAGTTCCAGTGGATCAACTCACAGAGTTGTAACCAAAAAGTCATCGGTGGATAGTACGCGCACGTTGTCTCGCTCCAGTGGGGAATACACTGAGCATGTGGTGGAAAAGGCCTCGTGCTTTCAGCAGACAATGGAGGAAGGGGACACCAGAGTAGAATACTGTGCTGTAAGTCATTGCAGCAATCGAAGTGAAGTATCATCTGCTGGAGTCACGTCAAAGAGCAAGAGATCTGGTGAGGTCTGCTGTGAGAGTCACATTAAAAGTAGATGTTCTCATACAGAACCTGAAATCTCTCCTACGCCACATTGTGCGGTCATTAAAGTCATGGAAGAGCGTCCGATTTCTGCAGTCAGCAATTCGTCCAAAGTGCTTGAGTCTTTGAAGGAAGATCAGGATGATGATTATGATGAGCTGCCTCCAAGCATCTCAAGAGTGTCACACTGGTCTCAAAGTGACCATCTTGAGAGTGATGATCAACCCAATTGTGTTCATTGTTGTGGCTGCCAGACTTTACCAAGATCTTATTTGTCTCCCAGACCTCCCAGTAAAGAATCAAGCAGTGTTGTTCACTCACTGAAGCTCAAAAAGTATAAAACCACTTTTGGTGCACCAGTAGAGCAAGACGGGATGAGTACAACATCTCCAGTTTCAAAAGTCTCCTCCAGATCCCATCCAAGTCATTGTGGAGCCATAACCCCAAGTTCAGTTTCATCTGCTTGCCAGCACAGCCAAACATCTTGTAAATCTAGAGACAAAACAAACAACCCTGAATCCAATGCATCAGATGCTCTAGAGGAATGTGATGGTGACGCTGAAAACAGATCTTTGAGTGCCACATCAGGTGTGTCAAGAAGATCTTGCAGGTCTGCTGTATGTTCATGCTGTTGTGTGAATAAAACACTAACTGAGAATCCAGAGGGGAGTGAACCAGAGAAAGGTGATTCCATATTGTTGGAGTCAAACAAATCTGCTGCATCCATTTTAAATCCTAATGAAAAATGTGAACCTGTTAATAATACATTGGAAGTGGAAGCCACACCAGAACGCTCTGAGTCTGCACTGTCTAAAAATTCAAATACCTCTTCTACTTCAAAAACCTCCAAAAGATCCAACCGCTCTGCTCATGAAATGTGTTCTGTTGGGAAATCAGTGAAATATGAACATAATGAAACAGAAAGTGTTGAAGAAAGAACCAAAAGTGCCATGTCAGCAATGTCAGCCAGGAGAGAGCCCACACCAGCCTTGGTCCTGACAGAAACCGATGAAGCTGGAGAAAAAAGCCAAGAAAGAGCTGTCAGTCCAATGTCTGCTCATTCAAACTTATCAGCTGCATCAAAAACATCCCGTAAATCAAAATCTGCTCATTCAGAGAAAGCTAAAACACCTAGATCTTGTAGTCCAAATGATTTAGAAGAAGTGCCATCAACGTTACTTAATTCTCAGGGTGATAAATCAGAAAGTGCTGCTACTCACAATCATACTACGTCAAATAATCATTGTGAACAAGACACAGAGTTTCTTGAAGAAGTGAGATCAACTAGTGCCATGTCTAACAAATCAGACCCATCTTCTGAACATCCATCACACACATCAGAGAAAACAACTAGGTCTGTCAAATCTTGTTGCGACTTACAAGACAATGTCACTCCGAAGTCCATCCATTCCGATGTTCAGTGTGAGCCGGAAACTGAAGTAACCACAGTGGAAAGACTAAGCAGTTCACTGTCCAAACACTCAAAAAGGTCTGTAAAGTCAAATGCGTCTTCAAAGCATTCACACACAGAGACTAAATCTAAGGAAAGAGTTAACAGTGCAATGTCTTGTAGGTCCTGCAAATCAAACCAGAACTATTCAGAAAACACAGTTACCTCAGTACCAAATTATGTAACGCCTGATGAATGTGCAGATCCAAAAAGTGAGTCAGAGAGAGCAACCAGCACAATGTCTCAGACCTCAGAAAAGTCTAATGCCTGCTCTGAAAGATCCGCCAGGTCTGGTACAAAGAGCCCCGCCTTCCAGGAAGTGGATAATGGCAAAATCATGACACAGAATGCCTTAACTGTGACCACTCCATTGCCTAGGACAAAGAGGTCTCCATCTCCTAGATCAAACCATGACACTAAAATTAAGACTAATAGCCGAGCAACAAGTGGGATGTCAGTAAGCTCTAATGTATCCTCGCAATCCCAAAGATCCAGTAAATGTAATTGTCACAGCTCCTCAAGTGGTAATTTGAGAGAGACAAATCCTGAGAAACAAAAAGAGGATGCCAAAGATGGATCTGAAGAGAGCTTGTCAGGAAAATCAAAACTGTCAACTAAATCTCTTATCAATAACATTAAGTCTTCAGGCAACCAGTTTGATGAGCCTCTAAGCCCAACATCAACAGCGTCTGTTTCTATCGGACTTGGAGAAGAGCACAAGGGTGATGACTTTGATGAAAGATCTATCAGTGGCATGTCTGTCACCACAGAAGACGGTGGACATAAGATAGAGATTGTAAATGGAGTGGATGCTGAGGAAAGGCCAAATACAGAAGTGTCTGTGAATTCTGCAATTTCAGACAGACCAAAAAAGTCCCATCACATGAACTATAAGACTCCTGTTCAAGCCCTCTCGCCTGTATCAGCTGAAAGTATTATGTCGGCAGAACTGAAGAAAAGCAAATCTGGAAGCCAGTTAAATGAAAACAACATCAGAGTGCCCTCCACTTTGTCAATGTCATCTGTACAAAGTAAAACACCCTCCAGAGTTTCACAGGGAAGTGCTAAAAATACAGTTATGAAAGGAGGAGATTCTGAAGCTCTCAACAACACCAACCATGCAGAAATTTCTAAAACATCCTCAAAACATGAGCAAAGTGAAACAGCATCTGGAAAAGCTACACCAGCAAGTGACTGTTTACATTCAAAAGCCTCTGAACATTCAATGAAGTCCAAAAATGGCCAAAGTACTAGAGAGAATGACAAAAGATCTAAATGTTCTTCCCAATGTTTGGAAATAAATGGACTGAACATAAAATATAACTGTGAAAATGATAGGGGCATGGTTAAGTGTCTTAAATCCTCCTCATCAGAAAGAAGATCGGTGAAAAGTGATACATCCAGGGCAAATTCTGCGGTAATGTCTGATATTTCCCAAAATTGTATAAGCCTACCACAAGAGATGCCAAACAAGAAAAAAACGTCGGTCAAGCATCCTGATTCCTCAAGCAACAGTGTTTTATCTCAGGCACTTTCAGCAGCAGATTTGTTGAGAGAAATTATGGGTAATGCGAGACCAGTGAGTCGAGGATCAAAGTCAGTTGCCTCTAGCAAAAATGTTGACAAGGTAGAAAATAAAAGCCAAAAAAGCAGCAGGAGCAAACACGAGGAAGTCGGCATCTCATTGGAGTGCGACAACAAGGAACTGCTGCCGTCATTCTTACCGAACGCTTCCCCTACAGAAGTTGTGAATGACTGGCTTAGGAAGATTCCCATTGAAGGACATGTTTATGAAATGGATGTCGAACTCACTGAATATATGAACCTGGCTCAAGGTGATGAGGACACTTCTCAAACTGAAAAAAGCATAATTAAGGTTGAAGAACCTCAGGAGGATCAAGCAGGTGAGAATTATTTTCAGCAGGAGACCAACGACAGTTGTGGTGAAAAAGCACAATTGGAAACTCATGAAATGTATCCTGACCCTGAAGCATTAACCAAACAAGACTGTTTGCAAAAGCATTGCCATTCTTCGGTTCAGGTCATGAAGGTTTTACTGGGTCCAAAACTAGACAGATCCAGTAGTTTACCTGAAGTCTCCCATGCTTATGGCAGAAAATTAAGCCAGTCTGCTCAAGGGCTGTTGGACTGCCTTGCAAATTTACGATTGATCGACTCAGACTCTAAAAACGAAAAGAAACGTAAATATAATGAAATCATGATGATTCTACAGTCGCTCTGGCTCCAAAAGCCCTCTGAGGATGAACAGAAAAAGCATCACTTCACCGAGGATGAATTAAACCCACGGTCTTCATCTGGGGTTGATGTTAGCAGCGGCTCCACCGGCTCTGTTAAAGGTAGCATGAATGGCGTAGTAGGAAAAACAGAGATGACTCATGGCACAATACCACCAATTGCCGAACAAGAGGCATCAGTGGAAATTAAAGATGAAGAAGAAAATGAGGAAAATTCTACAGCTCCTGCATGTGAATGTTTAGATCCATCCAAAGATCTCTCAGATCCAGTAACTCCAGACATTGCAGAGCGAGTACAGGGGAGCCCAGTAAATACACAACTGGATGTGGAAGATGACAAAGAAAATGACATATTACATGAAGAAGATGTCGAAAGCAGTAAGAAAGAATCAGATCAAACACCACAAATAAGCTCAGGGAATGAGAGTAACACAATGAAATCTCAAGAAAATACAAGCTCAGGAAGTCCACCGTCTGTTGAGAGAGCTCCGCTTCTTAAAAGAGTTTCACAGGACCCAGATCCTGTTTGGGTACTGAACTTATTAAAAAAGCTAGAAAAGCAGTTCATGTTGCATTATGCAGATGCCATGGCAGAGTTCAAAGTGAGGTGGGATTTGGATGGCAACGAGATGCTCGATACAATGATCAGCGAACTGAAAGAGGAAGTACACAAACGGATTCAATCCAGTATTCACAGAGAACTGCAAAAAATCCAAAGTCGGGCAGGTAGGGGTCCAAGACCTCCGGGAAATGCTCTATCAAGAGAGTCTACAGTCCAGACTGAGCAGCGACGCAAGCGTCTTCGGGTCATGCGCAATAAGTCCATCACCATGTCAAGGGATGAGGACATTTACACTGCATCTGGTACTGAAAACAGTGATCAACGCAGTGAGGATGAATACTGTCCATGCGATGCATGCATGAAAAAGAAAATGGCGTCAAGGGCAGTCCAACAAGCTCAGGCTTTGAGTTTGGCTCCAGTTATGATGGAGTTTGATCTGCGGAAAATTTTACAACTGAAAAAGGATCCAGTCAAACCTTTTGAATTGAAGCTGGAAGAACAACGCACAACCAACTTGACTGAAGAAAACAACTTAGAAGTGGTTCATGAAGAGGTAGAAGATACGAATGATGTTGAGACGCCAGATGGTGCTCTCAATGCAGTAGATGGTGAAAACATAAACAATGTAAAATATGTATCTTTAGACTCTGAGAAAAGAGATCAAATTGAAGAGGAAACAAGAGAGTCTGATGATGTGGAAGGTGGTGAAGATGAGGAGGTGAAAGAAGAAGTGGTAAATGGCGACACTGAGGGGGAAGAGGAAGTAGAGTTTGTTGAGGAAGAGACTGAAAAAGGAGATACAGAAGAGGATGGTGAGGAGAAAAACAGTGATGTGGGTGCAGAGGTGGAAAAAGAAATTGAGATGACAGAAACTGGTGAGGAAACGGAATCAGGTGACAACAGAGCAGAAACTGAGACTAGGGAAGAGAGTACAGAAGACAAGTCTGCAGAAGATGGTAGTGAATCAAATAAAGATGATAGTCCTGAAAGTACTGAGGGTGAAAAGTCAGATGAGACACCAAATGAAGAGTCTGCCAGTGAGAAGAATGCTGAAGGAAGCCAAGATGGAACTGCAGAGGATGATCCCGAGGAAGATGGGACATCAAACACAGGACAGGACGAGGACCAGTCTGAGGGAAAAGGCAATGTGCCAAAGGTAAAGACAGAAGTTGAGGTCGAAGGAGACTCAGAAAACGAAATGGACAAATGTAGTTCCGTTGAGGAAGATTTAAAAAATGATGATCAATCTGATGAAACTGTTGCTGTTATCTGTGAGACCACACTAGCAAAACAGGTAACAAGAACGTCAGTGGAATCTCAACCAGGATCCGTGGAGAATTGCACAAATCAGACAGCGCAAGCTAAACTGAAAGATCTTCAGAGTTTCATGGAGAGTGTTGAAAGTCAAGGAGACATGGTTGTGATTACTAAACAACCACCCTTTAAGGAGTCAAATGGACCAGGAAACCTAAAGAACATGTGCAATGGCTTGACTGAATGGCAAGTGTCCCCTAAAATAAGCAACAGGGCCAATAAACAAAACAATACAAAGGATTGACAATGATGTTATGGTGAACAATTTCATCTGATAAACCCTCAAATAAAGCACTTTATTTTTGATTGCTAATGTTCCTTTAGATGGGACTTAGAAGATGAATCTGTCTTCAAAGACATCTAAACACCTCAAGAGAAACTTTGAAGAGATTTCAATTCTATTTATCGTACAATACCGTATATTTCCATGTAGTCAAGGTATTGACTTCTATTTAACCTATGGAATCATATACACTGGCAGTGAAATACTTTATAAACATAGTCTTACAGTCACAGAACATTATACTGATACATTTTGAATTCTCAGGATGCTTAATGTTAAAAGTATTATTTACCGTAAATGCATTGTTCAAAACAAACCTCAACCAGTGTTAGCATTGCATTACATTTATTCCATATTTATTCCAAATGGCACAATTATATTTCAAAATATATAATTGCAGATGTAAGAATGGGCTTACCCAAATTAGTATGAGAGACGTTCAGTTTAGCAGCAACCATGACTGTATATTTCAAAAATGATTTATTTATTCATGAAGTGGAAAGATTGTCTTATGCTGCTAAGTGGTGCTTGATGCTGCATTGTACATTGTAAAACATCTTGACAGATGTGGTACTTAAAGCATCCTTGACCAAGGTTTGTTGTATGTTGCTATTGTATTGTATCACTTAATAAATGCTCAATTCTGAGAATGTCATATGTTCATACCAGGCCAATGTCGACGGTAAACAGCAGTATAATGTTGGCGCACATGTTTAGGGTTAGGGGTTTATTCTAAACTCCCATCCATAAGGCCAGAAAGATGCTCAGTATGTAAACAAAGAATGCTTGAACTATTGCGTGACAGACCTTTCAGTGTCACCAAACGTCATTAAACTTGCTTTAGGTACTCGCTATAAACATGTCAACAATTAAACTAACTTTTAACTGACTTGCTCAACAAGATTCTCTTTATTGTTCCTCTTGAAGGCGAAGAAGGCGTGGTGGCAGATTTGTGTATAGCTAAAAGTGTTTGTATAACACTGTTTCAGGTATAATTTTTCCTAACTCTTTGTGCTCCAAACACAATTAATTCCACAAAACAGACGTTTTACCTCGCAGATGATTAACATTATAAGTTAACATTGCACCACTAAAAGATATTTTATTATTATGATGTTCTTCATGGTCAAACGCGCTTCCTCATCGGTGGGTATACACTCTTGAGCACAAATACTTGCTGCTGAGTTTGAGTCCAGGAGCTTGAATAGTTCTTGCGTCATTCTAATCTCATTGCATTTGCATTGGGAGTATCTTTAGCTGAGTGAGAGGATTGAGGTTGACTTACATCAGTCATTAATCTAGTACAGCTATTAGTCAATATGGTGTAAATATAGGCTATAATTCAACAGTGTGCGTGTAATATTAGGCTGTCACACTGACCTGCACTTTACAGCAAATTTACAGGAAACCTTTAATCTCATATAGCCTGTGTGTGTTTATCCACTTCATTTCCAATGTAACGCCCCCTTGTGTTGTGTTGGAAACATTAACATTAAGTGTTATGATTAAGATGTTTTTGAAAAGTCCTTATGCTTACCAAGGCTGAATTTATTTGATCAAAATACAGTAAAGTACAATAAAACCTTAAAGGGTTAGTTCACCCCCCAAAAATTAAATTCTGTCATAAATTACTCAACTTCATGTTCCAAACCCGCAAGACTTTCATTCATCTTTGGAACACAAATGAAGATATTTTTAATGAAATCTGAGAGCTTTCTGTCTGTAATCCATGTGGCTCTAGTGGTTCAACCTTGATTTATTTATTTATTTTTTGCTTTCAAAAAAATAAACATTCACGTTGTCGGAGATTGATAATTTTTTTTTTTTTTTTTTTTTGCCACATTAATTTTATGTCTTTACTATCTTTCTGGGGCTTGAAAGTGGTGCCTGCATAACTGTCAACAGAGTGATAAAAAGCTCTCAGATTTCATTAAAAAGATCTTCATTTGTGTTCCAACATTTTTTTGGCAGAACCAACCATTTAATATTGTGAATATTACTATTCAGGATAACTGTTTTCTATTTTATGTATTCCTGTGATGCAAAGTTGAACGAAGACATTACTTCAGTCTTCAGTGTCACGTGATCCTTCAGAAATTATTCTAATGTGCTGAACATGAAGAAAAGAGTGTAGGCTATAGAATAACAATACTATGTAACACTTCTATTATAGTCACAGTGTGGAATTCTTGATAAGGAAGCGATCAACAAAGTATTTAGAGCGTTTAAAACATTAAATCATTATTTAAAACATTTTAGTAATGTAAAAGTCATATGAAATGTTCTCAGAAGGAAACCTGCATTTAAGTGAATTTACAGTAATAGCAACAGCTCAGGCATTTTAAAAATTCACATTACATTCAAAAGTTTTTTATCAGGTCACAGAAGATAAATGAGTCAGCATAAAAGTTTAAAAACAGAACATTCATTTGCAAAGGCTCTGCTGTCACCAAATGTTAAAAGTAACATTGGTCAAAAATGTCAGTCAGCAATGGAATATTAAACTTCACAATCACCTTTAGTAATACTAACAAGCAATACTAGTCATTCATTCATAATCATGTGCATTAGAGTTTTTGCATTGTGAAACCATTTCCATGACATTGTATTACACAAATAGCCTACATTTGTGACTAATTTGTATGAAAATAGTGTCACAGTGCAAAAAAATCTTTTTCTTTTTTATATAATACTATTTACAACACGCATCCAATCCTTGATTCTGATTGCTCAATAGCTGTGCTATATTCATGATAAAACACGTACGGTTGTGACAGCTTCACCCAACGGTTCTATTTATCACTGCGCAACACTACAGTTCCTATTGTTTTCATTTGAGCTTTCATGATTATTACACATTGGGACGTTGTTGCTCATGGTCACGGACTATTTTTTTCTAAGGAATGCTTTTAGTGATTTTACTTTAATATTTGTTTTTGTTTTTTTACTTTAATATTTGTATTTTGTGGTAACCGTTTTATAAAAGCAATAAGTTCGGCTACTCGAGGCAATTTCTGTAGCCTATCGTGAATAATGGCACTTTTCCACTGCATGGTACGGTGCGGTTCGGTATGGCACGCTTTGGCCAACATGACATCATGACTTTTGCGTAAACATACACGCCACTTTCGAGTCAAGTGGCATGTTATCTCTACGCATTTTGAGCTATCTGCGTGTATCCGCGTGTATGCGTGTATGTCTACGTCCGAGTGATTCCGCGTGTCTGTACACGCCGTCAAATGTCCAGTCATAAATGCCATTAACCCCAGTGACGGTTAGGTTTAGGGATGGGGTTGAGGTAATTCATATCTTTTTTTTTTCCCTAGGATGGTAAGGGAACAGTCATAAATGCCATTAACCCCACTGACGGTTTAGGGACGGGGTTGAGGTAAGTCATATATTTATATATACAGTAATAACGTTAAGTCAACGGCGTTCATAAACACGCTGAAAAGCGATTATGCATCTTGATAGCACGGCAAAAATGGAAATACGAATTGGCCTGTCATACACACGTTACTTCATGAGATCAGTCTGCTTTGGCACTTTTCCACTGCATGGCACGGTACGGCTCGCTTTAAATGGTACCTGGTCTGTTGAGGTTCCAAGCGTACCATAGCAGTACTAAAATGTGACGTGAAGCACTCCAGATAACTGATTGGTCAGACAGAATTGTCACTACCAGCGTCATTGTATTTGCGTCGCGAGAAACCAAGGCCAAGGAAACCGCTAGATTTAAATAGCCAGTAACAGCCACTGCTGTAGTGACTGCTTTTAAACTAATCCCACCCACTTTAAAGCGGTACTAACTGCAGTGGAAAAGCAAGCCAAACCGTGCCAGGCCGAACTGTACCGAACCGTACCAGGAGTGGAAAAGCACCATAAGTGGCGGCTGAAGGGATTGCAGGCACTCCATGCGAACACCCTTCAGCCATTACTTAGTCACGATACAGCACAGCCTCTCGTACCTTATTGCTTATATATATATATATATATATATATATATATATATATATATATATATATATATATATAAAATTGGAGTATTTACAAATCAATACAAGACTTCTTGTACTGTCTTCATGTTGATTTAAATTTAGATTGTAATGCTTTATAATGCATTTCAGTAAAAATTAATTGTGCGAACCTTGTGTTGTTTACATAAGCTACATGCTCAAAAGATTCTCAACTCTCTCGGAACTACAAAGTCTACTCCAGTTCAGTAACAGGCTCATGTATGAGAGCCATCAGCTTCTCCTGCAGCTCCGTAAATGTTGGCCTGTCTTCAGGGTTTGGCCTCCAGCACAGCAGCATAATGTCGTAGAGCGCTTCGGGGCAGTCAGGCGGTCGCTGCATACGCTCTCCTCTCTTGATGGCTCGAACGCATGTCATTTTTTCTTGACCTGAGATTGTAGAAGGAAGAAATACGCCAGAGTTGGGTGAGATCCAATCCCATTAAACAGGGAATGTTCTCAGAACTTTGGCTATTACGTTCTGGCAAGGTTCTCTCAAAGTTATGAACAAACATTCAGTAACATTAATACAAAATTCCTGGTTTTAATACCATTTGCAGAACATTAGCACAACAACGTTATTTATACATAACTAATGGATTTTTTTTCTGAAATGCTTTACTTGCACGTTATAACTAGTTTCAGAACCTTCAGAGAACATTCAAAAGTTACGTTCCCATGTTTGCAAAATGATAAAATGGAACGTTCCCTTAATGTTTTCTTACACATAACCAAAATAACCTAATGGGAACATTAGCAATGCATTCTTACAACATTTATCTATGTTTAGTGTTTTATTTTTTTTACTTTAATATTTATGTCTTAAGCATGTTTACCAGGGTATGGTTCATCTCCATACGTGACAATTTCCATTAAAAGGATGCCAAAAGACCAGACGTCACTTTTGCTTGTGTACTCTTGGTCATCGAAAATTTCAGGGGCCATCCATTTTACAGGGACCCTAACATCTGCAGGTACATGAGAAAGAGCTGTTGTAGTTTTTGTTTGTCTTATCTTGCATGAAGGTACGTATCAAATATCTCACCTGATGACATCCTGTTTCCTGGTAGGTTAATTTGTGCGAGTCCAAAATCGGCTATTTTGCAGCATTGCATGTCGGTAAGCAGAATGTTATCAGCTCTCAGATCCCTGTGAACTATTTTGTTCTCAATGTAAGCCATTCCTTCTGTAATCTGAGAGATTCAGCAAAATAAAGACTTTACCACAGGGCCTTAAGTCCGCCCCAATAATTAGATATGGCTACTGTTTCCCCAAATTTCTTATACTTGCCAATATTTGACAAAAAGTTTTAAAAGTCAGATTTTTAGTTGGTTTTACAGCACTCATCAATGTTACAAATATAAAGAGTATTTCAGTGTTTATGCCCTCATAATCTTTAATTACAATAATTTGCACAGACTTCTTTCTTGATGAGTGATTACTGGCCTAGGGCAGGACAACCTGTCACTCACATGAGATCCACCAATAGCAAACCAAACGCATCCAATCAAAATTAAGTCCCGGCCAGCATTTTTGAATCCCTCTCCTAGTATTCAAGACATACTGTAGGGATGGCCTTGGTTTAGCATCAACTAAATAAAAAAAATCACTGATCAAAATAAGACTAGGCTGATAGTCTTTGTGCTGCTGTTTTATCTTGCTATGGTTTAATGTGTACGATGAGGGCTTCCTCTTTCCTTGTTCCTCACCTCCATAAGTATATTTTGAGAATTGATATGTCCGTCATGATGATCGATTTTCGGGTCATGGGTTGCGAGGAAATGAGGAGCGAGGAAATGAGGAAACATCAATATGAATATTGTGGAGCAGCCAATCTTGCATGACAGCATCGACCGGAATTGCAAGAATAATGGACAAGCCATCTCTCTCCCTAACATCAATATCAATGTTGCTGTGTCGGGGCATCTAAACCAACAAATCTAAACTGCTTAGAGATATTAATATGTTACTCTTTTCCAACAACTCTTATTTGTCAAAAGACACTTTTCACAATCCTAATCGATAAAATCCTGAATTTCCCCCACCTAATAAAATAAGTATAATTGTAGGAGTTTCCTGTTAGGCTTAATTGTTTTAAAAGGGTTAGTTCACCGCAAAATGAATATTTTGCAATTAATTTCTAAACCTCAAGCCATTCCAAATCCATATGACTTGAGTTTATCTTCAAACACAAATGAAGATCTATTTTAAAGCTAAGCCAGTTTAGCTACACAGCTGAAGCTCAAACGTGATGCGTAACACGAGGATGAACCTCATTGGTTCTTGCTGAAGCTCAAACGTGATGCGTAACACGAGGATGAACCTCAATGGTTCTTGCTGAAGCTCAAACGTGATGCGTAACACGAGAATGAACCTCATTGGTTCTTGATGAAGCTCAAACGTGATGCATAACACGAGAATGAACCTCATTGGTTCTTGCTAAAGTTCAAACGTGCTTCGTAACACGAGAATGAACCTCATTGGTTCTTGCTAAAGTTCAAACGTGCTTCGTAACACGAGAATGAACCTCATTGGTTCTTGCTGAAGCTCAAACGTGATGCGTAACACGAGAATGCATTTCATTGGTTCTTGCTAAAGCTCAAACGTGCTTCGTAACACGAGAATAAACCTCATTGGTTCTTGCTGAAGCTCAAACGTGATGTGTAACACGAGAATGAACCTCATTGGTTCTTGCTGAAGCTCAAACGTGCTTCGTAACACGAGAATAAACCTCATTGGTTCTTGCTGAAGCTCAAACGTGATGCATAACACGAGAATGAACCTCATTGGTTCTTGCTAAAGTTCAAACGTGCTTCGTAACACGAGAATGAACCTCATTGGTTCTTGCTGAAGCTCAAATGTGATGCGTAACACGAGAATGCATTTCATTGGTTCTTGCTAAAGCTCAAACGTGCTTCGTAACACGAGAATAAACCTCATTGGTTCTTGCTGAAGCTCAAACGTGATGCGTAACACGAGGATGAACCTCATTGGTTCTTGCTGAAGCTCAAACGTGATGCGTAACACGAGAATGAACCTCATTGGTTCTTGATGAAGCTCAAACGTGATGCATAACACGAGAATGAACCTCATTGGTTCTTGCTGAAGCTCAAACGTGATGCGTAACACGAGAATGCATTTCATTGGTTCTTGCTAAAGCTCAAACGTGCTTCGTAACACGAGAATAAACCTCATTGGTTCTTGCTGAAGCTCAAACGTGATGCGTAACACGAGAATGCATTTCATTGGTTCTTGCTAAAGCTCAAACGTGCTTCGTAACACGAGAATAAACCTCATTGGTTCTTGCTGAAGCTCAAACGTGATGTGTAACACGAGAATGAACCTCATTGGTTCTTGCTAAAGTTCAAACGTGCTTTGTAACATGAGAATGAACCTCATTGGTTCTTGCTAAAGTTCAAATGTGCTTCATAACACGAGAATGAACCTCATTGGTTCTTGCTGAAGCTCAAACGTGATGCGTAACACAAGAATGAATCTCATTGGTTCTTGCTAAAGTTCAAACGTGCTTCGTAACAGGAGAATGAACCCCATTGGTTCTTGTTGAAGCTCAAACGTGCTTCGAACACAAGAATGAACCTAACTGGTTCTTGAAGTTCAAACGTGCTTCATAACACGAGAATGAACGTCATTGGTTTTTGCTGAAGCTCAAACGTGCTTTGTAACACGAGAATGAACCTCATTGATTCTTGCTGAAGCTCAAACTTGATCTGTAACACGAGAATGAACCTCATTGGTTCTTGCTAAGGTTCAAACGTGCTTCGTAACACGAGAATGAACCTCATTGGTTCTTGCTGAAGCTCAAACGTGATGCGTAACATTAGAATGAACCTCATTGGTTCTTGCTGAAGCTCAAACTTACTGCGTTACACAAGAATGAAGTGGTAGTTGTGTAGCTGTCAATGGAGGGACAAGATCTGTTCTGAAGATCAATGAAAGACTAATGAGTTTGGAAATATGAGGATGAGTAATTAATGACAGAATTTTAATTTTTGGGTGAACAATCCCTTTAATAAAAACTGGTCATATGATTTTTGATATTTGTTATTTGCCCCGGTCTAAAAGTTCCCCAGATCTCAACTACTCTCAAAGAAATCAAGTTACCTGGACAGCAAAATCCATCATGAGCGAAAACTCAAGATCTTTTTTCTCTTTGTGGCCTGGGGAAAGATATAAGCTCATGTGAATAACTAAATTGTTTAATTTTTTCTGTAAAATGTGTCAATTAAGATGTGGTTTTATCTGCATACAAGTTAATATTAGTTCACTTACTGACGAGAAATCTCTTTAAAGAGCCATTTTTCATGAGCTCTGTCACTAAACAGACAGGTTTACTAGTGGTACACACAGCATAGAGCCTCAGCAAACGCTCATGATGCAGCTCTTTCATGATGTCGATCTCTGTTTTGATATATGGATAATTGACAACTGCAAGTAAAAAGGTACAGACAAAAAAAAGCATCATAAAACAAATCATGAAAAATTATTTGTGATCCAAAACATTCTGAACAGTCACCGATGAAGCAAACATCATTAATCATCTCCTAACAAGGCCTTAAGTTAATGTCTGGGTAGAGTAAATGGTAAGCAAACAATGAGTTCTTGTAATCAATGTGTTGATGCAGGCAAAATGGGCTGAAATAGAGATCTGAGCGACTTGTTGTGACAAATTGATATTGTAAGGTGAATGGGTCAGAGTATCTCTAAAACGGCGAAGCTTGTGTGTTGCTCCGGGTCAGCAGTGGTGAGAATTTATCAACAGTTATCCAAGGAGGGACAAACCAGAAATCAGTTACAGGTGTGTTGGGCGCAGAAGGCTAGAAGGCTATCCCGTCTGGTCCAAGCCAACAGAATGTCTACTGTGGCGAAAGTCGCACAAAATTGAAATGATGGTTACGGGAGGATTGCCACAACACAGTTCATCATTCTTCTGTGTAGACGCAGACCAATCAAAGTGCTCATGATGACCCCTGTCCACCGTCGAAAGAGCCTACAATTGGCACGCGAGCATTGAAACTGTAACTTGGTGAGGTGGAAGAAGGTCGCTTGGTCCGATGAGTCCAATATTCTTTTAAATGTAATCAAGTGGACAGCCGTGTACGAGTGCGCTGTTTACCTGGAGAAGTGACATCAAGCCGGCGGAGGGAGTGTGATGCTCTGGGCAATGTTCTTCTGTGAAACCCTGGGTCCGACCATTTATGTGGATTTCACTTTGACAGGTGGGACCGATCTTAAACACTGTTGCAGACCAGGTACACCCCTTCATGACAATAGTGGCCTCTTTCAGCAGGATAATACACCTGCCACACTGCTCACATTGTTCAGGAATGGTTTGAGTAAGACAAGGTGTTTCCCTGGTCTAAAAATTCCGCAGATCTCAATCCAATTAAGGATATGAGGGATGTGCTGAACCAACAAGTTCAATCCACATAAAAATTGGAAAAGAATCCAAGTCCAGGCACTCAGGGTTACAAAAGTAAAAAAAGCCTTTATTAAATGATCGAGGGCTACATCATTAAAAAACACCAACGCGTATCGGCCCACTGGCCTTCATCAGGGTGTTCATCAACACGTTGGTGTTTTTTAATGATGTAGCCCTCGATCATTTAATAAAGGCTTTTTTTACTTTTGTAACCCTGAGTGCCTGGACTTGGATTCTTTTCCAATTTTTATGAACTTTCAACCCTTCCAAGAGCACCAGAGGATACAAGGGACACCAGCAGCGCTCCAGTTTCCTCTTGTTAAGTTCAATCCACAGTAGAGGTCTTCACAGTGCACCCGAGACCCGTCGACCCGAGGCCCGAACCGGGACCCGTACGGGTTCGGGTCTATATTTTAAATGATCAGCCGGGTCCGGGTTGGGTCCGAATCTATTACTTCAGGTCCCAGGTCTGTTTAACATTGTGTGTAATACCCGTGCGATCGGAGTGCAAAGTGCAATCTCATGCGCGTGTCATGTTTCTATGGCAACCAGAGCTTCCGCCAAACCGCGCTTTACATTTTCTCCCATTTTTATAATGATATAAATGAACCGTCTTGTTTAATCTTAAAGTTTTGGTGGTCAGATTCAGACTCAATGAAGAGCAGAGTGCACAGATACGATCAAGCTGAACAAGCAACAAACAATCTTTATTATAGTTCAAAAGGGCAAACAGTTAAAGTTGTTATGCGAGTTAACTCGAGTCAGAATGTACATGTGCAAGGTTGCATTTGTCATCCATCACCGTGTCATCAAGTGGACTTTTAAACATGAAATATGAGTGGATTAAGCTTGGAAAAACGAGAGAAATAACATGGATAGAACTTTCTTGTCGGTGGATTGTGATGCATCACAGTCAGTCAGGTAACGTTACAAGGAAGTGAGACGACGACTACTAAAATTAGGTAAGACAAAAAGTTTTATTTTTCGCAACTCGTGTCAGGTCCAGTCGGGTTTGTGTCTTCCTGCCGTGTTCGGGTCCAGTTTTCAAATAATAGACGGGTCCAGGTCGGGTCGGTGTAGCACATTACAGGTCTCTTTCGGTTCGGGCATGAATTTTTGGACCTGTGAAGACCTCTAATCCACAGCGGCGCCACCTCATAACCTACAGGACTTGAAGGATCTGCTGTTTACAGCTTGGTGCAAGATACTACAGGACACATTCAGAGGTCTTGTATAGTCCATGCCTTGGTCGGCCCTGATTTGGCTAACAGCATTGATTTGGCCAACAGCCAACAGGTGGTCACACCTAGGAGTAGGAGTTAGCATGCTATATGCATATGACTATGTTAATGTATTTGGTCTTAGCTGCTGAATTGCTGCTGTTGTTATAGATTATATGCTGCTGCACAAATATCATAAATAAATTACCCCTAGTAGATCTTTACAGGTGGGGCTGGGGAAGTTGGAGGGTTTTAGATGATGACAGATGCGACATGAACCGATCATCTTGTGCCAAGTAGTTGTAAATATCATCAGTTTGCGTAAAGGACCCATCAGCCGGCGCCATGTAGAGTTTCAGGACAGAACTAGCCATATAGTATACTTTGGAAGTCATTGGGTGCCATCAACTGTCTAGTCACCAACATTCTTTGAAATATCTTCTTTTGTCTTTTGAAATGTATTCTTTTGAAATATCTTCCTTTTACAGATAAATGTAAAGGGTTAAAAATTATGGAATTTCATGTCTATGTCTAGGCAAGTTGTGCATTTTGTTTGCTTTTGTATGATAAACACTGTTTAGCCACTCAATATCCAACATAAAACATGGGACCTGAAGTAAAACCTGTTGAGAGCAACTGAATTAACCGATTTATTGGTTACCTTTGAACTCTTTGATGGCCACATCTGTTGTCTTGTTCCAGAGCCCCTGCCACACATCGGCAAACTCCCCACTGCCAAGCTTCTTTATTTTTTCTAGTGAACTTCTCTCTACCTCCCATTTGGAGTCAAATGACAGAGTAAGAGGAGCTGGCTGGTCCAGCTAGAAGAGTAATGAACAGATTGGAAGTGAGCTGAAAAACTGTTAGGATGCTGCCCTGCTTTCAATAACCTGTAGGTTCAAACTCTTCACTGACCTTCACACAGGGTTCATGAAGCTTTGTGCAGAGTCCGCCTTCATTTTTAGAGTAAAACTCTACCAGCTCACGCAAGGTCTGGAAAGTTGTATGATGAACAAGGAAAAACTGCTTTTCGTTTTCCCTCTGCTTGATCCGGTAATGTCGTACATGAGGTCCATTCCTCACTTTACAATAAATCATTACAGAAAATGTTATTTAGCTACTCTGAAAGTTAAGGTTAAAGGGATACTCCACTTTTTTTGGAAATAGGCTTATTTTTACCACTCCCCCAGAGTGAAACAGTCGGGTTTTACGTTTCCGAATCCATTCAGCCGATTTTCTGATATTTAGAAGAATTTGAGTAACCAGACAGTTTCTGGTCTCATTGACTTCCATAGTATATTTTTTTCCTACTATGGAAGTCAATGAGACCAGAAACTGTCTGTTTAATGATATTCTTCTAAATATCAGAAAATCGGCTGAATGGATTTGGAAACGGTAAAACTCAACTGTTTAACTCTGGGGGAGTGGTAAAATGAGCCTATTTAAAAAAAAAGTGGAGTATCCCTTTAAGGCTGGTTCATCTGGTTAGAGTGCAAAAAATACAGTTAAATGAAAAGCAGTAGAGGCTTGAGACATGGTGTGTGTGTGAATCACATATACCGTACCTGATAAGTAGTAATTGTTATTCTCATAACACTTCCAGATGAGAAATGCACCCTCATGATTTTGGGGTCTCAGCAGACATCTCCTGGCCTCTATACGCATTTTAACATTCTCAAAATACCATCTGAAAATCGATTGATAATAGTTTGTTCATTTTTATTTGTGTCCAATGTATGTGGTGTAACAACATTGTACTACCACAACAATAAAGTAAACAATCTAATGGATGAATCTCGAAGAAAAAAAAAACTCAATTACAATTTTATATATGCAATTTCAATATATATTTATACTTGTCTCATGACAGTTTTCATGAGATTCATCCCGATACCATATATCTTAGCGTTTTAGCGAGTCATTTCGACAGAGAAACAAAAACTGATCAATAACAGCACTGTAGCTGTTTCACCAAAACTTGTGAAACTGGAAAGATGGGATTCCAGTTTCATTCAGGGCAGTGCTTCAAACCCCAAAGCTTGAGATTACTCTGTTTATTATTCATTCACACAAGCACAAAATGATCAAAAGAACAACTCAAAGACTTACAACTCGGCCTCTACGCTATCCAGCGGCTTGACGAAGTCTTTAGGCACATATCCAAGTTGAGGTTTAGATCCGTCCACCTTAGCTGTTTGTCTCCTCACAAACAACCAGTAATCAGTCTCTGATATCACTTCCAGAACATCTCCTTTCTTCAGATTTAGATCATATATTGTGCGTGAGGGATAGTCGTGGATTGACTTGAAGACCCTGTTACGGATGATGGACGGCTGCTCTTTCTTCGTTTGGCAACACCGGCAGCAGCGTTTACACGAAGAATTCCCCATGTTCACCAGTCATTTCTTCTCATGCCGTGTGCAAACGAGCAGAATGATGTTACACTGGCAAGCCTAGCTCACTGCAATAGCAACTCACTGTAGCTAGGCTAAGTTCCTATTGGTTACAGTTAGGTCAAGGAAGTGTTTGGTGAAGAAAAATGATCAGAATTTCCCTGATGTCATCCAGTTGAGTTTTCTTAAGCAAAACAAAAGGCTGTAGCACGCTTAATAGCTTTTCATTTGTATGATAAGGAGTTGTTGTAGACTTTGTAGTTACACAGTAACACTTTACAATAAGGTTAGCATTAGCATTAGCATTAGTTGGCATGAAGTAATGGTGAACAGCACTTATACAGCATTTATTAATCTTTGTTAATGGTAATTTCTACATTTACTAATCTAGTAAACATTAGTGAACTCTACGAGACCTTATTGTTACCAGTTACAGAAAAGCCAAGCAACTAAAAACACTGTATCTTGAAAAATGGCCTTTCATCGTGAGAATGCATCATTTCGAATCACAGGATAAAGTAAACAATTTTGTAGGTAAACCTCACAGAAAAGAATCTGGGTCATAATTCTTTTCATTTATTATTAAATTCACACATTTGCAAAGTATATATGAAACCTTGCATTTAACATTTCTTCATCATTTTATCATGTGTTCAGTCCACAGTGCTCTTGTTTTTGAGGAGTTGAGGCAGGCGCTCACTGCATCTCGAATTACAGGATGACGGTCCAAATGACGCTGTGCCTCAGCATGAGTGCAGCCACTCTGGATCATCACTAGTGCTGTCGGGACCACCTGCCAGTGCAGGACATATCAGGTATTACAGTTAAATCTGCCTTTATAAATAACACATTGCTTTTATAATAATAATCTATATTCTCCAATCATTTAATATGCAAACACAACTAAGTCATTCGGAGCAAAAGTGTAAACAATGTGGCGCCATCAAACCTCTGCTCTACTCAACCAGTGGTGTATGTTTTGGGCGGGGCTATTTTTTTGGCTGGCAATAGTACGTGGGAAACCAGTTTGAAAACAATTCTTCACATTTTTTGCAACTCTGCATGGTGACTCTGGCTTTAATCTTTAATCACTCGATGTCACCATGTTGTCTTGTTGGTTGTTTGTTGCCAGATAACAGTTAAGGTATTTATCCTGGCAGCAACAGAGTGTCGGCTCATATCCGGCCCACATCTGGTACACATGGATTCCACACGGCCCGGATGTGGGCCGGATCTGGTCCGACACTATGTTGCTGCCTGGATAATCACCTTTACTGTATACCAGTGATCTCAAACTCAATTCCTGGAGGGCCATAGCTCTGCACAGTTTTGCTCAAACCCTAATCAAACACCAGATCCAGATCCTAATCAAGGTCTTCAGGATTACTAGAAACCTCCTTACAGGTTTGAGTTGGAGCTGGTTGGAGCTAAACTGTAAAGAGCTGTGGATCACTGCTGTGTACAGTGCAGTTTCTTCTAGGCCACTCAAATGACTGAAAAAAATTATTTGAGTGTCGGACATCTTTGACCCATTCCAAATAGTAACGTTGTCAGCACACATTACTAATCTAGTGGTGAACAATTAACCCCTGCAAAATTTAGTTTAATTTGTGTTTCAGATTTCACGACAAACAATTTTTCTGCTCTGGAATGGTTTTCCTTCTCTGATGACCTCGGTTTGACAGCTTGGGTTGAGTATATCCTTAAAGGGATAGTTCACCCAAAAATGAAAATTAACCCATGATATACTCACCCTCAAGCCATCCAAGTGCTACAATACATGACATTCTTCTTTACGACAAATATAATCGGAGTTATATTAAAAATGTCCTTGCTCTTCCATTTATAATGACTTTTCTTACACAAACGCATTGCTTCGCTTCAGAAGGCCTTTCTTAACCAACCCTGTATCACACGAAATACGTTCTGAGGAAACTATTTTGCAAATCGCAATTACGTTACATGCCAACATATAAGCAGTGCTATGTTGGTCCTTAACGTAATATGTCTCATTGTTAATACGTAGATACTAATACGTAATTTTCAAATATGTAAAACGTACATATTTTACGTTTTGATAGATGCTAAAAACGTATAATATGGACGTATTTGTAAAATTTAAACATAACATTTTTACGTTTTTACAGCTATAAAACGTTAACTATTTACGTATATGTCATATCATAACGATATCTGTATACTTTCACTTTTAAAGATAAATGTAACAAGATCCCTTAATCCTACTCACAAAACTTAAACATATTCATTTTATACAGAATATAAAAAGGATAAAACATAATGGACATAGATGAGTTTTAGCATTACAATATATTTTGAGCCACTAACCCTAATCCTATAACCCTAAACATAACCATTCCTTAAAACTACGTAGGATAACACAATTATACAGAAAAAAAAACATAACAGACAGACAAGTAACGTTATACGTTTCACAATAATTTATTTATTGGGAAAATGTCAAAACCGCTAACGTTAACATTACCAAAAGTCGTTCACATCGCAGTCCTCTGGCAGTATTATAGTAGTTGTGTATGAGATACAGTGCAGAATTAAAGTTATTAATATTAATCCATGGAAATGTTAATCTGATTTCGGTTCGCTCTCTGAAGGCGCGCGCTCTTCTCCATTTCAAATCTACTACACCGACTGAAACACGGCATGTCGCAATCTGTGACGAAGCAGGCGAGAGCCAATGAGCGTTTGATATGACTGCCGTAAAACATGTCGTAACGCTTCTTGAAGGCGCATTTTTTGAATTTGAATTCATCACCAACGCGGATTTGCGGTCGCTGCTGAGAAATGAAGATGAGATTACTGGATAAAATACTGAATTTGGATCTGTTTCTTGCAACCAACGTATGGATTCTTGAATTTGGTTTACATCAAGTTAATAAAATGTATGTCTTTTGTGAATGTATCAGTATGTTGGGTTTTATTGGAGAAAATGCTTCTTGTGTAAATACACTAAATACTACAAAATGGTTAAACAAGATATTTTTAAGGTTAAAAGTGTATCAAAGTCAAAAATTTAATGCCACGATTATGCATAAATTGTAAAGAAACCTGCTTTGGATGTATTATGTTCAGGACAAACGTAATAGCAATGCAATAGTATTAGGTTAAGGACGAACGTAATAGCACTGCTTATATGTTGGCATGTAACGTAATTGCGATTTGCAAAATAGTTTCCTCAGAACGTATTTCGTGTGATATATAGTTGTTCTTAACCCGCTGGAGCCATTTGGAGCACGTTTATGATGGATAGATACACTTTTAACATGGATAGATACACTTTTATGATGGATAGATGCACTTTTATGGACTTCAAAAAAGAAACACCAATTCACTGCCATTATATGTGTTGTCTTCTTGTCTTATTGATACGAATGGTCGGCTAAAACTGAATTGCCCAACGGGGATAAATAAAGTTGTTTGAATTGAATTGAATTGAATTAAATTATAAAGCTTGGAAGAGCCAGGAACGCTGATTGTATTTTTCTGAAAGAAGAATCTCATATGGATGACTTGAGGGTGAGTAAATCATGGGCTAATTTTCATTTTTGGGTGAACTATCCCTTTAACCACTCCCCTCCAACCGTAAGTCTTTGGATGAGGGAGGGATTGAGGTGTGCTAAAGTAAAACCCCACCCTCTATTCAATATTCCGTTTCACTTGGAAATACGTCACAACACTGAAGTAAAATCGGTTGCAACTTCTGTGTTGAGGACTTTAACGTTAACAAATGTTATCTATTATAGAACTTTATTGTAAAATGGTATTCTTTGTTTGTGTAAAAAAACACCTTTAAAAGAAAGTGTTAGTCTACGTAACCTGACTGTTTTTCAATCTTAAAAATTTCTGTCTGCCATCACAGATGTCCAAGATAAATAAACCAGTTCTTACTCGCTCCCGTGTGTTAGCTGCAACTGTGTGTGTGTGGACATCTGCTGCTGTCATGTCTTCAGTTAGGTCATCTGTGCTGTAGACGGCTCTCAGTAGAGCACTTTCACACTGGGTTTTGGAGCAGCCTGTGAACCGCTGACAGTGATGGTATATAATTAAATGACTATGCAGAAAGCACACAAAGGGCTCATATTACAGTTCCAGCTCAAATACTTTTCAAAATTGAGAGACAGACAAATGATCTGAAGAAAATATGATTGGTTTTTGGGCATGCATAACTCTTTGTTACCATGTCAGGTTATTGGTGTGTGGTTACCAAGGTATTTCCCTGGTATTAATTTTAGCATTGTGGTTGTTAGGGCATAATATATAATTTCTTTAAGAGAGCAGTACAGAAAATGCATTACTGATACCTGTAATATGTTGATCGCTCTCCTGTACAACTTGCTGTTAGTTACTCTGAGATCTATCATGTAATTCATGTAGACTTTTCCCTTCAGTACATGAGCTCCTGTGCTGATTGCATTAAGACACAATTTAGTTGAAAGCTCCCAGTGTTGTCTCTGTAAATTTAAAAAGGATTGAAATCTTTACTTATACAGTTAGGTTTTTACAATGTAAGTATGTGAACTAAATATTACTTACAATTACAACTGAGTTGTCTTTCGCTGAAGAAAAAGGCCATGTGATTTTCAGGACTGTTTCAAATATGTGGCAAACTGTTTCCTGAAACAATAAATGTAAGTACATGTCAAACAAGCAAATTAATTGTGTTAAAAGGGCAAAAAAGGCACAGTTTTTTGAAGCTGGAGTCTCAAGAACCTCTCCATGCAGGCTGGCAGTTGTACATACAGTTGCATTTCAGCCACCATAACCAAAGCTCACAAAGAGAGACGTTTACAGTTGGTGTAGAAATACATGCAGATCCATTTTTAATTAGTTGTATTTACTGACTTAAAAAATGATCGTGATTTTAACGGTAACAGACTGTAAAATTGCTACCGTGAAAACTGTTAATTAGTTAACAGAACCTTTCCTTACTCTATACAGTAAATATCTGTGATAGATCTAAAATTCATTTCATGTCATTTTACTGTAAAATACTGTTAAATTTACAGTTTTTGAAAGTGAAATTGAACAACTCAGTGTATAATTTACAGTGAAAAACCGTTAATTGACATTCCCACATTCCCTGCGTGACACTTTGCATTTGATGTATTTTTGATGAAATAACTGTTTCTTCATAGTTTGCGTAGTCTTTTTCTAATCAGTTATGTACATTAGGGTTTTATGTGACATTTAATGTTGTTAAATTAATGTTTATTGCCTTTTTAAAATGTCATATGTGTTACCATGATGGTGTTTAATGTTTGAGTGAATGAAACAGCTCCTAAATATTAATATTAAGTTTCTTGTGGAAGAGCTGCATGTGATAAGCTTTGAATTATCATGTGTCTCTCATCACTGCTGTGATTGTTATTAATCAGTTTATTACAATGGTCCAAAACAGATATTACTTCGGAAGGTTAATAATGTCAGAGATGTCTGAAGGAAGGACCCAAGAGCGATAGCAGATTAATAATGTCATCAATATAACCAAGGAATGTGCCCGGTAGGGCTTGCAACTGAAAGTCTCTCAATTAGAGAAGCAAACAATAGAGATGACACCCTGGGCTGGGCTGGCAGGTCCCAGAGAGACGACGGAGGAGAAAAGGTGAGGCAAAGCAACAGCTGTCAGGAAATCAGGTAGGGAACCCATCACTTGTCTTCAATAGCAGGATAACTAGGCAGAATATAACTTACAACGAACAGTTAGAGTTGTCAACAGGACTCACCAAACAAGACAGGACTAGATAGTCAGGAGATCAATCAGACATGAACATAACCATATTATATTCTGGAGAGATGGGAGATAGACCATACATGTCAACACTCCCGTTTTTCCTGGGTTTCTCCCATTTTATTTTCCTCCGGGACACTCCCATTTCTCCCGGGAAACTATCATAATTTGCATGGCCCAAACTCCTTTATGAATTATCAGACCAATATGTTTGTCTAATGCTGACCAGTTGCCAGATCTTGTATTAAATGCATTATATTCACACTCATATTCATATTCAACCTGTTTGTCATATCAACCTGGCAACCTATACCCCAGTTGCTCATGACTGATAACTTAACATTATATCAGATAATGAAATACGGTTTATTTCTGTAAATTTTAAGTTTACAGAATTTTTAATTAATTTTTTTAAATAAAGTTAAGTCTCTAAAACCTTTCTACTGTAAAGTCTTGCTACTGTATTTTATACGTTAAATTTCTGGCAACCACAGCTGCCGGGATTTTACCGTAAATTGAACAGATTTTTTTTTTAGAATGCTGCATTGGATGGTCAGGATGGATGGATTTCTGGATGGTTGGTGAATGGTCAAGCTATTCCTCAATGACGTCGTAGCGAGCTTACTGGCTAACCGGCTGAAGTTAAAATGGACATAACTAAGTTCGCTTTCCTTGTCACTCCGAGTTCTGTCTGATGACGGAATGGGAAACCCCATTCGTCGTCATCTGACGGAACGTCTCCATTCCCTACTCAGGGAACAAGGGTTACATCCGTCTTTCATATGGAACACTAATAGTAAACTTCAGAAGCAGCGTCAATCGTGACCAGTAGTCAAACAAATAAAGTACCGAAACATGATATGGTCATATTGTATACTGTGCAATTTCCCAAAGAAACATAATTTTAGTAAATTGCTCTTCAGTTGGCCTGATATTCGTTTCAGAGTATTGATGAGCACATTTACTTGGCACTGCAGCATTTGCTATTTGGTAGAGCAGCCTACTGTAGATATATTATGGCATGGATTCTGATATGACATTAGCAAATTTGTCAGCCAAACTAAACAGAACTGAACTCTTAAGATTAGTAATGTTGTTTTAACCAAGGGGCTAAGCCCCAGATTTTTACATCGTCTGGTTCCGCCCCTGAGGGTGTCAGAATTACTTGCAAGATATTGAGTTCATAACTGACCATTTTCCAGCCTGGATGCAAGCCCAAACCCCATCCACAACATTTTTTGATCGGAAAGTTCGGTCTGGACTCGATCCATTGAGGAGTAATTATGATCAGTCAAAAAATGATCGGGCCAACCAAATTGGCAGGACGGGCTTCAAACGATGATGGACAGATGATCTGCAGGGACGTAATCATCACGATATCAAAGAGTGCTTAACTGGTCTCCCTCAGAGATGACTGCAGCTGGAGAATTGAGATGTATAGATTCCCCTGTCACTGTTGTAAAATAAATCGACAGCGCATTAGTTTTAATAGACAAACAGAAATGTCCTTCCTACATGATTCGCCAAAAGTGTAACCTATCAGCTGGCTCTGACGGTCGTTAAGAAGATGGGACGTAATGAAAAGCCTTTGGTATTTCGGGGTTTCTCCTTTGGTCAAACTCATGGAGGACCAAGTAAAAGAAGCAACACTCGTTATTTTACTTCTAAAATAAGTAAGTTCTGTAGTTGACAACTTTGCTATGCAAAGTAGTTGACTTACTGCGTTGCTCTGATTGGTTGCAGGTCTACCAACTATTCAATTGAGTGCAGAGTTGTTGTTTTTTTCCTGGTTTGGTTAAGACACGCCTCATAATCAAAGCCCTATGGAGCAGTTTCAGACTCATATTCTCTCTAGAATATGAGTATGACGAAGTCAGGCAAACCATTTTCTGCTGTGGTGTTAAAATAAGGATAGTGCCTTCTGAAGTAAAGCAATTTTCATGCAGGACAACGCACCATGTTGAGGTTCTTGAGACTCCAGCAGCTTCAAATACCTGTTTGCTGCGTAACAGTGTCTTTTTTTGCCCTTTTAATACAATTCTTAACATTTTTTTTGACAGAAACTTTCCTTAGTAAGTTTATCTGACCAAATTCTTCTGTGCTCTGTCACAAACAAATCTTTTGACACTTTGATGATTTATATTCAGTTCTCGCAAAATATTAGTTGTTTTCATCCTTTATTATATATAGTGTTAAAAGTTATTTGCACTGAAAAATAAAATGCAAAGTCCGGCGTGCAAAAATTACCTGATTACATAAATAGTCCTTAAGCATTTTTAAGAACTGTAGTGGAAGGGGATTTTGTAAAGAGGTGAGTTTCTGCTACAGGCACAATTCTAGCTCACTCATTTTACTCACGGGAATGGTGGATTTCTCAAGGTCATGAGCAATTGCATGCAAATTAGATGTCCTTTGCCTTAGTTGATTTGCCAGTGCCGTCACCTCATGTAGGTCATCTCGAGAAAGAGAGAGAGAGAGAGAGAGAGAGAGAGAGAGAGTGTGAGAGAGAGAGAGAGAGAGAGAGAGAGAGAGAGAGAGAGAAACATTAAAATATATTTAAAACATAATCAAGGAACTGCTCATTTTCTAATTTGACCATAATTGTCGAATGCATTTAAATCATAATTGATTCATGTTTGCTCACCATTCACTGTAAACAGAAATAAGATCATGTCATTTTGACTCAGGCTATGTAAGATGGTGTCCACAAAATCCTTGTGACCAATTATGAATTCTGGTCCCTAAAAATAGTTGTTATTATATTAATAGATGTTAAATGTTAAATAATATTCATATAATATATTTCCAATGGTGTCAGATTACTACAATTGTGTCACCTTTAAAAGGTTTTGCAATTTGCAAATTGCCAAATTGTAAATAATATTCATATAATATATTTCCAATGGTGTCAGATTACTACAATTGTGTCACCTTTAAAAGGTTTTGCAATTGCCAAATTGCCAAAAAACAAATTGTTCATTGTTGCACAACTTATCCCTTTAAGTTGTTATATCAATTGCTTTGAGCTCACCAAACATGATAGATCTCCTTCTTTGTTTTTCATTTCACTGAAACCGTTGTTGATGAAACCTCTGATGTCACCAAAATCTGAAAAATTAAATGTGGTTCTGGGTTAAAACATTTTCCAATAAAAGTATGCTTGGGCTGTTATTAATTTTCTCATTTGTCAAATTAACAAATTGAAATAGCTTATCGTATAATAAAATGACACTGTAAACAGCACCTGCTCCATATGTTGGGATACATTCACTGGCATCAGTCATTCCTATAATGCCAAGAGTTTTCCATCCGAGATAGTACACATGTGCTTTCATTTGAAGGCTGTTGAAACATTTAAAGAAATCATAAGTGAGCCTTTCATTTTGATGAAACCTTCATTATTGAGATAAATGCTCCACTTTTCACTACATGCACCTGCAGTTTAGCCTGTTCACATGCATGGGAAAACTCCAAGGTTTATATTTTAAAGCAGTGAAATGTTAGTTCTACCTCTCTCCTGCTTTGTGAATAAGGGCTGCAAGTTCATCACTGTGTGAGTAAGTAGTGTCATAAACCATCTCACTCGCTGTGATCCAGGCAGACATATATCTAATGAGGGGTATGTACACACACACACACACACACACACACATTAATATATGCAATATATTATAGTATACTGATATATGCTTAATATGTGCAATATAAACAAGCAATTTCACCTACTCAGTTTTTTAAGTATATAATTGACTGTACAAGTTATTTCAACTTAAATATTATACTGACAAACCCCTTAAAATGCCCCTATGCTATTTTAAAGGTTCCTAGGTTTACAAGCACCAAAGGTCAAAACACACTTTCATTTTCTCTCCTTCTTTCTCTCTGTCATGATTCTGCTCTCGTGTCATTGATTTTCTCTAGTCTTGAGGCAGGATCATGACAGAATCATGTTTTGTGTACAAGCGCATGGCCTATTGTTTGGGCCATGTGCTTATGTTGTCTCGTTATGTTACCCCGCCCCCTTGTTATCCTCATCTTGTCATTATTGCCTAGTTAGTGTCACCTGTTCCCCTCATTAGTTTCTCCCCATTTGATCCCCTTGTGTTTGCTGTCCTGTGCTGGTTTATTGTCAAACTTTGTTTCAGACATTGTGTGAGTGTACCTGTGAGGAGCTTGTCAAGAGTTCTGTCTAGCGAAGTTGTGATCTTGTATTAGCTGTTTGTTCTTGTGTAGTTTATTGTCAAATTTTCCCCCTATCGGTTTTGTTTTCCTGTTTTTTTTTTTTTGTCATCAATAAACCTTTTGTTCTCATTCTCATCCCAAGGCGTCATCTAACTGACGCCTTGGGAAGCATTTTGACCATGCTTCAATATCTGACGCTGTAGGCACCCTTTAGCGTCAGTTAGATGACGCTTTCCTAGTGGTCTAACCCTAACCCTACCCCAGACCTACACCTACCTGCTAAAGGTAAAGCGTCAGTTAGATGACACCCTAGGATGGCATCATCTAACTGAAGCTAAAGGGTGCCTAAAGCGTCAGATATTGAAGCATGGTCAAAATGGTCAGTTAGATGACGCCTTGGGATGGGAATGCGTTGTTTGTTTTGCAAACTGTCTGCTATTGGGTTCACCCTGAAATTCATGACAGAATGAACCGGCCAAAGTAGAACCCAGTAGACAGTATGTCCTTTCCTGGCAAGCGACATCCGGACCTCCTTGATCAATGCTGGTTACCACTCCCCTTAACAAGAAGAGCATCTAACCTTCCATTCTCGACCCAGGGTGAGTGGATCCTGTTGAACTACGCTCAGGTTTATGATCATCTCTCCAGAGTCAGAGGCGGCTCGATGTCTTCGCCTTCTGCCAGCCTACCAATTATTTCTAAGGGATGTATGATAAGCATTGTGACACTTGGGGACCAGGCTAACTCCACCATGACTCCCGAGACACCCGCTGATCTCCGTGGCAAACGAGGGAGACTTCTTGGGAATCTCCTTCAGAATCATCCTCGGAGTCAACGCTGCCTGAGTCTGCCCTTACAGCACCAGTTACGGTTCCCGCGGAGCATCTCCAACCAGCCACTAGTCCAGCTATGCCTTCCATTCAGCGACTTCGGAGAAAGAGAAGGAGGGAAGCACCCCATCCTTCATCTCTGCCTGTGGGTGGTGGTGGTGCAGTGGATGAGACACATGACTTTGGTGTGAGCGACCCACTGTGAGACACCAATGTGTCCCTGAGCAAGACACTTAACCCCTAGTTGCTCCAGAGGCATATATAGCAATTGTAAGTCGCTTTGGATAAAAGCATCAGCTAAATAAAGGTAAATGTAAATGCCTGTCCCAGAGCCTGCTCCCGAGTCTGCAGCTGGGAGTGCTGTTGCAGAATCAGCTGCTGTGAGAGCTGCAGCCAATCAAGCTCAAGAAGCAGTCCTACAGTTGGTTTCTGCTCGCAAAAGGATCCCTGTTGTCATTTCTGCCGATA
This sequence comes from Cyprinella venusta, assembly GCA_038021265.1. Classification (NCBI taxonomy): domain Eukaryota; kingdom Metazoa; phylum Chordata; class Actinopteri; order Cypriniformes; family Leuciscidae; genus Cyprinella; species Cyprinella venusta. Next base: position 24,463,687 of record CM075875.1, on the reverse strand, counting down.
CTCTAGATGACTTACTAGTCTTGCCGTCTCGAACCCACTACGTCAGTGAGCGCTGCACCCAGGCCTGCCACAGAGAGCACTGTTCCAACGCCAGCAGCAGAGTTTGCTTTTCCTGACGCAGCTGCACGGATTGCTCTTGGTAGGTTGCTGAGGACTCTATTCCCGAGTCAGATTTTAGATGCGCTACTTTCGAGTCGGATGCGAGTAGCGCTGGTTCTTTTTCAATTGCAGAACTCTTTGTCCCCGTTCTAGCTTTGCAGCCTGCTGCAGCATCACCTCTCTCTCTCCACCTTCCACACCCCCTGTCATGTTTTCTGCGGTTCCCCCGGTCACCCCCGTCGGTTCTCAGCCCTGGACTGTTTCCCCCAAGACCTCTTCTTGTGTGTCCCTGCCCAAGCCTGCCCGGATTCCTCATCCCCAGCCCTCATCCTGTGGACTTAAGACTCCCAGCACACCTATCCACCCTGGACCATCCCCCATGAAATCTGTGTTTCCTCCGCCTCTTCCTTGTCTATTATTTTTGATTTCACCCCAACCCTGCTATGTTTCCTCATGTTTGCCTTTTTTATTGTTTGTCATGCTTTGTTGGTTTTGTGTCTTTGTCTCAGTCTGTCATGTCCCGTGTTTGCCGGCTCATTGTCAAACTTTGTCTGCTACTGGCTTTACCTTGAAATTCATGACACACTCTCTCTCAACCTATTTCAAGGTTTGCAGTCTAGAGCCACCAGGTACTATTGTTGTGTGACTTAGCGGGCCGGAGCGTTTAAGGGTTTTAAGTTAATAACTGATGATCTTTGCAACGGTAGTGAATCAATCAAAACTAACTTTAGCTGGACGATAAAGAGCTGCTGTAGTAAAGCCAAAACAATCTCTGTTACTTTAATTTCCTTTTATCGCTGTAAAGCTGCTTTGAAAAAGTCTATATTGTTAAAAGCACTATGTAATGATATACATTGCACATCACCACATTTTTCAATGATTCTCAAATGACTCGTTGGATGAATCAGTCTAAAGCCCACCTTTCTACGAGCCGGCTCTGATTGGTCAGTAGGCCCAGTTTGTTACATTTGGTCAACCTCTTACAGAGCTTGTCTGAAGGTATATGACCATACTATAAATTAAGCTAAGTGTCAGTTCTAGCAGATGACATTAGTCAAGCTTGCATCAGCTGAATTTTAGCTGATCCACATCTTTTTCGGTATTATTAGTCGCTATCATGTTTCTCAGGAGCTAATTACCCTCCTCCATCCCCAGCTCCTCCTCTAGTCAGTCAGCATTTGCAAGACATTCTGATTCCCCTTTGAATCAGAATAAATTCTCGAAAGAAGTTGTACTTTAAAATCTTGATTGAATGATATCTGCAATACATTCATGTTGGTTCTGTCTGGTTCTGTTTACCCTAAGGGCGGTTATTGCTGCTCTCCCTGCTTTTATCCATGCTAGGCTGCCCAGACCAGAACAAGACCGCCAATCCAAACTGTATGCTAATTGTCAATCGTATTTGACCTTAGTGGTCCTGACAGAACTGAACTCAGGAGTCTTCCTCAGTCCTCAGTCATTGTACATACTGTAAAGACAGTAATGATGACGTTGATTTTACCATATCAATCCGAGCACGAGTCCGATGATGAAACTTTGGAAGAACTAGCCCGAACCTTCATCGCAAAGCAGAACCTTTCTCAGTGATACGCTCCGAGGTGAATGTATCGTTGTGATTGTGGTATTGTGACAGAAATGTATTGATTTGTTAGAGGAGAATTCATCAAAGCGGCAAAAAAAAAAACAGTTTAGATAAACATGTCTTTGATTTTATAGCATTTTTAGAGTAGATATTATTTTAGAGTATATTTCAGTTTAAATTTTAAAATGTTTAGTGCAGTACATTTGCTTTATAGTAAACCTAAACTTTTATTTTTACACTTTTTTAACTTGATTAAAACGTAATGAATGTCTTCTTTAAAAAAAAACATCTGTATTGTAAAGCAAAAAACCGTCTATATTGTAAAGCATTCGTGAATTGCAACTGTTGCATTTTCATGTCTATGCTCAAAAAGGGGTGAAACTAAAATCGAAAGCAAAATGTATACATATATATATATATATATATATATATACAACAAATAATACATATTTTAATATTTTAAATATGTTTGTCTAAATTAAATTAAAACGTAATTGCAAATTGAAAACATACTCAGGTGTCATCATCTTGTCTCTAAATGCAGCTTCATGTCCGGCCAGAAGAACAGTTTCCAGAACGATTTTTGTTGCACTGCCCCCTTTCATCCTGGATGATCCGCTGATGGCCTCAGCCTAAAGAGAAACCAGAGGTTCTTCAAGTACGACAACAGCATCCTTACTGTTCATGACGAAGCTCCTTAAACAGCAGTAAGAACATTGTTATTTATTGTATTTGTGTTCATTTAAATAATTATGTCAATGCATTTTCTCAAACCCCCAACACAGGATTTAGCACGTATGCTTTTTTATGTCTCTGCTCTGCAGCCATCCTCTCTGCAACATCTTTAAAGTGAAAAGAACAGTCCTGCATTTGCTCACTCCTGTAAGGATGGCATGAGTGTTAGCAATCTGTTGTTGTTATTGATACAAAAATGTTAATTATAAGTTTGAAATAAACAGAAAGGGATTTGCCTTACCTCGCCATATGTATGGGATTGAATCCCAGAAGCACTGGGGTGAAGATGTCTAAGTGGTTCAGACAAAAATCCAGTTGCCCAGCAACAAATGGTGCCTTTGAAATAGAAGAGCGTCATGAAGCACACTCACAGGTTACCTGCAGGTTGCTTTGATATGAAATATGAAATATGATTATAGGGTTGGGTGTTTAGCGATTCCAATTCTTCTTATCAATTCCAATTCCTAGTTTTGATTCCAATAAGTAAAAAAAAAAAATCATTCACATTAAGTCTTTTTGCAAAACATTTAGTAGCAGTTGAATTCCATGAACAAAAACAAGCTAAAGAACTTTTCCACAAGGAACGTTTGCCTATGGTTTTAAACAAAAATACCACAGAAAAAAAACGTATTAACTTCCGGTAATATACATTTCAAGCACTGTTAAAGGACAAGTAAACGGTAATGAAATAAGAACAAATAAACAAGGCAGAAATTGCACAAACAAATGTACTGTAATAAACAGTGTTTTTTGGATTTGTAGGTATAGGTCTAGGCCTATTCGAGTAAAGAAACTGCAATTGAATATAAAATATCACTGCCCTTTATAGATAAAATATACATTACAAATATATTATCAAAAGCTGTTCAGTCAAGAGCAGAGAACCTCCCCTTCGGGCTGTCCTGTCTCATCGTTGGTCATCCTTGGTAAAGCATCATCGATCTTTCAAAGGCAAACCATAGGTCTATTGCCTATCGCAGTCTTGATTTTTTAACTCATGCACTCACGGTATCTGGGTGGGCACCTGAAGAATTGAATTGTGAACAGGCCACCTTGGGAGATGGGGGTCCTACTCGCCCCACTCTGTGCGGGCCTCGAACCCGGATCTCCAGCGTGAGAGTCAGGCGCTCTAACAAGGAGGCTAAACATTAGCATCCATCGCTAGAGTTACAAATCGAGCCAAACTCATCCAAAAACTGTCCCGTTTTTTGAGGACAGGAGTCAGGCGAGGTAGTCTCAGCTAGAGCCGTGACCAACTGTATCTTTATTGTTGTCATTAGTTCTCGCTAATAGTTGGTGTAAACTATCGGATTTTAAGTTATAATTCATTCAATGAATCTACAAATGGGGAGATAGTTTATTTGAATTTCTATTGTCTTTTGAGATCCATTGATTTGAGAAAGCAGACTTCATACCGACATGCCACAGGATATTCCAATGAACAGCACGTCCTTCTTTCCTGCACAAACCTGTTCAGAGAATTGAGAACATTTATATGTTTAATTGTGTCATAACTATTGTGTTTGTTAAGGCAAGCATCATTACTAATATCATTATTCAAATACAAAAACAAATGATTTAATATCTAAAAGTAACGTTACCTCACTTACTTTTCTAATCCATTAGACTTGATTTTCAACTAACAGATGGTGATCAACGGGTGAGGAAATAAAGACTTATATTGAAGGAGGGATGGAGGTGAGCCATTTTGACAATGAAAATGTGAGAATGTGAGAAAGAATAGCCTATTGTTTTCACCGCAGGGAAACTGATTTATGACTATGGTAAAGCAGCATTGCACTGTTTGTGTCCGCTCTCTGCTCCTGTCCTGCGCTCACCTTCTCCAGCATGCGAGCACCGAGCCCCGGGTCGTCCTCTGGAGCCTCCCGTGATGTCAGCAGGGCCCTTTAAAAACAGAGAGCTGAAATACTGCAGTGTCACGCTGGAGTCTCATCTTATGCATCAAACAGGCAGACTGTTTATTCACCTGTCACCCCCAGCTATGATGTACGAACAGATCTGTTTCTGTCCCTGGGCCTTCAACATCTCATTAAAGGACGTCTGAGGTGATAGAAAATAGAAATTGATTATGATGAATATAAAGTCTAATTTTTGTGAGTAAAATGTCAGATCAATAAATCCTTCTCTCTACCACCAAAAGAAATGCAATACGGCCTGATGTTCCACAACCACTTAATACAATCAAACTTTCCTCTGGGTCCTGCAAAGACAAATCAGTTATGATGTTTTAATATTGTTTAATAAAAAAAGAATAATTAAATTCAAGAATGTTAAACCGAATGTTAAAGAATGTTAAAGACTTTTTTCACACATCAATCTACACTCCATATCGCATAATGAAGAAAAAAAAAAAAAGATTTGAGACAACTTTGCCAGTAAAAACTGAAACTGAAACAAGTACATTGCATAAGTATTAAAACCCTTTACTTGGTACTTAGTTAAAGAACCTTAACAGCCTCAAGTCTTTTTAGGCATGATGCGACAAGCTTTGCACATCTGCATTTGGGGATTTTCTGCCATTCCTCGACAGATCCTCTCAAGCTCTGTCAGGTCGGATGAGGACGGTCATTTTCAGGTTTCTCCAGAGATGTTTGTTTGGGTTCAAGCCCAGACTCTGGCTGGGTCACTTAAGGACATTAACAGAGTTGTCCAGAAGCCAAGCATTGTCTTAGCTGTGTGCTTACGGTTATTGTCCTGTTAGAAGGTGAACCTTCTGCCCAGTTCTGAATGCTCTGGACCAGGTCTTCATTTAGGATGTCGGTAACACTTTACAATACGGGTGCACTATAAGCATTAATTCATGCTTAACTAATGCACAGATAATACTGAATTAACGTGCAACTAATGATTATCTAAGCTATTCATTAATGATTACCACATTAGGAACTAATTAAGAGTCTGTAAGGTTAATGTATTGATTCTTGTTATGAATTAAATATGTAATTAATTCCATAATAACTCATTTTTTTAACTAATAGCGTTAATTAATATGTTAATTACCAGAATGAGCCAACGCCTTGTATTTCAACTTCCAGATAATATGACAGGTACACTAATATGCATTAATACATCATTAATTACTTCATTGTTAGTGCAAATTAATGTGCAAATTACTAGAATTACTAAATGACTTAATAATGATCTGCCCCAACAAGTAAAGTCATAACATAATGATACCTTTGCAAATCATTAGATAATGACTAATTAAAGCAGACAACTGGAAGTTGAAGTGCATAGCTTTGACAAATTGTGGTAATTAATACATTAATTTACACTATTAGTTAATGAAACATGTTATTAAGGAATTACACAATGACATTGAATTAATAGCAATTCATGTATTACTTAATCTATTATTAATCACAATCATTAATTAATGGTTTAGTTCTTCATTAGTTATACATTAACTCATGATTATCTGTGCATTAGTTAAGCATGAATTAATGCATATTAGTGCACACATATTGTAAAGTGGTATACCAGGATGTCTCTGTTGAGTTTTTTGTTCTACAGTACCCTGACAAGCCCCCCAGTCCCTGCCGCTGAAACACACATGATGCTGCTACCACCACTGTTGTGGTGGCGTTGTGCAGGTGATGAGCAGTGCCTGGTTTCCTCCATAACAGCGCAGTCTCATCCCAAGACGTCATCTAACTGACACTTTTGACCATACGCCAACATCCGCCATTTTAGGGTACCCTTAAACTTCGGTTAGATGATGTTATCTAATCCTAACCGTACCCCAGACCTAAACCTACCCCGTCACCTAAACTGACGTTAAAGGTAAAGCGTCTGTTGGATGACGCCCCAGTATGGTCATCCAACTGACGTTAAAGGGTATACGGCGGATGTTGACGTATGGTCAAAAGAGTCAGTTGTATGACGTCTTGGGATGAGACTGTGTTATCCATGATGCTTGGAACTGAGCTTCAGCAGGACTTTAGGTGCTTATTTGTAAATTTCCAGTGGGGTTTCATGTCCTCCCTGAGTAGAGGCTTGAGTCAAGCCACTCTGCCATAAAGAGTGTTACAGTGATGTCCTTCTGTAAGTTTCTCCCATCTGCATCTATGATCATGGAGTTCAACCAGAGTTAACATCAGCTTCTTGGTCACCACTCTAACCAAAGCGCTTCTTCATCGATTTCTCAGTTTGCAATATGTCGATTTGCTCTACTCTAGGAAGAGTTCTAGTTATTCCAAACTTCTTCCATTGTTCCATTTGTTTTCTAGGTCTTCCCCAGATCTGTCTTGCCACCATCCTGTCTCTGAGCTCTACAGGCAGTTATTTTGACCTCATGGCTTGGTTTTTGCTCTGATGTATATTTTCAGCTGTTAGACGTTTTATTGAGAGGTGTGTGCCTTTCCAAATCATGTACTCATTCAATTAAATTTGATTCACAGATTACCGGTAACTCCACTCAAAGTGTAGTAACATCTCAAAGATGATCCAGCGAAATTGGAGCTAAGTGTCCCCGGAAAGGGTATCAATACTTATGCAATATAATTATTTCACTTTTTTATTTTTAATAAATTTGCAAAGTTATCACAAATCCATTTTTAGCTTTGACGTTATGGTGTATGGAGTGTAGATGTAGAAAATGTAAAGCAGGTTTTAGGATATATTGTGAAAAAAAAATTAAGGGGTACAAATACTTTTGCAAGGCACTTCATACTGTAAAAATGAATGCGCTTTATCTAATCAAAAAAATTGTGGCAACAGATTACAAGCAATATTATTAATTCAATTTAACAATAGAATTGAGTAATAATTAATCAAATTAATTTCTTAAAAGTTAACCATTTAAAATGAGTAAAACGTACCAAAAAAGTCACCATTATGGTGCTCAGTGTTTGTTTTAGGTTTGTTTTAAAACGATGGTTTTCTTCTATGCTTGTTAACATCAGGTGTCTTCAATGTTGGCAATATAAAATAAAGAGTTCTTAATTAATCTTTGACTTCTGTCTGTTATTGAGATATTTTAGTTAATTTTTTTGGTGTAAACTTTACTCATTTTAAATGGTTAACTTTTAAGGAATAATTTAATTAATTATTACTCAATTCTAATTTGTTGAATTTAATTAATAATATTGTTTGTAATCTGTTGCCACAATTGTATTGATTAGATAAAGCATATTCATTTTTACAGTGTATATATTAGTGCTGGCTAATGATTAATCGCATCTGAAATACAAGCTTACATTAACACAATATATGTTTGTTGTTTATATACAAACACACAAAAAAAAAAAATACTGACCCTCAGAATCATTTCAACCCTCTTTGCAACATCCACCATCGTTTGGAGGACAGGTACACTATAAAGTGTCTAAACAACAAAATGCACAGGTTAGCATTGCATGCAATAATCTTGTTAGGAGCGTAACGACTTAAGAAAACACAATTATTCCATCCTGTTTACACCCAATAGGCCAAACCTGATAAAATGGGTCATGATTTATTTTTCTCTCAAAAATCTCGGCGTCGCATCGTTGCTGTGTGCTCTGTCAATATCTCTGCTGATGGGGTTGCATTTCTCCGTCACAGGTAGTGAGAGCTCGTAACACGACTGCTGTGTTAGACAGAAAACCGAGCACTTAAGATTACCAGCATCACTCAAGAGCTCCTATAATTACATTAAGGCTGACAAGAGAAGAAGATTTGTTGCTTTATTACCAGCTAAAAAGGACATTTGAAATGAAAGCACAGGCAGTTAACAGTGTGCAGTTTTCACTCACCTTCAAGTGATCCATATTTAGCAGACAGTATGAGGACTTTACAGAGCAAATAATGCACAGTGTAAAAGCATGAAATTCAATGCACTGAGAGGAAAAGCCCAGACAGAGAACAAAGTGAGCGTAACAAAGTTCACCAAATGAACTTTGACTCATCAGCTGTAAAAAAAAACAACTCTAAAAGACAGACATTGACACATACCAGAATATTTGTTTTTTTTTTTTTATTCTCAGCTGTGTTTGATTACTGCATATAATGATCAGTAGACAAGGATTTTTTCTATTCTATTCTTTTCTATTCTATTATGGTATATTCAATGTGTATGGTTATTTCATGTTTATTTTAATTGCACATAGCCTTCTTTTTTCTAAATATTTGATTAATTTTAGGATTTTTATTCACATTTTTGGTTGTGTATTCTTAATCGTAGACTATTCCATTATTTAATTTACAAATTTGATCAATTGTGTCTTAAGGAATCATGCTTTATATTAAGCATGTGGTAACACTCTATAATAAGGTTCATTAGTTAACATTAGTTAATATATTTACTAACATGAACTAACAATGAGCAATGCATTTGGTGTTTATTAATCTTTGTTAATAAAAATACAACTGTTCATTGTTTGTTCATGTTACTTCACAAGTTGTATTTGTTAACATTAGTTAATACACTGTGAAGTTCACAGTGTATTAACTAATGTTAACAAATACAACTTTTGATTTTAATAATGTATTAGTGAATATTGAAATGAATATTAATAAATGCTATGTATTTTTCATTCTTAGTTCATGGTAAATAAGGCAGTTAACTAATGTTAACCAATTAACCTTATTGTAAGGTGTTACCGAATATGTTGTTGGGTGTTGGTTTAAAAACAAATACCTTTTTCTATGAAACAAAAAATCTGAGATTTGGCAAATAACTGTGCATTGTCACTAATTTTGACCAACCCAGTCATCCTTAATTATAATTCATTAGCATAATTTTCGATTTGCATAATTTTAAAAGCACAGCCGAGGGAATCATCTATACCATTTTTATTTTTATTCAGATATATTCTTGTGTATGCTATGCAAGTATACTATTCCATTAATGATCTATATTCCATTCTGTAATCATAAATGCTATTCTTTTCTCACATTTGATGTGAACTATTCAAGTATTTGAAATGGCTTTGTTATCTTTAGACTATATCAAGTCAAAACGTTGCCTCTTCTGTTCTGCTCGTTCACAGTTCCGTGTTCATGAGAGATTCTCCTGATGTTGATGTTTGCCGTGGTCTATCGATGTGCAAGTTTTAATGGCGTCATAACTCGCGTCCAAGTCATCTGGTGAGGGTGTTTTTACTGCATTCATCCCGGTGCAGGTTCGTGCGTCATGCGGCTATAGAAGGGGAATGAGTGACTGCTGAAAATCAATCAGTAACTGGCCACCTGTGGGTCATGTGCCCCGCGATGCAGCGCAGATTTATTGGTATTCTTAAAGCGTCTTACCCGAGCGAGCGCATAAAGTGAGAAAGGCGAACGCGAGCTTTGTGATGGACGCCATGCGCGCGCTCTCGTTACATTAGACGCGCAGCGAACGTGTAACTGGTGGCTAGGCTGACGATTCTTCAGTTCCGTTGTAAACATCAAAAAGTGTAGTTCCTTTGGCTCTTAAATCACTGAAAATAATCGCAAAACGAAGCATCTTCCTCGCTCTTTCTCTATGACGCGGATTTGGATGGCAACAGATTGAGGTGCGTTGGACATCACATCAGACTGCGTGGATGCTGAAGAAGAAGATGCTGCTGCTTTATTAGATTGTTTATCGTCGTGACAGTGTTGCAAAGAGAATGCGTTGTTGATAATCATGTGATGATCGGAGGGATGCTAACTTCAGGTTACTTTTCCTCGGAAATTGGCGTCACTCATCTGGAATAACTCTTGAGGAAGATATGATTCACCTATTCACTTTTATGAGCCTTGTTCTATCTCTGTTTGGATGCCACATCTGCTTTGCAGGGGCGAGTAAGTAAACTTATGCTCCTTCTGTCGAATACATGTTCCCACAGAATCATGACTAATAATAAAGATCAAATGCAACGTGCATCTTTCTATAATGTTGATCATCATATAAGCATGCTGTGTTATATAATCCTTTCAGCCTTTCCCGGGCCAATGGATGGCCAATGGGCCAATAGATATGCTGAGAGAATGACCTGTTCTAGAGCATGTCATCGTGGCATTTAAGTGCCAGTGCGATAAATGGTTTATGTTCTTAAGTGGAATAGCAGTGTATGCTTTCTTGTATTAATGATGATCTGATCCATCTATTGTTTTTTGTTTTTTAATAGATTGCAATCAGTCATTGAAGAACTCGTTTTGCACACCCTTCGATGCACTAAGTCTTTTAAAGTGCTTGCCATCCATGTACTACCAAACCATCACAGTTCACAGTTAATTGAAATACTGGCAGCTCTCTCAATGCACTTATTCTTAATTAGACAATCTTACAAGAAAGCGTATTGTGCTTTCTAAATTGAAGCATTGACCTTGGCACATTACAATTTGATACATTTCTCTTTTCTTGGCAAATAACAAGATAAAAGGATGAGTGACGCAATGTTTGCTCTCTTGCTGAGCTCTGTGACTGTGTTTGACACTGGCTGAATTGCCTTGCCAGGGTTGCAGTCATGGTCTTATTGGGGACTCAATTATTTACAAGGACGTGATTAGCTTTGAAATGGAAACAGAGATTGGGTTTAGTGTAATGATGTTATAGTAGGGCTCTATTATTACACTTTGAGCTGCCCTATAAATGTACTAGGGTAATGATCTATTTATTTCTGGTGTACTTATGATCAATATGCACTTTATTTTACAGTGTCCTTCCTTACACACGTTACATATGTAGTTTCTAATTTCGTTAACACTTTATTTTACAGTGTCCTTGTTACATGTATGCAATTACCATAGTAATAACAGTAAATTATGCATAATTACATGCTGCTAACCCTCAACCATATCCTAAGTCTACCCTAACCCTAGTAAGTGCTTAATATAACTACTTAAATACATAGTTAAGTTACGTTTAAGTATATTAGTAGTACATATATAAACACTGTAACAATGACACCTTAAAATAAAGTGTAACCGTAATATCTATAAATTTACCATAATTACATGCAACTAACCCTAAACCAAACCTAGTCCCTCCTAACCCTATAGTAACTAGGCTACATGTAGTGGACTAATATTTCTCTGTACTTAAATGTTTAATTACACTGTAACAAGGACACCTTGTGAAACGTGCACTTTATTAAAGGTGCTCTAAGCGATGTCACATGTTTTTTAGGCCCAAACATTTTTTTTTGTCACATACAGCAAACATCTACTCACTATCTGCTAGCTGCCTGTCCCCTAAACACACTGTACACAAAGCGGTCTAAGCAGACAACCCAGGCTCCACAAATGGCAACAAAAACAAACTGCGGCAACCCGCTCCACGAAACATAACAAGCTGCTCCAGCCAATAACTGACAAGAAGGGCCTGGGGGTGGAGTTTGGGGGGGTCAGTGCAGATGAGGAGGAGAGAGGGTCTATCTAGCCTGGTTTTGTTTGAAAATACTTTAAACGTCAACTAGAAGCCCGACATTGCGTAGAGCACCTTTAAGCCTGTTATTTCAAAAAAAAAAAAAAAAAAAAAACGTTTTAATGATGTTAAACATTCTATTGATTATGAGCAAATTTCTTACTTTTCTTTCTTTTTTATTCATTTTTTGATCCAGGATGTAACACTAGTTATCTAGCCAGTTTTATTCATAAGGTCATCTCAGTAATTGAATTGTTTTCTATCTACCTCTTGAAGTAATATATGCCAATTTATGCATGAGCTCTGGTTAGAAAGCATACTTAAGAAAATAAAGATGTCAATGCCTTTGTATGTGCATCTGGACTTACAGTATTAGATTTATGGTTCACAGGGATACAGGTTCATGTCTGACCTGGGTCATGTAACATGGTAGCTTTTTTATTTCATATACAAAATTATTGGGTTATCAGCAAAATGCCAAATGTTTAAAATGTATGAAATATACATGTTTGCAAAGACCAAATGAGTCTTGCTCTTCCACCCATTTCCTGTCATTTTGTATATTATAATGTCCTTTTTACTGTTATCTATACACCTATTAAATTAATGTGCAGGAGTTATTTCTACCTCATCTGAGCATTGCAACATTACTTTTTAGCAACATGTTGTCAGGTTGATTCAGACTTCATATTTTTTTTACTTTAATAAAAACAGCTAATTTACCTGCTTATTGATCTGAATGTATGTTGTATGATTGTCACACATCATTTTTGTATCATGCATATAAAGCAGATTTACATGTCGTTATATTGTAGCAGAAGGTCGTGCTTATAATGTTTATAAGTCTCTATACTGAACATATTCAGGAAAAAACATGATTAAAAGTGTCAGAATCCATTAGTCACTATCTTCCCTAGATTGTTTGGATTGTGATTTTTATTTTAAGAATATGTTGTTGGGTGTGACACAAACCACCGCATGTCCTCTTTCAGTCCAACACATTTTTCTCCTTGACACATGAAAGTCAGAGATTTGGCAAAGCGCTGTGGATTGGCAGTCATTTTTAACCAACTGAGTCACGCTTATCCCATTAAAGAGAAGAATTAAAATTAGAATTAATTTGCATAATATCCCAGCAGAGTGAATCAGCTGAATACAGAAAAATTGCATATTTATGAGCCGCATTATTGTAGTTGTTCAGTGAGCCGGTGTCAAGTTGTTCCTTGGATGTCTCGGGGAAGCAGAGACGGCATAAATCTATTAATACTACTGTACGAAGCTTCTCAAAATCCCTCACAAACATCATCCATTTGCATAAAACAGTAACATTTTTAATATAACATTTTTATTATGGAGCCTGAATCTTTTATTGAATGTTTCAGCTTTAATTTCAGTTGTATGTATGTATATGTCTGAGTGCATCAGATGGTTGTGCTAAGACATGATTCATGCTGGTGATTTGTATTTCACAGACCGCCCTGCTGCTCCTGTCAATGTCTCTGTTACACACCTGCGGGCAGATTCGGCCACCGTGTCCTGGAATATTCTGGATGGAGAGACCGTAATTGGCTTTGCCATCTCACAGCAGGTCAAACAAAAGTTATTACAATGAGATTCAGCCCTACGGGCCTTTATTACAATCGAGAGAGTCTGACGTTTAATATCTGCAATAAATATGCCCTCTAATGAATCTTTAAACATGTGTATGTGTGTGTTTTAGCGTCAGGACGGGTTGATGCAGCGTTTCATTCGTGAGGTGAACACTACCAGTCATGCTTGTATACTTTGGGATCTGGATGAAGACACAGACTATATTATCCAGGTCCAATCCGTCGGACTCTATGGAGAGAGTCTGGCCAGCAAAAAGATTCACTTCAGGACGCTTAAAAAGTCGGAACACTTTCAATCCACCATGATGGATCAAGGTAAACATGTCTGTTAGATCAGCATTAATACAATGTGAATCATTTTATAAAGCACATTTCATGTTTTTTTTTTTTTTTTTTCTTGAAAGACAGTATTGAGTGACTCAACCAGCACATGTTTAATTTATTTGTATCAGCTAGGTTTTTTAATAAGTGTAGGATTTACTTTAAAACAATTTTCACTCATAATTTGCTAGTAAATTTTACAAATAATACACAAATATGAATGTTTGAAGTTGAAAGATTGAACATCTACTTTCTTGTATAGCAAAATCCAATAAGCTTTGTTTTATTTACATCTTTGGAAAATATTTGCTGCCTCCCAATTCGCTTACTTATACTATGCCCTAAAAGTATGTCATATTTTTGTGAAGAAAAAGTACATACTTTTGAGTGTGTAGCTAAAGAGTTGGAAAGCTTTGGAACATACTATCACGTCATCTTTAACAGACAGCTCTGTCGCGTGCTGCGTGCATCCTGCTAACGTATAAGTTCACAATGTTGCTGCAGATGAAATATAATGTGGACAACATTGAATAAAATCATTTTCGTCAGGTTAGATACGGACAATTACTCAAATCACTCAATCACTCAAAGCTCTTTATCTAAACCTCTCTACACAACCGAGGGACTCGCGCGTCCTCCATGTCAGTACACTTTTTACTCGTGTTTGTAGTTCTAATGAATCCTTGTCCAACGCGCGATGGCTTGTGGGCAGTATGAGCCATTAGAGTGTGAATCGATCTACACTTTGGATTCTGACCGGATATAGACCTTATTCAGAGCAGCGCCATGACAGGTATGAAAGTGAGGCTGTGAGGGATAGACTTATCGTGTTTCCAATGGCATCCGTTGTAAAAAGCTGAATAAAGCGGCTAGATTACTTACAATTTTCCACAGCTTACATTGTCGGGAGTTTTTTGTAAACTGACATTTCTTGGAAAGATATTTTTCCAGTGTTTCATGAGCAGAACAATCCGAAAACACATTAAATAACAGTGCAGCCCATTGAAGAGATGCAAGTCTATCCCTCACAGCCTCGCTTTCATTCTCATTAAAAATCAAAGATGGCGCTGCCGTGAATAAGGCGTATAGTAGACCATCCAGGGGTGCATTTTCTGTACAACAATGTAGTTCGCTGATTCACTACCATAGTACTATGCATCGTTGGAAAAATCAACTCGCTAGTCATGGCTGTTTCCCGAAACCCTCTGTCGCAAAGTATCGTTCAACCACGTTGGTTTCGCACGTGGTGGAGTTATAACTACCTTTAATGAAACTGTTTGAGATCCAATTAACGCTAGATTTGTTTTATGGGCGATTCCACAGTATCGGGCTTACTGCGAGGACAAAAGTCTGCAAAATTCAATCTTCATGCAGAAAGCCATTGTCCTCAGGTTAACATCCTGAGATAACCTGGGATACAGCTGTGTGAAAGGCAGGATAAATCTGGCAATGTTGAACTTGTAAACTTTGATCAAAGTTGAATTTAACGTATGTAACATGGACGGAAAAACAGTGTAAATTCAAGCAGAAAGTGTACTTAATCTAATTCAGTTTAATAAAATTCAGGTTGAATCCAAGTTCATGTTTTGCTTTGTTCCTAATTTGGTATAATTATGAGTCATGCGTTGTGCATTTTTCACAAAACTGCAATATGACTTCCATGCAGGCAGGGTGGCCATCTAATATGATCTGTTTTATAAACTTAAAGGTGCATTTTTGAGTCTGGTATGTTCATAAATTTAAAGCCAGCAAAATTACTAACAAATACCACAGGTATATTTTTCAAATTTCTTTGCCAAATATAGAAGACAGAAGACGACGTGCGCTTGTTCCGTGGCGCAATTCTATTTTAACGGCGCACCAGACGCACTTCACAATCGGTTCACAGCCGAGGAGATCGACGTTCTCGTCAGGGCCGTAAAAGAAAGAGAAGTGACATTGGGGATGGGACAAACCGACCCAAATTAGCTTCGGTTAAACATGCATATAATAACTTGGGTAAATGTGTAAGTTGTATGCCTATTTTTCCCATCATCATGGACACAACAATGATTTCCCTCATGTTTATATTTTTTCTTATAATAATGTATCATTTGCAAAAAGTAAAATGCATCTGTGTAGCAGAGAGAATCATCTACAGTGTATGCGCGTTGTTCACTCTCTGTTATGGCCAAGCATGCGCGCTTAAAATAGTATTATGAGCAATGCGCAACGCGCCACTGATATTAGACCAGTTTTTTTTTTGGTCATTGGCGCAATTGTTTTCTGGAACTGCAAAATAGCACAAGGAATAGTTTGCGCCGACACACGTCTCCTTTTTGCGCCCAGGGAGCGCAAGTTCATTTCCTAGTTTACCGACGTGCGTCTGTGGAGGAAAAAAAACCGCTTTGCACGCGTGCAAAATAGGAATGATAAATGCGTCAGTGTATAGCCTAAAGTCATTTGCGCCGGGTGCAAGATAGAGCCCCTAATGTTTAAACTAATGTGTGCCGTCAGTGCGGAAAATCTGCGCGTGTGCATTACATGCCCAGTTCACTGTTGTTTAACAACCTGCGCTTGACGCCGACAGATTATTCTAATGGCATTTGTGATATTGTGTTAACGCACTATTAACGTGTTAACTTGGACAGCCTATACGCTATATACTGACATTTTGACAAAAAATAAAATCATCATCATCAAAAAAAAAAAAGTCATTGACGATGTTGACTTTCATGAAAAGCTCATTGATTCAAAATACGCGGAAAACAACGTTCGAAGTTGGATAGCCTAAACATTTCTATCCAATTTACGAACATGAAGTGCATAATCTGTCAAAATGTATACAACCACCATTCATGCATGATCTTCATGAACACGACGCTGCTTTCGGTCCGAAACCATGCACTTGATATCGACTTGATCACTCTTTTATTCTTTCTCACCACAATGATCCTATTTAATGTTTATCAAACAAAGTTTACCACGTTCGTAACATTTTAACGTTCGTAACCTTTTGGACAGAATCCACAAACTTACCCACATTCGTCGAAATCCGTGAAATCCTGTTAACTCTTCCTCTCACGCAGAGCGACCGTGACCTAGACAATCTTATTCCTGACAGGTGAACCGTTGAGGCGTTTGGAGATGAAATTAAGCGTCAGAATAAAATGTTCGAGCGTTATGATTTTTTGACAGAAAATCTCAGCCCCTGTTTTATCCCGATTTATTAACAATTTATCATGTAGCTACGTACATGAGAATTTAGTCCACACAAGATGTTTTTATCGTCTTGTTACTGATAGAATTACATGGAAAAATTATATGTCTGCTTACTTTAAAATCATAGTTTAACGTACGTAACTTCTTTGACGGAAAGTGTAACGAACGTTAATAAATCTTTCCATTGCATCGTGTTAGATTAAGGGAATTATAATTTCAGTGTTAGTAGATTTATTTTGTAGAAGACACACAAAAATAAATGTTGAGTGCCAAAATTCAGGATTTTATTACAGCAAATTAAAGAAATGACTTAGGAAAAATCCAGATGCACGTAATGTCCCACACTGACACCTGCAATTTCTGGGGACGGAAATAAAATAAAGTCTCATTACATGATAATGCCAAGGCTTAGTGGGATAAAACTAAGTTTATTATTTCTTACATCTATCTTTAACGAAATTATGAACTAAAAATTAAAAAAATGACAACACCTGGGTATTATTCAATCTATATATTTCATTACACCCCTTGTGGACCGATACTGTGGAATCGCCCTTATATAAATTACAGCAATGTCATCTGAGGACTATTTCTAATTGTTCTCAGTTGTTTTCCTTTATTACCAGACTCAATATTTGTCTCGTTCTTACATAGTATGCACGTTCGCACATGCGCACTCTTCAAACACGCTACTTCAAATCTTTTGACAAACTAAAGAGTATGTATTCTGAATAAAAGACACCAGTTGTACTGAATGTCAGCTTGCTTATTTTGCTCAAGATAAGGATTTATTACCTCCAAATGTCATGCAATATAGAAACGATGCCTCTAACCACAGGTCGAGAGCTGTCGTTCAAACCGCACAACTTTGCGATGCTGTTTGCGAATGTTCGTTGGAACGATGGTTTCGGGAAACACCGACTCGTTGAACTATGCTGATAACGACGGAACTTGCGACCAAAGTTGGCTAACGATGCTTTCGGGAAACGCACCCCAGGTCCCTTTGAAAAACTCATTTCAACATACTACGATTTGGAACGTACTAATTCTTTTTTCGAATACTATTTAGGATGGATAGTATGCGAATTGGGACGCAGCAATTGTTTTAGTGGTGCATTAGCATATGATGAGCTCAAAGCTCACAGACATACAAAGTTCTGTAATGAAACTCTAGATGAACTCAAGTCATTATCTGCAGGGCACAGCTGATTGGTTCCTGCTGTTTCAGTAGCTAATGAGCTCGCTGCAAGCTTTCAGAAACCCTCCACCTTCCCCAGCTCCACCTGTATAGATCTGCTATACGGCTAATTCATGTACTGTACGCCATATTGTACAGCAGCATGTCTTACTTATTCACAAGCAGTGGCGGGCCGTGCATTTCACACTTAGGCCTTCTGTCCTACCTGAATTAGTAACTTTTAATAGTGTATCAGCGCAAAGACTCTCTATATAATTGTTGTTTTTATTTTGCACCGGCAGTTATTGGATTATTGCGGTGAGTTCGGGAGAGGCCGCGAGAAACGAGCGCGTGAGTTCGGTTGGTGCGTTTGTATAGTGGTTCTTGCGTTCCGATTATAAGTTCAGAAACGGAGCCTCCCTTATGTTGTCGTTCAAGGGTAGTCCCTTTTTAGACGTTACAATAGTATGCATGTTTGAAAAAAAGTTTCGATCATAAATTTATAAGAAAAATTAAGAAGAAAATCATATTCACCACGGGGAAAAAAGCATATTACTCACCAAGATTATTTTTACACAGAATCCATCCTTATTTCTTTCCTCAAGAAGACTACAGGTTCTAACTGCGTTTCAGTTCCAACAATGTCGTGTCTGTCTCGTCATATTTCTAGCAGTTTTAATTCACTTTATGGCTGAGAGTGCCTGCTCGACAGAAGCACAGTCACCGCAAAACATGACGATGTTTACAGCTGCCCCATGCTCTCACACAGAGTTTTGAACAAAATCAACGCGATCACCGGGACTTTTGCCTTTAGAACCATTCGTGGTATAACTTAACATTAGTCAGTTCTGTTTTTACCCGGAGAGATCGAATAGAGTTCCGTATCTGCGTTTAGCTCGGGCTGAATAAGGGATTTTTTTTTTGCTGGGGGTCGAGGAGGGAAATAAACATTAATTTGTGGGTTTAAAAACTATTACATCTACAGGAATATTTAGATTAAGCAGTTCGCTACAGATGCAGATACTAGTAATAGTACGCAGCTATGGCTCTGATAGTAACATAACGTTATGCGCTCTGAGCATCCAATCAAAGAACGAGAAAATACAGACGTTGCTAGATGCCAGCTAGATGGCCCCGCTGCAGTCAAAGCGAAATCTGATTGGCTGATTAAATCTGACGGATTATCTGATTGGTTAAAGCAACGGCATTCATTTTAAGTTACAGACGCCCGCTCTGTCGATTCTGAAGGCCTCCAGGCAGATTTATTTACCCGGCAACGCATGATGGCTGAAATATGATTGGATACAAGCTCTAACATAAAAACACACTACTGGAAGCAGCGCAACCAAGAGAAAAGCTATGATATTAAAATAACGAACTGTTGGGAATAATTTAATACTCATTCATGGAAAAAATATATTAAAGTGCAAGTCAGTGATTCTGATAATGTTTAGGCCAGCAGAGAAGGCCTTGCTGGCCCTGACGGCCCACCACTGTTCACAAGAGTGTGTTGAGTGTGTATGGGCTTTATGCACGGTGGTATTTCCAGTGAAGGTCTAAGGATGCTGGATTACTTCCGCCGATCGTAGAGTCCAATGCTATACCGATATAATTTATATTGGCTTTTATACTCTAAGGTTATTCTAAAGAAACGTTAGTCACAAACAGACACCCCTCATTTTGCTTATGCTTATTTGTCTATTGTATTAAATAAACATATCAAATGACATCTAAATGTATTAAAGTTTCGTTTCAAAGACGGGAGGACAGTACATTTTTAAGACTCTGCCGTAATCCTGTTTCCTCGGTTTTCCTCCACTTTAATCTCCCCAACTGGAAACTGAAGATCAGCCTTATATCAAATGCGGAACTTATGCATGCATAAAGCCTATTGGTCCCGTACATTAATCCTTTCTACTCAACATCGTCATCCATTGGCATGCCGAACACTCCCAGAGTTGAAATGAACTTAAAGCCACAAAACGTTCTAATTTCTTGAGTTTGTTAATAAATACTGTAACATCATCATTAATTCTGACATTACTTCAATGATCTCTTTCATCCTCTAACACGTGTTGTTGTCTTGTTTACCTGATCAGATGACCCTGCGGTTGAGGGTTTAGACATTTCCAGACACCTTCAGACTGGAGAGATACTGATCATAATGACTGTACTACTAATGTGGGCAGGTAAATGACATTGTCTTGGATTGAATTAAACATAATCATTGTAAACAAGTAAAAAATATTGGTAACACTTTACTTGAAGGGGTGTGTGTAAGACTGGCATGACACCTTCATAACCATGGCATATGTTATGAATATGAAGGAAGTTTTATGCATGTTTGTGACAACTGTCATTTAGTGTCATTCGCTCAGTTATGACATTTTTTAATGCAAATATGACATTGATTGAGATGTCTTTGTTACGACAACTTAACATCATAACCTGTCAGTGTCTTTGTCATGACAACTTGACATTTCTAAGACAACACAACCTGTCATAAACATGACATAGCAGATTAATTATCAAACTTAAGAAACCACCTAGCTTTATTGGTTAACATTACATTAAATTACCTGGTGGTTGTTTTTGATATTGGCTGTCATGAACCCATTATAACTTTTTAATGACAAATTCAATTAGTACCACTGTAGTTGAGGTCACGAAAAATATTCATCACACAGTTATAATGGCCTCATGACAGCCAATGTCAAAGCCAACCACATGACAGTTTAAATTTGTCATGACAAAGAAACTGACAGGTTATGATGTTATTGTTTATGTCAAGATGTCATAACAATGACATCTTAAACAATGTCATATTTGCATTCAAAATGTCATTATTGAGCGAAAGTCACTTAATGACAGACAGTTGGCATAAACATGCATAAACCTTACTTCATATTCAAGACATATGTCGTGTCATGGTAATGAAGGTGTCATGTCAGTCTTATGCACACTCCTTCAAGTAAAGTGTTACTAAAATATTCTGGTTGCAATGATATTCGTGATATTGTTTACCAAAGGAAATAATTGGAGAGTTCAGATGCAAAAGCCTCTAAGTGCCATTTGAAATTTTCTTCTAGAATGATCATTTTTATCAAGCTTGTATATTTAAATTCAGTAATTTCTCTTAAATTGCAATGAAGATTACCTATTAATTGTCATTCAAGTGAAATTACTGAACTTGAATATATAAGCTTGATAAAAATGATCATTTTAGAAGAAAATTTCAAATGGCACTTAGAGGCTTTTGCATCTGAACTCTTCAATTTGACTTGTCCCTCCATTTAACCCTGTAAAGCCTGATTTGATACATCAGGTTTTTATGGTTCATATGATATGTATGATATAACCTACAAGAATATGAAGCTCTTCTCAATATTGTTCAGAGGCTCAAACTGAGCAAAAATATGCAATTCAGTGCAGTTGCTGATATTTATTTGACCAAAAAGAAGATAAAATTCTGATAGTTTGTATTATAAATCAATGAAATCTTTATAACAGTATGGCAGACTACTTACATAAATGTATAAAAATATCAGTTGTCACTTTATATCTGCCAATAATTTGTCATAGTAACATGATATTTAAATGCTGATTGATTTTATAATCAAAGTAATAGTTTTTATTGCACAAATAACTGTTCCTCAAATGCTGGATTTATCACATTTGATGCTCTAAAAGTACTTTTGATACTTTTTCTAAAAAATGATGTTTGGATAATCAAGTAATCAAGCTTGCTTATCACAACATTTCGTCTTTTGTCAAACCAACTTAAATAATTTATTTTGTTCAGATAACTTATTATTTTGAGTTTCTGATGATTAAATCAATCTCCTTCATTGTATTAACTCACTTTTTCCCGTTCAATCTACTTGAAATTTTAAGGCAACCAGGTTACTTAATTTTTTAAGTTAATTTAAGTTAAACCAACAATATTTTTTTTTACAGTGTAAGTGTTCAATTTGAAATAATACTATAAATGTTATTCTTATGTTTACTTTATGAAAATGAGCAAAGTTTCGATCGTGTTTATAATTTCAAGGCCATGGAGATTTTCATGGAGGCTTTACAGGGTAGTATCAATATACTGTAACAATATTTTAACTTTCTCTGTTCTGCATTTCAAATATTTTCCTAAGTATTGCTTTGTTGTTTTTTTTACAGTGACCTTAAGAAAACTTTTGTCCTTTCAAACTCAGTTGTGATATCCAGATGGAAGATAGTGTTTAGTTTTAATTAAACGTATCAGATCTGCGTCCCCATAATCAAACTGATCTCTGTCTTGCTGCAGCTGTGATTGTGCTCTTCTGTAAGCAGTATGATATCATCAAAGACAACGATTCCAACAACCACAGTAAAGAGAAAAGCAAGCCGCTGTCTGGCCAAAGTACCCCAGAGTACCATAACGGAGGCCTGCTGGGCAGCAAGGTGAGACCTTCACCACTGACCAACACCGTGGCATTCACTGTGGTCAGTGTTGCCAGGGTCGCGGCTTTCCCACACAATTGGGTTATTTTGAAAATGCAGTCACGGGAAATGTACCGCATACGTGTAAAGACAAATGAAAATACATTTTCTCAACACTATCTTTTATTGAAAGTGAGTTGATCCTTGGAATGAATACCTGGCAACCTAAAGGCCACGGAAAGAGCTGAGATTTATTAATCTTCGTTAATGTTAGTTAATAAAAATCACTGTTTGTTCATGTTAGTTCACAGTGCATTAACTAATGTTAACAAATACAACCTTTGATTTGAATAATGTATTAGGAAATGTTTAATATAATATCATTAAGATTGATAAATGCTGAAGAAGTATTGTTCATTAGTTCACATTAACTAATGGTAAAGGGGTCATGAACTGGCTTTTTAAATTTTATTATATTGTTGTCTGAGGTCAACTTATGACGTTCGCTTGGTTTTTGAATTCAAAAACATCAAAATGAATAAGTACTAGGCTATTTTGTACCCTAGTTTTGAGCCTAACTGAAAAACGCTCGGTTTTTATGGGCGTCTCGCACTGAAGACTTGGAAGTAAACGCCCACTGCTGTGAGTGGATAACAGTTTTGCATATTATAATGAGTTTCAACTCACCCGTCGATGCACTTGGGGGAAATTGTTTTGAAAACGTCCAATGTTGTAAAATGGCAACCGGAATGATTCGCCCATACATGTTCGACCCAGAGTCCGTGTGTTGCACAATTCCTGTCAGATCTAATATAGACGGCACAGCACCGTTCTTTACTCTTAATCAGACTGGAAATCCAGTCTTGTTTACAAAACAATCCTCAGTGAAATGAAGTGAACAGACGGACGATGTTTTACCTCATCAGCTGGAACATCATTAAAAACAAAGTTTATCCATGCAAGCCTATTGGAATCCATAGGAAGCTTATGCAGCGACTGTCTTCTTCCACAACCAGGCACTGCACAATATTTTGTATTGCTCGGTAGCTCGATCCGGTTTATCATCACGAGGTAGGCATCTATGTTATTTAGCTATGCGTGTAATGCGTGAATCGGTGGGCGGGGCTTGATCTTCTTCTGCGGGGGTGGTGTTTTATCCTCTTTGACGTCATAGTTCCCCACTTTGTAAAATGAGTCGTTTGCAGAGGCTGTGTCAACAAAAGCTTTTATTGGACTGATAAGGACGTTTTCAGTTCTAAAACTTACAGGATATTCTTATAATATGATGACCTCTTAGATGTCAAAAGCTCAAGGAATTTGATTTCTCAGTTCATCTCCCCTTTAACCAGTGAACTTTATTGTAACGTGTTACCACGTGTTAAAAGGCAAATATCTATCTTATAGAAACAGCATTTTAATCTACTAAATGCGACTATAAGGCAAAAAGGAATGAATAAATTATGAGCATCATGATTTTCTGTAAAGCTGCTTTGAGATGATGTGTATTGCGAAAAGAGCTACATAGCCCAAATTGGACTTGAACTGACTTTTATGGATGGCTATGTCATTCATATTTATAGCTTGCATTTTAAACAATTTATCATGCCAAGTGCTGAAAATTACAATCATAGACAAAGTAAAAGAAAAATTAACAGTAGCAAAGTTTAAAAAAGTAGTTACTGAAGAGGGATAAGCACAAATACATATAAACATGTCTGGCTATAATCATCAACATAAGACTTGAACCATAGAATTAACAAAATCAAAACATTTATTAAGGACTTTTATGGGAATCCCGCAGCTTTTGGGCTGGTTTTCATTCCTTTTGGGCGGGGTTTGAGTCGGCTTTGGGCTGGAAATATTTCTGGGACCTGGCAACCCTGACTGTTGTTTCCAATGGAATACTATTATCTACACCAGTCATTCCCAACACCGGGTGCGCCGTGTACCCTAGGTGGGGTACGTGTGCAGGTTCCAGGGGGTACGCGATTTAGACTTTGCTTGGTTTGTTCTGCATTGGCGGAATAGGCATATGCCAGGAACGCTGTCAATCGCACCAACTTCACCTCAGCTTGGCGCATTAGTCGCTGCAAATGTGTCCATTTACAACGTGATTTTGCAGCGTTGAGTATTGTAGCCAATTACTGGCATGTCTGTTGAATGTTATGTCCAATCAGAAGTGTTTAAGTTACTAGCTGTGAGTGTGTGTTTCTGTTTAGTGCCAGTTTAAGTTCTACATGGTGACAAACCTAACGCATTATAACAAACAAAGCACAAATGCATCGTGAATTCGACATTTATTGTGCACTTCAGTTAGTTTCATTGATTATGTGATTATAAAAGGAGCGCTCGTTTTACCATTTGTGTAATTCATTGCCAATTTATTACCAGTCAATTTAAGAACAGTTATTGTTTTTCATGAGACTTTGTAAGGCTACTTCAGTACAAAAAGTGACAAACTTTGATAAAACGTACGTTTTGTTTTTTTTAAACGTAGTGGTTTTATAATGTCTAAATATAAATGTAAAAGCAAAACGAGGAAAAAAAACAATATTCTCAAAGTTCTCCTCTGTCGCCATCTACTGGTTATAGTGTAAATTTCATGTCTTTTTTATTTTTAATTAATAAGTGTTTGTTTTCCATCAAATGTTGTATTTAAAAATTAAAATTTAAAATGTGTATTTTGTCCAGTCTTTTTTACCCACAACATTGATTTGTTGGTTTAGTGTCAATGAAGGGGGCCTTATTGATTGGGTTGTGGGGGTATTTAAAGAGATACTCCACTTTTTTGGGAAATAGACTCATTTTACAACTCCCCCAGAGTTAAACAGTTGAGTTTTACCATTTTCGAATCCATTCAGCCGATTGTCTGATATTTAGAAGAATTTCAGTAACCAGACTGTTTCTGGTCTCATTAGCCGCTTTCCGACCGGAGGGACTTTTGCAGTTCCTAGAACCTAACGTTCATATAACCCTTTTTTTCTCGTGTTCCGACCGGACTAAATTGGGGACTTTTTAGTTCCTCAGACCGTAGTTCCTATAACTCTTTCAGTACCTAGTCTAGAGCAAGGACTTTTTTAGTTCCCTTTCCCTAGGTCTACGTTGATTGGTTAAACTTATAAGTCATGCCCACTGTCAACACGGAACTTCTAGCGCGCTGTCTGCCATACGCCGTGTGTTTTTGCAAAACATTACAACGAGGATTAAGACAAACATAACACATTCAACCAGCTAATTGCTAATAATAGCTAAACATACCCGTCGTTTTATTTGCCTCCTGTGCTCTGCTCTTTTATCTTCTTCCATCATATTACTTAATATCATATTACGCTGGAGCCTTCGTCTTCTGTTTCTCTGTACAGAACTCAAGCATAATCTTTAAACGCCGCCGTTCGTTCTCCGTTATTAAGGTCCCGGCAAGGCAAAACAGGAACATTGCAATCGGTCTTTTTTTTTTTTTTTTAATAAGAACAATCTTAGTACAGACATTTATGTATACAGCAAAATTAACATACAATATATAAATTACAAAGTCTTTCATACCAGGGGGGTATTTTGTAAACTTATATAAAGATATTATAACATTTGCATATTTTCAATGTTTTAAACGCTTTTTGCTTCATAGAAAATTGGAGTGAATCAATATAAACCTCAATTTCTTTCCTAAATAAAATAAAATTAGGCTTTTTACAGGAGAATTTGCATTTATGAACATAAAATTTTGCCATTAAAAGAATGAAATTAATTAAATAATTCTGATTGTGCTTAAATGCTGGTTTGTTGTTGTATGTGGCCGCGCTACGTCTAGTGATGACGCTATAAAGACCGTCGCCGTGCTTGCGTTACCCCTCCTACCAGTTCCTATGGCCACTTGGCCAGTGCGAACGCAAGCAGCAAAACCGAGTTTGGGGGAGAGTAGTTCTTAGAACTGTTTAGAAGTGGACAGTTCCTATAACTAAGTTCCTATAACTACTTGGTCGTAAAGCGGCTATTGACTTCCATATATTTTTTCCTACTATGGAAGTCAATGAGACCAGAAACTGTCTCGTTAATGATATTCTTCTAAATATCAGAAAAATCATCTGAATGGATTCGAAAGTGGTAAAACTCAACTGTTTAACTCTTGGGGAGTTGTAAAATGAGCCTATTTCCAAAAAAGTGGAGTATACCTTTAAAGTCCCCCTGTGGTGAAAATCAATGTTGTTTGTATGTCTATGTGGTGTTTTTATTATGCTTTCAGACAAACCATGTGCATATTCATAAGTCAACACCATTGTTGAGTATTTTCTCTTTAAAACAGCAGTGAACTAAAGACAGACTAAAAATGCAGTTTGAAATCGCTGGTGTTTATGACGTCACAAACTTGTAACCAATCACGTCATCGTGCCGGCGGGCTTTAGCATATCATTAACTGTGCTGTGAAGCAGGAGAATCTGAAGAGAAGCCATGCTATCCTGGTATATTTAGCTACACATTATTGGCTGTTTGATAATGTCAAGAAAAAGGCTAATCATATTATTACCGTTAAGTGTTCGACGTGATACCATTGTGAAGAGTGATACCATTGTGCAGCGTTTACCTCAGTAAGTTGGCCGAATTAGCATATTCATGTTTCCGCGGACTGTAAATGAGAAAAAAAAACTTTCAAATTTGGGTGATCAACTATTATTTTTAAGGGATAAAAGTATTGAATACAGAGTAAACTATAAACTATAGAGTTCTTCATTCACTGTAATTAAAAAATGATTGTTTAATTAGCTTGTAAAGCGTTGAATCATGTTCTTTTATGCATTGTATCCTAACCCTAAATTATGTTTTTACACTTTTTATTAATGTAATTAATGTCCAAGAAAGGATGATTTTCTGTGACCTAATCTAAAGTGAGAAAGTTCTATTTACCCATAATAACCATTAACTTTACTGGATTGAAAAACTGTACATTAAAAGACAACTCTTTGCATATGAGCTTATTAAACAATATTTATCCTATACATATAGTATATTATAAACAAAGACTATAATTAACTATAAACGCAAATTATTTTTAAGTACTTTATTACCGTATGCTTATTATAAAGTGTTAAAAAGTTATGCATTCAGCAAATATTAATCAAATAAAATGATTTAGCATTTTTAAATTCAGTTTTATGTAAATACTGTATGTCTGAACTCTATAGTCTATCAAGTCATGCAGAAATATTAAAAATCACACCTTAAATTACTCTCAATTGACTCATCACATTGGGATACTGTAAGGTTAAATAAGGAAGTCTATAATAATAGGGTGATATTCATTCTTATCATCCATAAGTACATAAAATATTTGATTCTCTCAAAACATGCGGCTTTCCAAAGGACACCAATGTAGAAACATGCGGTAACTGTATGTTTGATTATTGCATGTTTCATTGTGGTATAAAATACTGTACACTGCATAATTTGACAATGTCATACAGGTATTTCATATGCAGAAAATTTGGTAACACTTTACAATAAGGTCCCATTAGTTAACATCAGGTCATGGGCATATAGCTTGACATCTGGGCTTTTGGTTTAGTCATTCACCATTTGCATAACATTTGAGCTTTTCTATAGCTTATGGTCAAATTTAAGTTGTTTTAACCAGATGCATCGCTTGTAGATTACTTGTAAGAGTTTATATATATATATATATATTATTTTAATTTTTTATTAAGCAAATAAAAGAGTGAAAAAAAGGAATGACTCACCCTCTTCTTTAAAACAGACATATGTTGTTATCTTCTAAATGCAGATGCATCACAGCATAACTGTTTATTAATTTATTAAAAAAAAAAACGACTTAAAAAGACATTCATTATATACATATTTATTTTCAAGTTGAAAAAAATTTTGAACATTCACTGTAAAATAGATGTATAGCAGTTCAACCATAAAGATATTCAATCTTGCCTCAGTGTTTTATTGATTTTTTTTCTTCTAATCTCTGACCATTTGTACTCTTTTGTAGTTCCAAAGGACGTCGTCCTCCCTTAGCATCATCAAGGTTTAACCAAGGCATCATCAGGAACCATGGTCTGTCATCAGACCCGTCAGCGGACATCAGCTCATCTTCTGATATTCAAGAAGAGCATTAAAGGCAATATTAATGTAAACTTCTCAGCTCCCTCAGCCAAATCGGGAATTGTAAGGTAGTGTACGGGTATTCAGTAGTATATTCCAATAAAGAACAATATCCTGGACAATGAGCATACCTCTTTACCTATTACATAAACTATAATCACAGGAGGAGCTATTGGTGCTATGAATATGATTGTGGAGTTCAAACACTGGCAGCCAGCGGTTTAGAGGTGTGTGTATATGGATTTGTTGCGTGAATGTGTTTCATTGAAAGAGGATGAACAATAATAATAAATGTGGCATTACGTGTAAATTATTACAAAAAATTCATCATCAGCCACAAAAGTGGCCTTATGTTATGCATTAATAATTTCTAACCACAATGAACTGTATATCAGTGGCTTGTTTTGTGCTTTAATGAAGTATTAGCACTGTGTTATTAAATGTTTTGGACCCTTGTAGAGTTGATTGTTCAACAGAGGGGTTTACATAAGGAACCAGTCCACCTGTGTTCATAGAAATGGTTTGGTGTGTGGCATTTCTATACCAAACTAGTAACGTTTTTATTAGTAGAAGCATATGTCTACCCTGATATTGTAGTGTGTTAAAAAAATATTTTTTTCTTCTTTGTTCACTAAGTGAGAAGTTTTGACGAAGTTATATACAGTGTTATTTTGGGCAATAGATAAAGAATGTAGTTTAAATACTGTATTTCACTGCAAAGGTTAGAAGAGAAGTTTATTATGTAACATTCTTATTCTCAATCCTACTTTCCAATAAACGGAAAATGGAAAAACCATGAGTTTTGTCTGTTGGTTCTTATAGAAACCAATCCCTTATTAGGAACACATATTCAATTTCCCATTAATGCAATTATCTAATCAACCAATCACATGGCAGTTGTTTCAATGCATTTAGGGGTGTGGTCCTGGTCAAGACAATCTCCTGAACTCCAAACTGAATGTCAGAATGGGAAAGATTTAATGGGAAAGTAATTTAAGCAATTTTGAGTGTGGCATACGTGTTAATGCCAGACGGGTCGGTCTGAGTATTTCACAATCTGCTCAGTTACTGGGATTTTCATGCTCAACCATTTCTAGTGTTTACAAAGAATGGTGTGAAAAGGGAAAAACATCCAGTATGCGGCAGTCCTGTGGGCGAAAATGCCTTGTTGATGGTAGAGGTCAGGGGAGAATGGGCCGACTGATTCAAGCTGATAGAAGAGCAACTTTGACTGAAATAACCACTCGTTACAACCGAGGTATGCAGCAAAGCATTTGTGAAGCCACAACATGCACAACCTTGAGGCGGATGGGCTACAAAAGCAGAAGACCCCACCGGGTACCACTCATCTCCACTACAAATGGAAAAAGAGGCTACAATTTGCAAGAGCTCACCAAAATTGGACAGTTGATGAGTTGATGGTCTGATGAGTCTCGATTTCTGTTGAGACATGCAGATGGTAGAGTCAGAATTTGGCGTAAAAAGAATGAGAACATGGATCCATCATGTCTTGTTACCACTGTGCAGGCTGCTGGTGGTGGTGTAATGGTGTGGGGGATGTTTTCATGGCACACTTTAGGCCCCTTAGTGCCAATTGGGCATCGTTTAAATGCCACGGCCTACCTGAGCATTGTTTGTTTCTGACCATGTCCATCCCTTTATGGCCACCATGTACCCATCCTCTGATGGCTACTTCCAGCAGGATAATGCACCATGTCACAAAGCTCGAATCATTTCAAATTGTTTTTGTTTTTTTTTAACATGACAATGAGTTTACTGTACTAAAATGCCCCCCACAGTCACCAGATTTCAACCCAATAGAGCATCTTTGGGATGTGGTGGAAAGGGAGCTGGATGTGTATCCCACAAATCTCCATCAATTGCAAGATGCTATCCTATCAGTATGGGCCAAAATTTCTAAAGAATGCTTTCAGCACCTTGTTGAATCACTGCCATGTAGAATTACATTAAGGCAGTTCTGAAGGCAAAAGGGGTCAAACACAGTATTACTGTAGTATGGTGTTCCTACAGTAATAACCCTTAGGTGAGTGTATCACCCAGAGTGTATCTGGTGGTTGAAGAGATTCCCCCTTCTATATTTGCACTTTGAGTGCAGAGAAAAGTGCTATATAAATGTAACGAATTATTATTATTATCTATATATACATATCATGTATATATGCTGTATAGAGGCCTAAAGAAAGAAAGATGATAGATAGATAGATAGATAGATAGATAGATAGATAGATAGATAGATAGATAGATAGATAGATAGATAGATAGATAGATAGATAGATAGATAGATAGATAGATAGATAGATAGATAGATAGATAGATAGATAGATAGATAGATAGATAGATAGATAGATAGATAGATAGATAGATAGATAGACTCTGTTATATATAATATATACTGTACTCTGATATTGATATATATCCTGTAAGATATACATTGTACTCTGGTCTTCCAGTAGATGTCGCGGTTTCTCTGTTTCACACTGAACTCTTTCAATCACTTCCTGTGCTGCACATTCCCATCACAACACCAGCAGCAGCAATGAAACTTGCACACTTTCACTTCTTCAACTCACGGAGTCAGTTCACTGGGATAACAATTGACGTGGACGAATAATTCCTCATGGAGAGACGTTGATGTTCCCGCTGCTGGCTGTCCAGTGGTTATAAACACTGGACTTTTATTGTATGTTCTCTTTTTTGGCTAGCTAGTCATGCTAGTTAGCATTCGACTGCTATCAGGATAAACACAAATTACATCCAAAATATCAATTTTCTTTTATCGATGTGGATTAAAATCAGGCTACAGACGTCAGACTTGCGATGTGAGGGTCATATAATCGTGAATGACAGTGTTTCTACTGTCCTGTCTGAGTATTATGCATGTAGTTTAATTTTAGCTCAAGCTAACATAAATAATAACAAGAGTTTCTGTTGTTTGGCTGTTTGAATATGATTTTCGGGGATACATACGTGATAATGGTGTTTAATTCGGGGTTTATGAGGGAATTGAGGAACTCTTTGTTCGGGGGAGGAAGAGAAAAATGAGGAAGAGGAAGGTGATGGTGATGAAGACCAGCTCAACAGGGAACTGCTGATTATTAACAGACACATTAAGAAAAATGCCCAGAAGAAAACAGTCCAACCCACAGCCTGTCAAATGTAAGTCTGGACTTCTATCTCACTTGATTTCACCTTAATTTACAGTTTGACTATTATTTCCTAAAAATAATGCCTGATTTTCTTTTATTTTACTCATGAAATCAGTGTGATTGTAATTATTTCTGTTGATAATAATCAACAAGAGCATAAAAATGTTGTGTGTGTGTATATATATTTTTTTGAAACTATAACTATTCACATTGGCAACCATGACATAGTCTAAAATAAATTGACTGTTTGACCATAATGCTTTCTCATAATGATGTTTTCATTACATTATAGTTGTAATTGACACACATTTAGACATAGAATGTCAGATCAGAATGTGTTTATGAAACACTTTTGTTATATGTTTTGTCATTGAGTCGCGTGTCCTTGATTTCTATATTTACTCTGGTTTGCATTTTTGTTCACTGTACTTTCGCTCTTGTTAATCTGGTTTTTCATTACTTTCTGTTGAAATGGCTTAAGTGTTAATTTTCATTTCTTTCTAAATGAATATACACAAGTTTAACCCTGAGCATGTCTTTCCTTTTGCTCTGTCCGTTAAGAAAACACAGCTCTTTTTAGTTCCTCTCAAGCTTTAAATGAGATGCCTTGACTGAGTGAGCAGAATCCAGCCTTCCAAAAGCTCTTCTTTAACATTGATTTACGTGTCTTTAAGAACCAGCCAAGCTCGGTTCTATCTCGGTGAAAACATATCAGCTTCCCCTTCTTCTGTCGTCATTCTTTCCTTACTCCGTTTCCTCTGGACAGACCCCCTGTTCCTGCTGCAGGACTCGGGCTTGACCCATCTCTGACCCGATTCCCTCTGTTTATCTTGTCTCTTCACTGTTCCTTCCTCCTTTATTCATTTCTATCATATTTTTTCCTCTATCCAGAACTAGTGTTGTTAACCATCAGTCTTGTCGCTGTTATCATTGGCTGATCCCATTTAACATCTGAGATGTCCTCTAGAATGTTATATTTATAGTTAGTCAGATTTTTTTTTTAAAAATTTAGTGTTCAATTGCCAGTGCCGAAATCAAAAGATGGCTGACATAAAACTGCTGCTAAATGACGTACAATATAATGGTTAAATTAATATTTAAAGGAGCTGTATGTAAGAAATGTGTTTCAAATAATCAGAAAATGGCCCAGATATGTCTCTAGACATTAAGAAATCATGTTAATTTCAAATATTATATCACTGACAACAGTAGTCCAGCCTGGATATTGTCATTTAAAAAGTGAAGTTGCAGCCCTCAACTGTCATGTTGTGTTTTGGTCTGATGCTCCGCCCTCCACTGATCTACCAATCATGAAGTCAGTAGTGTTGCAGCATCTGAGTTGCCAGCTCTCCTCTAGTTACCACAGATGAAGATACAAACGTGTTGGTAAAATAAATGTTGGATCCTGCAGCCTATCTGGCAACCTCTAGTCAGGGGGGAGGGGTAAGGGATACACCACCCAACAGTAATTTGAAACTGATTGCAGTACCAGTTCTGGCCACAATCTTACATACGGCTCCTTTAATATTTACTGAAGTCTGAAAAATCAACTAAAACTTTTAGGCACCAAATGTGTGCCATACATTGACACTTTGCTAGTAGGTTTAGTGGACTACGACACAGGAGTCATTCAAATGGACATGGTTATTTTCCCAATACTGAGAATCTCAAAATGAATACTTTCTTTTTAGTTTCATATTTAAGAGTGATGTGATTATCAGATTGATTCCAGCATGGTAAATTGCTGTGATTTTTTGCAGTGGGTGCTGAAGATGGTGCAGGGGTTTGCAATCAGGAAAACCTCATCCTGGAGAGTGACTTCCTCCTCGGACAGGAGCTGGGCTTTGGAGAAAATGACTACAGGATTGTTGGTTTTGAGAGGGACTCAGGTCAGTGACGTATATGAATTACTTTAATTCAGCTTAAATTACAGTATTTTGCGGTACTATTCCATAGTTCAGCCAAGCATTTGCCAGATTAAAGGGTTAGTTCACCCAAAAATGTAAATTGTCATCATTTACTCACCCGCGAGTTGTTCCAAACCTGAATGAATTTCTTTCTTCTGCTGGACACAAAGATATTTTGGAGAATGTCGGTAACCAAACAGTTGATGGACCTCCATTTTTTTCTATACTATTGAATTCAATGGGGTCCTTCAACTGTCTGATTACTGTCATTCTTCAAAATATCTTCTTTCATATCTGTGTTGGCACTGCTGACCTAAAGAAAGCAGTGATCATGTATGGGTATGAAACAGCTTCACAAGCAGTCTTTTAAAACACACAATTTTATTTCTGTGTTACAAATATTCATATTATCACAGAAGTACTGGTGTAAAAGTTTATAGTTCAGATAAAAACACTGATATCTACAATAGAGAATCAACTTTTGAAAGTAACTCGGTGCTTCAAATAACGATTACATATACATATACCGTTTAAAATGTATTTGTCATTGAATCATTTATTCAAGAGATTCGTTCCAAAACTCTGATTTATCCAGTAATGAAACAAGTGAAGAAATTAAGAGTCATTGAATCGTTCTTTCTTAATTTGAATTAATTAAGCTTTTTAAATAGACTGCAGCAATTAACATTTTATCAGATTTGAGAATCTGCATTTGGAAAAAAAAAATGATTCTCGATTTATCCAGAATCGTGCAACTCTACTTTACTGTAATTTTGTTATTAATAAACACCTCATAAAATAAATTATTGGAGCTTATAGTTCATCTCAGGTCATCTATATCCCTCAGGTGTTATTCGTTTCGGAGTCACACTTGTTATCTTCCCGGTCAAAGGTGACCGGAACACCTAAAAATTAAATTTCCTCCATCCCAGTAAAACCAATCCAATTAATTTTTGTTCTATAATATTTATTCTTTATAATTTAGTATTTTGAGACAATTTGATTGAATTTATTAATATTCATGCAATATTTATGATCTATTTTCCATGGATATATATATATATATATATATATATATATATATAATTTTTTTTTTCAAAAAATTATTAATGCAGTATTTTTAGTTTAATATAGAGTCTAGGCCTTCAGAAAAAAAAAATTTTTGAAGAAAATTAGCACCATCTGGTTACAGTATAGAGAAAAAGCGTAGAATCATGGTGTAACCACTAGATGACATGTACAGCTCTCCATGGAGAAGCATGTGAATTCCCCAGATGTTTATGAACACTTTTTGTTTTTTTTTGGTGGGTTTAAATATATATTTGAAACGATCTCAAAAACGATTTAAAAAAAAATGTAAAAAAAAAATAAAATAAATAATTATAAAAATTTGTGAATTTTTGTGTTTTTGTCAATTTTCCATTCATTTCCTATGGGGGTCATTTTTGACCAAAGACCACAAGTGTGACTATTTTTTTTAAGACCACTTAGCATGCTCAGATCATGACCTCAATTTTTTGTGTATTCACATACATAATGCCATAAAAGTCACCAAGTTTCGTAGCATTCAGATGAAGCTGTGATTTTTAAAAATTCAAAACATACTTTTTGTAATCAAAATTTATTGGCCT
Source organism: Cyprinella venusta (assembly GCA_038021265.1). Classification (NCBI taxonomy): domain Eukaryota; kingdom Metazoa; phylum Chordata; class Actinopteri; order Cypriniformes; family Leuciscidae; genus Cyprinella; species Cyprinella venusta. Next base: position 24,428,408 of record CM075875.1, on the reverse strand, counting down.
GTATGTGTATAAAAGTGTGTTTGTATGCATGTGGGTGTGTGTGTGTGTGTGTGTGTGTGTGTGTGTGTGTGTGTGTGTGTGTGTTGGTGGGTTTGTCTGTTTTGCACTCTAGATGTTGTAGAGTGTCACCCCTTTCCTGCGGTGTACTTTTTTTTTGGAATTGTGGCCGATTTGTAGATTGCACATACAATTTTTTTTGTCAATTTCCCATTCATTTCTTATAGGTCGTTCATTTTTGACCGAAGACCACAAGTGTGACTAATTACGACCACTTAGCATGTTCGGATCATGACCTCAATTTTTTTGTGTGTTCACATACATAATGCCATAAAAGTCACCAAGTTTCATAACATTCCGATGAAGCTGTGATTTTTAGAAATTCAAAACAGAAAATTTTTCGGTCAGAAATGACCGAAGAGCATCTGAGGGTTAAACTAGTGTTCTGTATTTTGCTATACTATTCTATACTCCAAACTAAATTGTGTTTTTATTATTATTATTATTTATTAAATAATTAATATAATATTTTATTATTAGTAGTACATTATATTTAGTGCTGGGCAACGATTAATCGCGATTAATTGCATCCAAAATAAAAGTTTGTGTTTACATAATATATGTGTGTGTACTGTGTATAATTATTTTTTATGTATAAATACACACATCCATGTATATATTTAAGAAATATTTGCACTGTATAATTATATTATATATAAATATAAATATTTTATGTTGTTTTTTTTTTTTAAATATATACACGCATCTGTGTGTAATGTATTTATATATACAAAATAATTATACACAGCACACACACACATATTATGTAAACACAAACTTTTATTTTGGATGCGATTAATCGTTGGCCAGCACTAATTATGTAATATTATTAATATATCTTTTAAAGCATGAGACCTTTGATATGTTTTGCCTCAACTTTCCTCTGAAAAAGCACTGCATAACACTGCATCTTGTGATCTCCCGACAGACTCCGTCACTGCTGACATGGGAATGCCGGTGTACGGCTTCAGCGACGAGGACTGCTCCAGCTACAACCGTCTCGGCATCGAGAGCGACTTCGAGGACCCGCGAGACACGGAGAGCGAGCGTGAGGAGATGGGCCCCGACGCCACGTTCACACCGTACCTCTCCTGCAGGCAGTGTGGGCAGCTGCTCGCCGACCCCCTGAGCGGGACGTTGGACCTCGCCCTGCACTGCCTCCAGTGCGGAGCCGAGGGGGGAGATGCCGACCGCCAGGACAAGCCGTTAGAGGAGGCCCACCCGGCCCACAGCGCGCAGGGGAGGATCCACCGGGGCAGATCCACGACCGATGAAAGCGCGAGTAAAACATATGCGTGCAAACTGTGCAGTTTCAGCTCACGTTACTCTAATCACTTGAAGCGGCACATGAAAACACACAATGGCGAGAAGCCGTACCAGTGCCAGCACTGCTCGTACGCCTCCGCCCAGCTGGTGAACCTGCAGAGACACGTCCGCACACACACAGGCGAGAAGCCGTACAAATGCGAGTTCTGCACCTTCGCGTGCAACTCTCTGGGCAACCTGAAGAGACACCAGCGCATGCACACGCAGGAGAAAGAGCTCAACTGCGGCGAGTGCGATTTCCGTGGGAACAACAGCCACTCTTTAAAGAAGCACATGATGAGCCACAAGGAGGACAAATCTACAGCCTTAACGGAAGGTATTTGTTTAATCCACATGTTGTTTTATTTAATGAATGCTCCTGATGTTATTGTGAATGATTCGTCAGTGCACGTTAGGGCTGCATGAATAATCGAAGTAGAACCGAAATTGTGCTAACAATTTTCACCTGAGATTTGAAGCCAAATTACAGGGGAGGAAAATGACTTGCATCATTTTTGGCAGATGGCAGCATCATTATTTTATTTGTTTATGGAGATTGGTTGATCTATTAGTAAAATCTGTTTACTTTAGCAATCTGTGTCACATTATATGATAACAGTGACAGTTAAAAATGGGGAAAAGCACTTCTTTCTTCAGAAAAAAAAAATGAACAAAATTAAACACTTCAAATATATGATAATAATAATGTTACACGTTTGATTTTAAAGCTGCCGTCGGCAACATTTTTTTGATCATATTCAGTGAAATCGACACTATAATCCGACAGAACAACATAAATAAAGTGGTTTTAGAAAAAACCCTGAGCTTCTAACTCCATCTGGAGCGTGTTATTTGTTTTGCAAAAATCCATCGCTCCCTGTTCACTGCGTCAAATCAGCGCAGGGGGGTGTGAGATCTGACTGTCAGTCACAGATCGGGCACACGCCACCCCTCGCGCACATTACAATCACATGCGCACGCCTGAAGTTAGCACAGTAAGGAAGAGTGATGGCGGAACACTAACAAACCAAGTAAGCTCATTTAGAGTATAAATGACGTTAGCAATTGCAATATATTGGTATATTAGCCAGGGCAGCATACAATAATCCTTGGTGTTGATGAATGCTGATGAGACGGTCGCGTTCACAGAAAACCTGCTGCGTACGCACTCGCGCAGGAACTCTGTGGGAGGGTTTTCGTTGATAGTGGGCCATATGAGTTGTAAACATTCAAAATGTTGCCAAAGTCCACTCAATCAACCAGAGTTGCCGACGGCAGCTTTAATAGTATTATTAATATATTATAGTAATATTTATTGATATACAATCACGTCCTTTAAGAGAGAAATTTTGCAGCTCTATAAACAAGCACTGCAAACCTGGTGCTTTTTTTAAAATCATCTTTTAAAATGACAATTTTTATTTTATCAGAAAATTTGCACTTTTAAGTTCCCAAATTTGAGTTCGAGTCCCAGCTTTTGGTCCTTTCCTTATCCTGACCTTTCATAATACATGTATAAATGCCAAAATTATTGCAAAATACTAGTTATAATAATATTAAGTAAGGACAGATTCTCTGGAAATTCTCTAGAGGATGAAACTGACTCTCAGTCCCGGTTCAAAACCTACACAAAAGTGTGTGCAGTGTTCCAGGAAGCAGAACAGATCCCCCACAATCCACTGCAAAGTGCAAACTCATGTTCAGATCTAATTTGAAACACACTTTTCCTGTTAATTCCTGATGGATAAAAAGTATGACCCTTAGGCCCGTGTATCCCCCAAGGGTTTTTTAGCCAGCTGAAAATGCCAGACGCTCTGCTGAAGGTGCTGTGCTTTGGGCGCTTGAGAGCGTTTTAGCAGCACAGCGTTTTTTCCATTGAGACGTTTCGTTGCTATGATACAGAATATCCGAAGCACAGTTTACTTGTAACTGATTTCGCAGATAATTTGTTTTATACTAAAAAATTATTTTTCGTCCATTTTGATTGGTTAGCTCTGCTGGTTGATGTCGTTGTACAGAAAGAATGTTTTGACAGTTGGTCGGTGTGGTATTTGTCCCGCCCGTCCTCCGCTGTGAATCATTGGACGGCTGGGTAAGAAGTGACAGTGATGAGCGCTGTGTTTTATCAAAGTCCTTGACTAGGCAAGTCCTGCCACTCAGCCGCCATCTTGGCAACGCCTCCGGACAGCTATTTCGGACTAACAAGACTAGGCTCCTAAGGCCCTAGACAAGATCTAAGGCCCTGTTTACACGAGAACGCTCGCGGGTGAAAACGTAAAAATATTTTATCGGATGTGCCCTTCGTTTACACGGCGAAGACGGCTCAAAAACGCAAAAAAGTGAAACCACCCTCCAGAGTGGAAATCTTAAAAACGCTCCACCGACGCGGTCCCGTGTAAACGGTAAAAACGCAAAAGTCTATTTGACAGTGAAGGTTGTACGCAGGCGCGTGGACTTGGTGTTGTTGTAGTATGCACTCCTAGCCGCCTGAAGTGCATACTACAATGAATTTCACACACTTGTGCGTTTCCATTTGCACGCGGATTTCCCACACAAAACGCTCGTCTAAACGCAGAATAAAAAAAGATGACGCAACGCCACTTTTGCGTTTTCTCTTCAGAATCGTTTCTGTGTAAACATAGCCTAAATGAATATGCAGAGAGTCAGAAGTGCAGTATCACTGGTCACCAGGAGATAAAAACTTAATGTATAGAAACAGCAGTACATTAATATGACATTATAAATCGCCTAAAAAATGATGACTTTGATGACTTTGGCCCAAAAAGGTTTAAAATGCCCTTTCCCCACAGGTTATACTTTTACTACGCATGCGCAAGGGTTCTCGTCTCCACTGTCGTAAATATCAAATGTGTGCGTGCATCAGTGGAACCAGACGATAGGCTTAAAAGTTTCCCGACTGTTAAAAGCAGACGATTGGCTTTCCAGTGGGAGGGGCGGGGCATGTGCATACAACCGCCATCTTTGGCGTTACGGGTTTATATCATAGACAGTAAAAGAAATGGACAGAGCGATCTCATTGGAACTCCATTGAGACGATTGAAGCCCGTTTTTGGCGATTTTTTTAGCACTTCCGTCCCTGACGCGCAGACTCATACAGAGCTAGACTACGTAGATGTGACGTGAGTGACCCGTTTGACTTCTAGTGCGGTGGCATAAGAAATCTGAATCATTCCCTTCCGAAACATGCGCAGAGGCGGAGAGTATTAATAGGAGCTGTCCACAGGCTAGGAGAAGGAGACAAGTTTGCTAGGTATTCTGATAAAATATTTTGTCATTCTATCTCCACGTTTCCCGATTGCGCGCGAGCTTCTTCTCGTGTCCATACGGTAATCTCAATACTGTGCGACAGAGAGTCGCGTGTGTATGACGCAATCGTTAGCCTACTTTCACTAAAACTGCTTCTACGGGGCCATAACATAAGCTACAAGGTAATGGAGCTATTTATACATTGTCGAGTTTCTTTAGAAATAAATAAAGGACAAATGGGGTCTTCAAACGCCTCAGATGTAAAGTTATTCACTGTCAAAGTGACGCCAAAATGAACGGGAGTCAATGGGAATGCTAACGCAAGTGAAGTTCTGCAACAAGATGTCAGCTCCCGCGAGGCTTCAACTTCCGGTCGATGGATTACCCCCTTGGTTTATATAGTTGTATTGAGAATTTAGAAAGTGACATGTCTCTATACAAATTGTCTCCTTTCTTTTCAACTGTCGGCGACCAGTATAAAACGTTGGGTGCTCGGCGCTTCAGCGTGAAAAAAAAAAGTTCAGTGCCTCGTTACGCTCATGGCGTTTAAAAAACGTGGCGACAATTGAAAACATACACTAAGCATGTGGAAAAATGCTTTTGTGGACACACAGCCTAATATTTTTTCTTATTTCCCTCACAGATGTGTCATATTACAGAAGTAAAATGGGTTATGAATGCCATTTCTTGTTAACTTAAACTACTAATTTATTTGCCTTTATTCGATTAGCCGTACTAAACAGGAATACAGATTCCTTGAGGAAACATCTGTGCTAGTGTGACGTCTTTTGAGTGTTTCAAAGTGAACAAAGAAGCACCTGTTCCCTTCAAAAATGCAGGTCTCTTGCTGGTGTATTTGCACTTGCTTACAATACGTTGCACTTTGAACGCTTCATGCTGCACGAAAAAAAGAGGAAGTGGAGTGTGAAGTAAAGGGAAGTAGAAAGTGTTAGGTTCCTAAAACTGGGTTTGCTCAAAAGAGGAAAATAGCCCTTCAGCTTTTTTGTTTGTCTTTCCTTGTCTTTCAGAGTCGGTGGTGTCTGACCTCACTCTGCACATCAGCAACGACTCCGACTTCCTCCAAAGCTACGACACCCTACGAACAGACCGCCATCCTCCCGCCCTGCTGCACACCGAGAGTTTGGCCAAAGAGTCGGACCCTCTTCCCGAGCTGCTATTCCCCTTCACGTGTCGCGTGTGCGGCGCGGTGCTGGAGGACGAGGAGGGCGCGACGGCGCAGATCTGCAGCAAATGCACATTAGACATGCTGTCCAAAAGCTCGCCCGCCAGCCCGGAGAAAGACGACAAGCTGTACTCGTGCACGTCGTGTCCGTTCGTCACTCAGTACCCCAACCATCTCGCCCGCCACATGAAGACCCACAGCGGCGAGAAGCCCTACAAGTGCCCGCAGTGCAACTACGCGTCCGCCCACTTCGACAACCTCAAGCGGCACCACCGCGTACACACGGGCGAGAAGCCGTACAAATGCCACGCGTGCGACTACGCCTGCGGGAACTTGGCCAATCTCAAACGGCACGAGCGCATCCACTCGGGAGCCAAGCCGTTCCAGTGCAGCGTGTGCAGTTACAGCTGCAACCAGAGCATGAACCTGAAACGCCACATGCTGCGGCACACCGGCGAGAAGCCCTTTAAATGCCAGGAGTGCGGCTACACCACAGGACACTGGGACAATTACAAACGCCACCAGAAGAAGCACGGCCACTCCGCCGAAGGGTGGCTCAAAATGCAGCTACCGGAGAAAGAGGAAGAGGACGAGGAAGGAGAAATGTAGCGGGATCTCTCTGTTGATGTCTAACCCCAGTTGCCTTATTTTTATCAGAGGACTCCTTGCGGTAACGCCGCGTCGCGACATGGCCGGTTTGATGTGTGTGTGTGTGTTTTTTTTTTCACATGGAATTTGATTGTATTTTGTATTTGATGCAACTGTTTACAGCAGCTGATCGCAGAATCACAGGTTTGTTCTTTAAGACCGTCGTCTCAAACTCAAAGGGCACATTTATGCACCACTGTGAGTGAATTTCATAAAAACAACAAAAGGACAAATAAGAAATCCTATTTTGGTAACACTTTACAATAAGGTCTCATTTGTTTACATTAGTTAATGCATTAGTTTACATGAACTAACTCTACGAACAATATGCTTTTACAACATCTAACCTTTGTTGATGTTAGATGATAAAAATTAGGGCTGTCAAATGATTAATCGGGATTAATCGCAACCAAAATAAAAGTTTGTGTTTACATAATATATGTGGGTGCACTGTGTATAATTATTTTGTCTATATATAAATACACACACATGCATGTATATTTAAGAAAAAAATATTATTTATATGTCAAATATTTAAATTTATATATAAAATAAATTATATATAAATCTATATACAGTAAATACATTCAAATATTTCTTAAATATATACAAGCATGTGTGTGCATTTATATATATAAAATAATGATACACAGTGCATCCACATATATTATGTAAATACAAACTTTTATTTTGGATGCGATTAATCGCGATTAATCGTTTGACAGCCCTAATAAAAATATAATTGTTCATGGTAGTTCACAGTGCATTAACTAATGTTAAAGGGTTAGTTCACCCAAAAATGAAAATTCTATTAGTATTTACTCACCCTCATGTTGTTCCAACCCTGTAAGACCTTCGTTCATATTCGTAACTCAAATTAAGATATTTTTGACGAAATCTGAGAGCTGGATCACTCCTGCATACTAGTCCATAGGCTTCTTGAGGGATTGAAACTTGCTGAAGATTGCGGATTGAAACTACAGGGGCTCAATCTTAACTTTACCAAATGAGGAGAACACTTTTTGTTCGCAAAAAACAACAAAAATAACTTTATTTCAACTATTCTTTTACTTCTCTCTCTGCCTCGAGTCAGGTTACTAGTTTAATAGCGTAAGCTTCTGTTATTGTACGTCACACGCATCACACACATGACCAGCGTCGGCCAATAGTGAGCCTACGTGTGACGTAGCTCTACGCTATCACACTACGTTAACTGACTAGAGGCTCATAGAGAAGGAAGTGAATAGTTGAAATAAAGTTGTTATTTTTGTTTGTTTTTGCGCACAAAAAGTATTCTCATCCCTTGATAAAGTTAAGATTGAGCCACTGAAGTCACTTGGGACTATTTTAACAATGTCTTTAATAACTTTAAGTGACCGGCAAGTTTCAATCCCTCAAGAAGCCTATGGACTAGTATGGAGGAGTGATCCAGCTCTCAGATTTCATCAAAAATATCTTAACTTGTGTTCTGAAGATGAGCAAAGGTCTAATTGAGTTGGAACAACATGAGGGTGAGTAAATACTGACAGAATATTCATTTTTGGGTGAACTAACCCTTTAACAGATACCACTTTTGATTTTAATAACATTACTTAAGATTAATAAATGCTGTGTAAGTATTGTTTGTTTACTAATGTAATTAACTAATGTTAACAAATTAATTCTCATTGTAAAGTGTTACACAAATAAAGAAAATGAGGCCTGTTTCTTAGGAGAGATTTTTTTGCATTGTGAAAATTGCATTGAGACTTTTTTTATTGTTATTTACATAAAAAAATTGAAATGTTTTGTTTTTTGTAGTTACTGTATTGCAGTAAAACAAATAATTTAAAAATAAATTGGCGTAAATTTCAGCACAGCATAACAGTTTTTTTCACATTAAGTAATGATTTTGTTTGTTTGCTGTCATGGAAATGTCATAATGCAAAAAAATAAATCCTAAAACCAAACATTTTCTTTCTTGCAAAATATAACTTTTTTATTTTTATTTTTTCTTGATGCGTTTTGTGAGATTCACTACAGAGCTCCTAATGGGACATAATGAGAAAATAAATATGAGATGGGAGGAAAACATATATTTCGATTCTTTTGCTTTGTCTTGCAAATGCTTTGCTTTCCCCTGCAACAATGCTTCCGTTCCCCCAAGAAAAGCAATGTTTCGCCGGAGAACGCAAAAAGTTTTGCAAGAGAAAGCAAACGCATTGTAATATCATTTTTCCTCCCAATGACCATGTCCTTTTAAGGGGACCGTAATTCACACCTCTGCTGTTTTGGATTCTAGTCGAATTGCTGAATGAAAGAACTGAAATAAAGCCAACGAGTCAGCAGCTGTAGTTGTTTCATGAGGGATTCGATGACACTGAAGATGTCTGGCTGCTACTGTATGTTCACTTATGCACAATGACAGTGATGTTGCCTTGTCTTGAGGAGGTGCTGCACCTCCTTCCCTCATTTACTGTACATGAATTTTCCGGGTGCCACTGCAAAATGCTGCACTGATCGGGGGTTTCCTCCGCCTTCAGCACACTCATAGTTTTTCCAGGGCATTAGAGGGACTCGTATGAGTGAGTCTCACGAGAACTGTTCAGAAACGCTAGTGTCGTATTGAACCACAAAAATCATAATCAAGGGAATGTTTTGCATGAAGAATACGAAGGTATTCTTTTTTTGCATTGTGACATCACTGTCCCCCTCTACAATGTTCATTACTGTAATGTTAAAAAAAGTATATAAATTGTACAGTTATTGTATATATTGTGGTATTAAATGTTCTATCACTTTATTTTTATTACTGTATTACAGTAAGTGATTTTTAGTGCATTACAGAATAAATGATTAACTATCTTGAAATTGTCACAATGCAAAAAACAAAAAAACAGGGCCTAAAATAGGCCTCATTTTCTTTATGCATTTTGTGTGTGTGAGTGTGTGTTGAAAATGACTCGAAGCTTTCATGAGATGTGGGTGTGCATTAGTGGGTCTTTTGTTTGACTTTAAAAGATTTCCTTCAGTTTTATTTAGATAAAGTGTGATGCCTACTGTGAGATTATCATGGAAACCTGTAAAGGTTTATTTTTTTTCCACACATTTAGTGGGAAAGACCCTGTTTTGCTATTTTCTTTTGGTTGTGCAAACCAGTTCACGAGGAAGAAGGCGGGGACCACACATTTATCATCTCTTTATTGAAACACATCGAACAAATCACATTCAAAACAAGCATTTAAACATTTTGTACACAGTCACTTTGATGCATAATAGGATATTACTTGGTCCTCCCTTTTGTTCAATCTTACTGAACTGGCACAGTCACTGAAAAACACAGCAAGAGTTCAGTGCAATCAGGGAATTAGTGAAATAGAAGCACAGCACTGAAACCAATGACATTTGGTTTGCCATATAGTGTAAAATTATTATTTATGTACTGTATTTTTGTGGGTTTCATTAGCTTTCTAATTTTTGTACACAAATTGTTGGTCTGAAGAACTGTCAAGTGGCCTTTGGTTTCATAATAAAGATGTTTATTACATTTTATTAAAATAGCTGAGTTAAGACATTTGTAACAACCAATGGAACAACATTGGCATTCCCAAGAATAAATATTTAGTACAACACTTACTTATTGTGCACTATATTGGACAAGCAGAGTTCTAACAATGCTGATATATATATATATATATATATATATATATATATATATATATATATATATATATATATATATATATATATAATTTATTTATTTTCCATTTTATCACTCCACTAGTTAGAATTTCAGCTTGTGATTCTGCAGCTTTCACAACAAATGCAAAACAATTAGGAAAAGTAACTTGTTTTAAAAGTAACCATACTGGATACTAGGGCTGGGTATTGAAACACATTTCACGATTGGATTCAGTATCAATATATCAATTGATACTGAATTTATACTGTTTATATTGATATTGATACAGTATTATTAGTAGTAAGTAATGTTGGTGCTCAGAAGATGCCCATCGAGAAAACCACTGAAGTGCCTAAAGTGACACACAAAACACAGGAGATGAAGTTTCAGTATCAGTATCAATATAAACTTCATCTCCTGTGTTTTGTGTGTCATTTGAGGCACTTCAGTGGTTTTCTCGATGGGCATCTTCTGAGCACCAACATTACTGGACCAATCAGTTACATGGAAAATATTCTCGAGGAAAAAAACATACCTCATGCTGTAAACTATACAGAAAATACCTGTTGGTAGCTTACATTACTATAAAATAAAATTAAAGGTTAAAATTAACTGTTTGCTATAGGCTAGCTACTTTCAATTACACAAAATGAAATTTTTATACAAATATTGGTATAATAACTTTTGAATCACAATTATGTTTCTACTTGTTTTTTGAAATATCAACATTTAAATGGTGTCTTTCCTTTGTAGGATTTGTAAACAGGCGCGAAAGAGGGTGCCTATTAAATGTAATTGCATTTGGGGTCCTAATTTCAAGGAGGACCCGTCAGGTAACAGCGATCTGTCACGTCACACCATGGTTTCGGCCATAAAAGAGCGCCGAAACGGTAATTATTGTTTCAATTTCATAGTACAATAGATACTTTTAAAGCTGAGACCTGGCTACATATCAAAAGTAACAAAGCTTATTGTTAATTATAGGATGGTGATGATGAAATATTAATTCATCAATCTATTTTAGAAGTCACGTTAGTTGGGCCTAAAGTTACTGTGAGGGAAATCACACGGGAAAGAATTGATTTTAGCTGAACATGTTTGCGGTTGGCATCTCTTCACTGATACTAAGTTGCTCTTTTGGTTCATATGGTCTTCAACGTGTGCCCTTGACCAAGATAATGAGCCAAAAACGCATAATACTAACTCAATATTGAATAGATTGGTAACTTTTGCACTAGGCAGTCGGCCACCCAAAGAGAACAGCTGAAGTTAACCAATAAACTCTCATTTTCTCCTCACGTTAGCTACATGTAACAAATCATTCAAGCCCTAAAATTATGCTAAGTTAGCCTATGTATTTTTCTTCAGAAATATCTCTTGAAATGTCGTTTTATATTCGTAATGCAATTTTTGTGGAGATTTTGTTTTTTATTATTGTTTTAACTGGCTACTATATTGCATCTTTAATTTAATAATATAATTCAAGCACATTCTTCACATCCTTTTACTAAATATACAAAATAACCCCATTACATGCATAAACTTGGGTGTCTCTTCTTGTGCGGAAAGAAAGTAAAAAGACTCCTACCACTAGATGGCATTATGGCTCTATTTGGAGCAAATAAACTGTTCCCCTGGGCTCATTTGCTTATACATATTCATATTTTAGACATTATAAATCATTTTTTGATAAAATTGGGGGACAAAACTTTTCTCCTCGACAATGGCAGCTACGCTATATAATGTATACTGTACATATATATATATATATATATATATATATATATATATATATATATATATATATATATATATATGTATGTGTGTGTTTGTGTGTTTTATTAGACAAGCGAGCCACTGTTTGGATACATTAATCAACATAAAAACGAATCATTGTTATACAGCATAACACAGTTAGTCTTTTTGTTTAAATCTTGTTTTCTAGATTTTTCTTGGACTAAAATTACATGGTGTGCCTTCAAAATAAAAATACAAGATGCGTATCAGATGGAGAATATAATGCTGGTATAGGCTCAAATCAGTTTCCTTTACAAGACCAAGTAATAGGGTTGACATTTTAAAATTTTCAACAAAACATATATATGACATATGAAGTGATAAAAGTATTTTAAAACACTACTAGCATATGTTCAAGCAATGTATTTTAAATAAAATGTATGTTAAGACATTATGGCAACTAAAATGTATGCAACAAACACTGAAAGACTAGAGAAAGAATAAAGACAAATGCTAGCTTTTATTTTAATTTTTTTTTTTTTATCAAAATGTGCTCATATTACAAGACACAAGATGGAAAACACAGGACTGGCTTGGAAAGTCTTTTAGAAAAAATCTATAATAAAGAATCATTTGGCTGATGAACATTTACCTTTTCTTCCCTGTAGAGAGCGGAACTGAAATATTGCACATATTTCATATCATGTATTAAACATAATAATAATACACAACACCTGTGTTTTTTTCTGATATTAAAATGGCAGTTATGCATTAAGCACATATGTAAGATACTTATAATTTTGGATGCATATCATATCCATCTGTTTTTTGTTGTTGCTGTTGCTGGTTGAATTCACGGCGCAGTAGCTGGTTGAAAGGGACCAAACCTCTCTCAAACACCTGACTTGGTTCCGTTTTACCAGCAACTAAGACGTGTTTCTGAGGACAGACGAGTTTCCAGCTTAATACATCATCATATTTATAGAGGTGAGGAGGAGAAGCATTGATTTTTACTCGTGTCATTCGCACATCAACATTTTACACGGGCAATTATCCAGTCATCGGATTAATCTCAGATCTAACTTTTTGCTTTGCATGCAGGATCATGTTAGCAGAAGACATCCATCCACGTCATGATATTCCTCCTGCAGGACGATGACACAGAGAGTGCGTGGATGTGCCGGTATGTCCTCATTCTGGGGTGTCAGGTCAGAATTAGCTCTTCTCCACCTGTCCAACAGCAGCTGTGCTCTGTCACTCAGAGCCCTACAGTATTCATGTCATCATGGAGGAGCTCAGGAACATCAACATGTTTAACAATGGTGCCTGAGCTTGACTTTGACATAACCTTTAGAAAGTCATTTGTAACCTCATTTGTTGTTAAGAAGATCCTAATTCATACTTTAAAACAGAAGCTTCCTAAACCAGGGGCACCTTCAAATAAAATGCTAAATTCTTGAAAATTCTCTATATGTAATATTAAAATTATATAATATTATAATAATATAATATTCAGTATTTTTCTGCCGTTGTATTGCCTAACTGACTGAATCCTCTAAACAACCAGGATTATATTTGAGGTTCTTTTGAAAATAAATAATTTTAAATAAATTGAACTAATATTAATTTTTAATTCTTCCTTATTTTTTATATTAATGTTTTATTTATTTATTTATTTTATAAATAAAGATTATATACATTTATAATAATAATCTCTAAAAGACAAAGTTATAGTTAATTAGTTAACTATCTTTTTGTTTTTTATTTCTGCTATATATATTACACAATTTGTTTAAACGTTTTCATATATATGATTAGAATTATAAAATTAAATGTATTAAATTACATTTTATTTTAATATACATTTAAATTTATTTAAATCAAATAATAGTGTAACAGTTATAAAACAAATTAACTATGTTTATTTCTTACATATCCATATATATATATATATATATATATATATATATATATATATATATATATATAAAAATCATTAAATATTCATTTGTGAAAATGTCCATTAAGATGGATGCTAATGTTCTCTACAAGTACGTAATGCGTAATATAATTCAGTTTTATATTGTCTTGCAGTTTTCAGGAGCTGTGTGGATGGTGATGATAAAGTCTCTCTGAGGCCACACACTTCCTTACATTCCATAGATTGAGTCCGCATATGGGGATATAAGGAAGTATGTCGTCTCAATGAGCAACAGCCGGATCTGTTAAACACACAGTGCATCACAACTTTGTTTGTACTCAGATAAAACTCCAATACTAATGCCAAGATCTAAGACGTATGGAAAGTTGACACAAAACATGGACTTTTTCTATAGACAAGACTTGATGAATCTAGGGAAAGTGTTAAATGACCTTTTTTCCTTCACTTGCTCATTTTAAACATCCCTGCAATGAAACAAATTAATATTTAAAAGTACAAATATTGTATTTTATATTAGGTCATAAAAACGTAATGCTTGCTGTTAAAAGTCATTTGGATTGATTTTAGATGCTGTTAAATGCTAACTTTAAGCAGTTTAAAAATACGTTTAGAGTGAGTTCAGCACGTCACACCACAGGACATGTCAACTTTCCATAAAGTCAAGCCATATCTCATTCTGGCCTGGCAAGCATTTGTTGAATAACAGGCGATTGTCTAGAAAATTGCATGCTGCTTTTCCATGGACTTTATAAAAAGTCAAATGGTTAAAAATGGCATTTTCTTTCTGAAATACGTTTGAAACCAAACCTCTAAAACAGAATGAAGCAGTGCTTCTGCATCGAAAAGCCCTGCAGCCCGACAGCAATGACAGTTTCAGCACAGGTTTCCCACATCACTTGCCCGTCCCTTGGCGCCCATTCCGGACAAACACAGGTCCGGCGCTCTCTGTCCTCCTCTCTTTCGTGTGTATCCTCGTCCATCGCCATCTCCTGGATTGTGTCCAGATCTGGCTTGGCTTCCCGTCCTTTTCTATGGGTCGCCCTCCCCCTTGTTGGCGGCCTTCCACCTGTTGGTGTCTTTTAGAGGCCTGGGTCTCTCCTAGACCTCCTGTTCGCAGCCCTCAGCACTCTGACAGGGCCAGCAGCCTGTGAAATCACACCTCTCAGCTGTTCACACTGCACCCACAGCGAGAGCTGCCATTGAATGTCAATGGCTTCTTAAAAAAAGCATGGGGTGGGCAAAAAGACAACTGCCACCAGCTTTTATTGGGCCAGCATGACAGAAAATGTTTTCTGGTGCACAGCTGACAAAGAAGTTGGTGCTTTTGGTGTGTGTGATTTTATATGTCTCAGTGATTTTAATGGGAATAATTAATTTGGTCTTTCTGTAAACTTCTCAAAGCAAGGCTGAAAGGACAGATTTTACATGCTCATGTCATTTTTGTCTTTCATTATGTAGTGTCTATATGTAGCCGAGAAGCTTGTTTCAGTCAGGGAATTAAAAAAATGACAATCGTAACTTTTTATCTCACAATTTTGGGCTTTTCTCGCAATTGCAAGTTTATATCCCACAATTCTGAGAAAAAAAGTCTGAATTGTGAGACTGGACACAACTTTTGAGGTGAGCAGCTATAAGATATGAGAAGCATTTAATCTTGCCAATGTCTTTTTTTCATAACTTATGGATTTGTAAGTTGTTTTATTATTTGTTTTTTTTTTCTGCTGAGCTTGATCAATCCGAACAGACTTGTGACCTGTAATCTTAGAGATTGTGTATTGATTGTGGATTAGCAGTTTGTCTACTATATTGGTCACACATCTCTACATAATTAAATTTGTTGCATGCTAAAATGTGCCATTTTAGTGTACAAGATTTTTTTTCTTGTTTGGTAGAATATGGTTAATGTGTGGTTAAGATCTAACAGTTAGATTTAGTTATACACACACACACACACACACACACACACACACACACACACACACACGTTATTTTCATGTTTTAAGCGGACATTCAATATATATAATGCTTTTTATACTGGACAAACCATATATTCTAACCCCTACCCATAAACGTTCTGCTTTTTTAGATTTAAAAAAATATATATATTTTTTATAAAGTTCTTTTATAAAAGCTGTTTTCCACGGTGAACCAAAAAATGTCCCAAGGATTTCATATATTGCCATCTTTTGGGGACATTTTGTCCTCATAACATAGGGTCTGATTTGCGCAACTAAATTTATTAATATGTAATTTATATATTAAATACATATCCTTATTTATTTGTATTAATATATCTATATATATATATATATATATATATATATATATATATATATATAAATAAATAAAATTATATATGCATTTAATGATACATAATGTATCATATTCTTAAATTTATTACTAACTAGAAAACGATAATTTTAAATTGTAATAATATTACTCAGTATTACTGTTTTTACTGTATTTTTAAATAAATGAATGGAGCCTTGGTGAGAAGAAGATACTTCATTTAAAGACAAATTGTGATGTTTCTAAACTTTTGACAGATATTATATAATGTGTTTGTGTGTGTGTATATATATATATATATATATATATATATATATATATATATATATGCATGTATGTATGTATATATGTATATATGAAGAGTTCAGATGAAAAAGCCTCTAAATGCCATTTTAAATTTTCTAAAATGACCATTTTTATCAATCATATGTATTTAAGTTCAGTAAGTTCACTTCAATGACAATTAATAGGTAATATTCATTGCCATTTAAGTAAAATTACTGAACGTAAATATACAAGCTTGATAAAAATTATCATTTTAGAAGAAAATTTCAAATGGCACTTAGAGGCTTTTTCATCTGAACTCTTCATATATAATGTATACGTATCCTATTGTTATTCTAATCTTACAAGGAGTTTCATATCATTCGGCATAAGTATAAACTTATTAATTTAAATATGTAGGCTATATACAGACCCAGACAAAGTGACATATGCAAGACAGAAAAAAATGGTGAAATGGTTAGTGCAACTGATGTTAAATTATCGAAAGGTGGAAGATTGGTGCTGTGGATTTGAAATGGAAAAAAAGTTACAAATGACCAAACACTAATCCTAAATATTAACTGCTGCTAGAGTCTAAGGGAAATGTTGTTCAGCTCAGATCTAGCCTATCTTACAGCCTGATTGGTTGAATATATCAGCCAGCAGGGAGGTTGATCAAGGAACATTTCTTTCTTGACTTTGAAACGCACTGACTACATTTATTATGCCTTTGCCTATTTTTGCTTGACTCTGGATCACATGTAAGACTGCTGCAGAAACAGGAGCTGCTGGGGAATGTGAACGTAGAAGCTCATAATGGCTAAGGTCAACACCTGTGTTCTAAAATCAGCTGGAGTGGAGAGAGATAGATAGATTTAGAGAGACAGAGTGCGGTTGAGCTGTGAGACCCCTATTGAAATTCAACTCTCAGTCTATTTCAGTTGCACACAGAAGCTGTAAATAGCCTTGGCTGCTTGTGTGCGTGCCTTCAGATCACTATCGAAGCTCCATGACATGAAGCAGGTCCGCTCAGGACTCTGTTTTAATCATAATCATTGATAATGCTTTATATTGGTTAATCATTGAATTGATTATTCTTTTAAAAAGTGTAGATTAGTTCAGCACTTTTTCCTGTACATGTAGATGCAGGACACTGGGGTAAGTGGGGTTAGCGGTCAGTTTTACTAATTTATTTAAAATAGACACAATAGAGTCTTATTTTTAATGGGTGCAGACTATATTCACTAAAAAAACTGAACATTTCTACAGTTTATTTGACACAATATATGTATAATGTATTGTTGCTTTTTATTAAAATATTGAAAAATTTAAACCGTAAGCAAGCATGAAACAAAACAATCAATGAAAATACTATAATTAAAGGTAACAAAATTACCAAACAATTTTTTTTTCGGCTTACTAATGTTGAAAATATATTTATATACACATACATAGTGGGGAGAACAAGTATCTGATACACTGCCGATATTGCAGGTTTTCCCACTTAAAAAGCAAGTAGAAGTCTGTAATTTGTATCATAGGACCTCTTCAACTGTGATCTGTGTGTCAGAAAATCACATTGAATGATTTTTAAGTAATTATTTTGCGTTTTATTGCATGACATAAGTATTTGATGCATCAGAAAAGCAGACTTTAATATTTGGTACAGAATCCCTTGTTTGCAATTACATAGATCATATGTTTCCTGTAGTTCTTGACCAGGTTTCAAGAACTACGATTCGACTTTAAAAATATCTCTGTGGAATTCATCAAGGCTTTTTATAGATAATTTCTTCCGAATGTTAGATCATGAACTACCAAATTACATTTCTATATCAGCCCTGACTGATTTAAATCCAACATGAAGTTTTGAGGGGGATCAGCTAATGGCTTCCTCACATGTTCATGCTGAATCATTAGCGTTTGAGCCATTAAAGTAAGAGGCCTGTGTTTGCCGGCCAGTTGCCGTTCCTGTGGTTGATACAGCTGTTCCATAAGGGCCACACGAGCAGACTCCTGAAAGACCTGCCATTGTGTACGTTTCTATCAGCGAGGTCAAAGGTACCATAATCAACGGTTAAGAAACAGGTGGGGTTTCTGACAGGAGATGGCAAATGCTGCTCTGGCCACAGCGAGACTGTTTTATATGACAATGAAGACACAGAATCTTTGTTTGCAGGGTTGTAGGATCAGCTGAATAATGATGGTGATATTTTGAGTAAAGTTCGGTTAGATCTACCTCTCAAAACAATAGAACTTTTAATAACTGTATATTGCACTGTATGTGAAATGAAATGATTTCATGGAATGTGACAGTCATGACAGAGCCATTCTCAGCTCTTGAAGGGGCAGTTTACCCATAAATGAGAATCAATGATAACTACTTAATATCAAAAGTGAAACTTCTGGACACATCTCAATAATTCAAAATTGAGGTGGAAATGTGTCTCATTGACTAAGCATGCATACACACAGATTTGTGCATGAAATATGCTCATGAACAATTTTAAGAACAAATCACAATATTTCCACCAAACATTTTTTTAATAAAATGCATTCTCAATTTATGAAACAACACATACTATAAGCAGTTAACATTGTCCTGAACATCATCTGTGTTTCAAGAAAGAAAGTAAGTAATCCAGGTTTGTAGTGGTTATCTTTATTTGGTGAACTATCCCTTTAACATCAACACTGGAAAAAAAAGTCAGCAGAAACACAACTGAAATCAAAATGTTCTTCTGTAACCCTATTGATATTTAATCTGAGAGTTTGGGCACGTTGGATGAAAGCTGAGCATGTGTAAATAAGGACAGGACATGATGATGATGCTTTAATGACTTCATGCTCAAGTAAATGCTGAAGACATCCAGACTCCAAAAGCAAGTGACAGCTGTCAGGTGTGGAAAACAGATAGCCAACTTCTAGTGACCAAATACATTCAAATGATCATTTTAACCATAAAGCCTATTGTATCACTATTTGCATGCCAATTTCAATGTGATCAAAACTTTGCTAAAAAAAAACTGTTTTCCTACAGGCCTACACTCCTTCTGTTATGAATCTCACATTATGAATGTGAAACCATAGTCAAAATAGTGTTTTTTCTGTCCATTTGAAAGTTAGGCTAATAAACATGTTGGATTCTATAAAGCCTGATAATGTCATTTTTTAAATTTTCATAGCTTCCCTCCAGTTTTTCTCAACTTGACTAATTAAAAGGCGATATTTGACCGGCATGTCATCAGAATATACGCAAAACGAAACTATCGGAAACTCTGGTTGCTAAGTATATACAATAAATTTACAAAAAATGTCTCTGTATTTGGTTGTGTTGTATATTACCGGGTGACGAAGCCGGATCCAGAATTTCAGTGTATTGTCCCCTGGGGGTGTACTTCCGGTTGTAACACCAGGCCGGTTCCGGTTCACTGTCATGGCTGATCCAAGACGCAAACGGGAGAAAATATGCACAACTGGACTAAATAAGAGTTGATTGCATTGGCAAACATGAGCACGTATGTTCAGAGGGATATAAAAGAAGCAGTTGGAGGGGAAGAGCGTCTCGGCGAAGTACGGAGAGCGAAGCACCGGCCAAAAGCGGGCGAACGAGCAGGGGAGAAGATTGTCATGAGTGTGATGATCGTCATCTATGGAGAAGTTAAGTACCTGATTCCAGATTGTTGTACACACATCGTGATTGAGTTATGGAGGCATTGTAATCTATAGAAGGATCCGTACCGGTTTGCTGTTTCTTTTTTTTGTGAAGTTGAAATTGGTGAGGGGAAGGCATGCTTGTTTTCTCGTATAACCCCCTATGCAGTCGCCTTATTGTCACATCTCCCCCTCCTGTCGGAATTGTGGGTGAAAAGATCCAGGTCAAATGGAGTGAAGGCTTAAACCCACTGTGAGGTATTTGTACAATTGCAGTGCTTACGAGTTGAAGTGTTCACGTGTGAAATTGTGGAGGGATTGCTTTGTACACTAGTGTGAGGAAGATTGAAAGATTCTGTTCGCTCCAATCTCCTCTGGGATCATCCAGCCCCGAGGGGGGGGGGGGATCTCGATCACCCGACTGTGTATAGATGTGTGCAGGTGCCGATCAACACCCGTCCTGAGAAATAGAGAAAGCCAGTCACTCACGCCGCCTTTAGTTCACCAACCTCGAATACCGCTACTTCCTGAGCTTCCTGATAGTTCCAAAGACCCCCCGCCTCAGGTACTCCAGCTCTATTGCTGTATTGCAGGAACAGAGAAAGCCAGTCACTCATGCTGCCTTTAGTTCACCAACCTCGAAGACCACTACTTCCTGAGCTTCCTGGTAGTTCCAAAGACCCGCCTCAGGGACTTCAGCTCTATTGCTGTATTGCAGGAACGGAGAAAGCCAGTTACTCACACTGCCTTGGGTTCACCGACCTCGACGATCGCCTCCTCCGGAGTTTCCTGATAGTTCTAAAGTCCCCCCTCAGGTACTTCAGTTCTATTGCTGTATTGCAGGAACAGAGAAAGCCAGTCGCCCACACCGCCTTGAGTTCGCCGACTTTGAAGACCACTACTTCCTGAGCTCCCTGGTAGTTCTAAAGACCCTCCATCTCAGGTACTTTGAGCTCTATTACTGCATTGAGGAAACAGAGAAGTCCAGCCATTCCTGTTGCTTGGACTTACCTACCTGAAGGTCCTTTTATCTGAGTCCCACTGCCGTCCTGAGGGAATCGAGAACACCAGCCTCTCACGTCATTGTCCTGAAGACCCTCGCAGTCCGTCTTGAGCTTCACTGTTGCCCTAAGGAAGCAGAGGAAGCCTGTTACCTTCGTTGCTCTGAGCCACCCACCTGAAGGTCTGTTTATCCGAGCCCTTGTGTCCCACTGTCGTCATGAGGGAGTAGAGAACGTCAGCCTCTCACGTCATTTGGAGTCATTCTCCTGAAGATCCTTCTAACCCGTCTTGAGCTCCACCGTTACCCTAAGGAAACAGAGGAAGCCTGTTACCTAGGTTGCTCTGAGCCACCCACCTGAAGTTCCTTTTAGTCTGAGTCTTTGAACACCACTGCTGTCCTAAGGGCATAGAGGAAGACGCTCATCCGAAGACCCGTGGGCGTAGAGCAGTTTGAGCTTCTCGGTCGACTGGAAGAGTGTAAGGAATTTAGTCTTCCATGCTGATGCTCTTTTAAATATGTTTTAAGATTTAATAAAGATAACTTACTTTATCTTGTGTCTGGCCTTGTGGTGTTCCCTAGTGTAGCTCCTCAGAGTAGTTGAGATGGGTGTTGGTCCCTCGATACCCCCCGCTGGTGACATATATGCAGTACGACTGTGGCGAGCAGGACGAGGCCAAGGAGGGTGTTTTCATGTTGGGGACACAAGGTGTCGCTAACTTGAATAAAACCACCTACTGCAATCTAGGCTACCTGCGTTGTGTACATAGCGTAATCAAACAACAGAAGAAGAGCATTGTCTTGACTAACTCTAACGCTAACTCTGCGACCAACCATGCAACAATCAAGAATCTCCGTATGGGACTCGTTTTTAAAAGAATTAACAATGATAAAGTTGTGTAAATTATGCCAAGCAAAGCTGGCACACCACCACTCTACAACAATGATGCATAGCCACCTGAGATCAAAGCACCCGCCAGCAGCTTCATACTCCTCAGGCAGCACCCAGCAGTCAATGGCTAGTTTATTGGGTAGACGTACAGTAAATTGAATGCTTGGCGCAGTGAGCAGATCACTATGCTAATTACTAAGATGATAGCAAAGTATATGCTCCTACTGTGTTGCACTCGCTAAAATGTGCCACCACTGCCTTGTGTGGGGAATAGAACATGTAAATCTCCATGGTGTACACGGTGACCGTAACTTTACTGTCCAAACATCTGAAAGAAATCCTGGGGGTGAACACCAAAGTCAAGGGGCCGAGACCTCCTGTCCATCATTGATAACGCTGGAGACACGGAAGGCGCAGAGGAATCGTGAGAAAGGCCTACTGAACCTCCGGGTGGCTAAAAATCCACAAAATGACGCCCTCTCTGTTGCAGCGATTGCTTTTTTGTTTGGTGAGGATACCATCAAGCAGACAGCAACAACCATAACCACACTCAGAACTGCAATACTGACGAGACATGCCCAACAATGAATGTTGACCCCATGACATGGTGGAAGGCCAACGAGAAGAAATATCCCCGCCTGGCAAAGTTGGCAATCTCCTACTTGAGTGTGCCTGCGACTTCTGTGCCATCCGAGGGGGTGTTCTCCATGGCTGGACTAAATGTTAATAGGTTGCACTCGCGTCTCCTCCCAGAACATGTTGACATGCTCATTTTTTCTTTTATCAAGAATTTAACATATACGTACATTAGCGTTAGGCTATTAATCATTACATTGATTGAAACTAATTTGTTTAAAAAGTACGGCTATTGCTCGTAACAAGGCAGGTTCACAAAAATCATTATGAGCTGTATCCTACAGCATTATTTTTTGATCTTACAAGCATCTGGTTTGGTGATGCAGAGCGGACTGTCGTGCAATTTGGTTGAGTTGTGAGTATTTGCATCACATTTGTGTATTTGGTTACATTGAGTATTTACAGCGCATGTCTGTATTTGGTTGAGTTGTGAGTTTTTGTAATACATTCAGTATTTGATTGTGTTTTGAACATTTGACTTTTTTAGTCATAAATATGAGCAACTGCACTAAATTGGATGCTTTTGCTTAGTTTAAGACCCCATATTTCATATTTCCCTGTATCATTATACTATGAGGCATAAAAGCTTGAAAATAGACTGGGATTGTAGTTCGTTTGGTTGTTGTCCTCTGGTGATTTTAATTCAAACATTTTAAATAGTTTTAAGCATAAACTCTTGCTTTCTTGCCAAACCCTCTCAAAATTTTAATAATGGCTGAAATTATAATGGCTAAAATAATGAATAAATTTAGAAAAAAAAAACTCTTATCTTAAGTTATTTTAGATCTCCAGTAAATTGTCTTCTTTTAAAAGCATTTTTTTTGCAGTGTCATAATGTTTCAAATAGTTGGGTTGACTGCAATATTAGTACATTTAAAGGGCACCTATTGTGGCAATTAAAATGTTCCTAATATTGTTCTGGGAGTCCCCAACAACTGTTTTACATAAATGTAATGACAAACACTTTTTTTGTCGTATGATATGCATTTA